>PVIH01002662.1:0-119238 GCA_004025045.1 Sigmodon hispidus | reverse complement strand
CCACATGGGCGCTGGGACTGAACACAGGCTGTCAAGCTTGGTGGCCTATGGAGTCCTGTCACCAGTGTGAATCCTAGATTTGCCCCCAACCCACTGTATAAAATGAGTTTGGTGGTGTCCACCTGTCTTCCCAGCACTTGGGAGGTTTGGAGGCTGGAGAATCAGGAGTTAAAGGTTATCTTCATCTACAAAGTGAATCTGAGGGCAGCCTGCACATGAGCCAAACTCAACAACACTAAAAAGATCCGAACAAAGCTAGGTGTGATGGTGCACATCAGTAATCTCAGCTCACAACGGGCAGAGACAGAAGGATCATGGCACATGGCAGGTTTGAAACCAGCCTGGTCTACATATCAAGTTCTAGGCCAGCTAGGCCTACATAGCAAGACCCTGTCTCAAAACAAGCAATGAAATTCAAGAGAAATCATAATTAATTAATAAATGTGAGAAATTGGGTAGTCTGCCCTGGGGTGACAGACAGGTGGGATAGAAGGGGGGCAGATTCAAGAGCTACTAGGGAAAACAGTGGATGAGCACGGGAGATGGTGGTGTGTATGGGGAGACACCAGGTATGATGTTCTCATGTGTCCATAACCTGCCAATTGAATCAGGACTCAGGGGTGCACTGTTCCAAATGAGTTGAGGACAGAATTCAGCTTGGGGGACATTTCTATCTGGGTATGGGCTTGTCTAAGAGGAGGGAGGAGGAGAAAGGAGCTTCCTGGGCAAGCTGAGGAAGCTGGGATGGGAGCAGCCCTAAGAAGCTGAGGGTTTGAAGAAAGATGTGCCAAGATGGGTCACCAGAGCCAGTGCCCAGACAGGACCATTTTCCTGGTGCCGTGGGTGGTGAAGGGCTGTTCTCAACATGCAGAGAGGGAATTGTGGCTGCTTTCAGCTGGTCCATGTATAAACAATTTCTTTTTTTTTTTTTTTTAAAAAACTTTATTTATTTATTTGCCTTGGTGTTTTGCCTGGAACTGGAACTACAGACAGTTGTTAGCTGCCATGTGGGTGCTGGGAATCGAACCCGTGTCCTCTGGAAGAGCAGCCGGTGCTCTTAACCGCTGAGCCATCTCTCCAGCCCCAAACAATTTCTTATTGCTGTAAAAATTCCCTGATAAGCAGGCAGATCTCTGTGACTTCAAGGCCAGCCCAGGCTATAGAGTGATTTTTAGACTAGCCTGGGCTAGACAGTAAAAACAAAAAATGAAATAAATGAAAGACAAAAATAAATTCAGACTAGACCCTCAGCCCATAGGATGGCACTGCCCACATCCAGGGTAGGTCTTCCCACATCTGTTAATGCCATCTAGGAATTCCTGCACAGATAAGCCCTGAGGCTGATCTCTTAAGTGCTGTCAAACTGGCCATCAATGTAGACCACCACAGCTCTGTAAGTGACCGATACCAAGCATTCTAGGTGCTGGGTTTTTTTTGTTGTTGTTGTTGTTGTTGTTGTTTGTTTGTTTGTTTTGTTTTGCATTCACTATAGTATAAGTCAGTAAACTCTGAGAGTTAGTGACTGGGGATGGGAGTCCGGTCCACTCCTAACTCCTAGGTGACAGTCTGGAGAAACACACCCACAACACCTGAACTTGATTGGTCTCCAACATCCCTCGTGCAAATGAACCCCGTTTTATGTGGATTTAGATTTTGAGGGCCTAAACTACAGGAATTCTAACTCAGCAGGTGTAGGCAGTGTCTGAGGACCTGTATTGTTAACCAACATCCAGGTGACTGCCAGGCAGGTGAGGAGGGCCACCCTCAGAGCCTACTCTAATCCCACCCTGTGCTGGGCAGACAGTGGGATCAGGCTTCAAGGGGTCTGGACCCAGGAGCTACCAGTTTTGGGCGATCAGTTAGTGCTAGGGTTGCAGCTGGGAGCGGACCGGGCTGGGGGGAGGCACAGGGCGGTAATAAGAAACAACAGGATGTGTTCTTCTTTTATTAGCCCTGGGGCTGCGCAGCTGCAGGTGAGTAATCAGATTTCTGCGGCGTCCTGTTTTCTCCGCTGCCTGGCGGTTCCTCGACACCCACTCACCTGCCACCAGCCACTGGAGGGAGGGCAGGCAGGAGGGAGGATGGGCGTGGGGACTGCCTAGGTCCCTCGCCCACGCCCACGCTAGCACACCCGCGGAGAACAGTGCACCTGCTGGGCTCGCTGCGGGACGCTCAGCTTTCACTGCCGCAGTAGGGAGGGGCCGCCCACTCGGCAGACAGGCCCCCTGGCCTGCCGAAGATCACGAGGTGCCACCCGCAACCTATGCGGTAGGCTTTTGAGTCCCAGTTGTAGCTTCTAGAACAGGACATCTCCTCCCAGGCTGGTGATGATGTCTCAGTAACCCAGATGTCAGGAAGAAGCAAGTCTCTAAACTATCCTGTGCCTCAGTTTCCTAAAATGAGAGAAAGCAACCCTTCTTCAGAACAGATGATGTACCGGCCCTGGTGCTGCACAATTGCATTCCCATCGTTATTCAGAAGGCTGAAGCAGGAGGCTGGTGGCTTTGACGCCAACTTGGCCTCATGTTGAGCCCCTATTTTAGTAACAAACAAAAATAAAACAAAACCTTGGGGCTGTAGACACAACTCATTGGGTAGAGTACTTGCTTAGTATGCATGGGGCTCTGGCTTCATCCCTGGCATCCCATTAACCAGGCACGGAGGTACTACACATCTACAGTCCCAGCATTTGAAAGGGAGAAACCAGATAGGCTTTGCCCCTTCAAGGCTAACTAGAGGTATACAGGGAGAACTTATTTCTAAATGGGTTGGGGCCAGGGCTGAGTAGATGTATGGCTCAGCTGTTAAGAGCATCGCTGTTCTTTCTAGCGGAGGGTCCCACAGCAAGCTCATGTTATCTCTAATTCCAGTTTCAAGGGATTTGATGTTGCCCTTTGGGGCACCAGGCACACATACATGCAGGCAAAACATTCAACACTCATACCCATCAAATAAAATAAATAGAAAAAGAGGAAGAGGACCAGGAGTTGGGTGTGGTGATGCACACCTGTAACCACAGTACTTGGGAGACAGAGGCAGAAAGATCAGTTCAAGGTCATTCTTGACTGTGTAGTAAGTTCCAGGCCAGTCTAGACTAATGAGACTAAGACATTGTCTCATAAAATATAGGAGATAAACCAGCTGGACATGCTAAGAGGCATACAGTTGTCACTTGGTTATGGGTAAAGTGTCTTCCTCTCTGGGCCTGTGCCCCTGGTTGTCATTCTTTTTTTTTTTTTTTTTAAACTTTATTTATTTATTATTTATTTATTTGCCGGTTGTCATTCTTTTTATTCAAACGTCACTGGGTTTCTTCTGGCCTCCTCACCTCATCTGGGAACTGGTGAGCATAGGTCAGAACCAAGTTCTGACACAAAGATTTTTATCTGTAAAATTGGTTACTGACTCCATCCCTGACAGAGCAAAGAAGTCTAAAGACTAACAAGAAAACACACCCAGCACTTTTATAAACTGTAATTATTCCTTTTGGAAAGAATCCAGAATCCTACAGGGTCAAGGATTTATTAGGAGTCAAGCTGGGGGGCTGAGGATGTGGCTGAGAATGCCCACCTAACACGCCTGCCTAACATGCACAGAATTCTAGGTTGTAGGATTCCTGCAGCAACAGCAAATGGATAAAGAAGGGCGGGAGGCAGAAGTACTCTGAATTCAGGGGGCCCTGAACCAAGCGAGTAATAAGGGGAGTGAAGGCACAGATGCACAAGAACCTTCCAGAACAGAACAGTAGAATCTTATGAGAGACAGAAGGTCAAGGTATGAGAGAGCGGTGGGCCAATGCTAACTGGTTTGTTGAACAGGAAAGGCACAAGGAGAGGTAGCCTGTGAGACAGACTGCCAGATGTATATGACTTACGCTCAGCAACTGCCTGCATCAGAGAGGAGCCTGGCCAGGCGGGGAGAGTGGACAGAGGAAGGAGAGTACCCTTGATCAAGAGTCTTGATTTTGCTAGAAACTTGCTTCAAACTATATAAGGAAAACAAAACAAAAACTAAAGAGAAAGAAGTTAAAAATTAAGCCGCTCCTTTAGTTTCAAGTGTGAGCAAGACATGGCTGTGTCCAGGATTTCTAACCATGTCATTGGAGTGTCTCCTTTTCTGGAACTCTGTCCTTCCAGCAAAATGGTTCTTATCATTGTCTTCTTCCCTTTTTATTTGCCTTTAAACAAGAGTCTTACTATGTAGACCAGTCTGACCTCAAACTCAAGTATCTGCCTGCCTCTGCCTTCATAATGCTGGTGTTAAAAGTGTTTGTCATTCTGCCCCGACGTCATTACCAGCCTAAGCAGAGCAGCTGTGACTATCTGTGACCCCTCCCCCAGTAAGATAGGGGCCTGTTGGTCATTAGACCCTCCCTCTGTACCCAGTACCTTCCAGCTGCAGTTAATTCTATCCAGCTGCACATGGTCTCTGGAGGAGCTAGAGGACGCAGATCATAAATAGTTAACTGAGAGGGGGCAGGAAACTCCATGCAGCTATGAGAGGTCTCCCCATACTTGGGTGGGAATTTTTAGTGGTTTGGCTGTTTCGGGGTCACCCACATTCCTGTAGGTAATTCTTCCCCCATGCTTCTATAAGTAAACCCAATAAATATCTCATGCATGCTGTGGTACATGTGGAGATCGGAGGATAATTTGCAGGACTGCTCTCTCTCCTTCCGCCATGCAAATTCTGGGGATTGAACTCAGGTGAACAGGTTGGTAACAGGGCTTTGACTCAGAGCCATCTCTCTGGCCTGGCTTTCCCACCACGCCTTACCTTCCTGTAGTCCATGAAGAGACTCACTAGTCCACAGTCCACTCACTCACATTTCAGGAGACACAAACCTCTCCCATTAACTCCTGCCAAAATCCCACAGGGGACTCTGATTGGCTTAACTTGGATCACAAGCCCAAACCCAAGCCAATTATTGTATGAAGGATAATGGGGCCCGGTGAGTGGACCGAATGCTCTTATCAGTGGATGGGACTCAGGGTGGGATACCAGCCCAGCCCATACCAAAGACAAGACTTGAGAGGCCCTGGGGAAACCTGCCAGGTAAAAGGATTAACTCCTTGCCCCAGATGTGGTGGTACATGCTTGTAAACTCAGAGATTGCACACCTGTGAGACCTGCCTGGGGCTATACAGCAAGACCCTGTCTTGAAACAAAGGGAAAAGAAAAACAACCTGTAGGGGCTGGAGATATGCTCAGGGTCACGTGTTCACAAGTAGGGTCACCAGGGTGAGATGTCACTCATTGAGGAAAAAGCAGGATACATGCCAGGCCTGGGGAGGGACCCTGGGAACTGATTCTCTGAGAGGAACGGGCCAGAATTCCCATGATGAGTCAAGAACCGGGACAGGGCAGGGGACAGTCATGATTTAATTAGTTCCATGCCTCCTGGAACTTTGGTCTCCTTATCTGGAGTGTCCGGATGAAGATATATCTTCAGGCCCATTTTACTGGAAAAGACTTGGTAGATTAGGACCTGGACTAGAGCTGGGAGGAACACCTGAGGCCCTCCTGTGCATCCCAGGAGCTGGGTCTCTGAAGATCACCCTGGGGGTAAGGGCAGGGCCAGAGTGCATACTGAGGCACACATTCTGAATATTCTGTCTAGAAATTCCGTCTCTAACAACCCCAAAAACAATTTCACTCATGAGCATGTTGATGCATCCAATTTGTAAGGGGGAAACTGAGTCACCATGATCTGGGGTGGACATCATCTAGAATATGTGGCATTAGATGGCTCTGTCCTTTTCTCCATTTCAAATATCCAGTCTTCACAAAATCCTGTCCCCTTACCCCTGGAGTGTCAGTGTCTGTGGGTCCTGAGCATCCCATGTGGCACCTCACTTTCCTCTGTCTCTGATGTTCTAAGACACATTATAGTGGAGTCAAGACAATCATGAAGAAATAGATAAACTATATGACTATTGGTCATACACTTAGAAACAAATATATAGAGTATTTGGGCCAGCCAGATGGCCCAGTGAGTAGGGGCACCTTGCCTCCAAGCATGAGGACCTGTGTTCAATCCCTGGGACCCATACAGTGACAAGAGAGAACTCCCACAAATTTTTCTCTGACCTTAAAACATCAAAAATAATTGAGGTACAGACTTCATGGCCACCCTATACGTGATACAGTCCCTCTTTTATACCCAAGAAACAGGCTCAGAGGTATAGAGAGACTGTCACAGGTATCAGTGACTCCCTAACAGCGATGTCTTGTCTCCACTATAAGCTGAAGTCAGGAAGGGACAAGAGAATCTGCATGTGGAGATGAAGAGACCCAAAGGAAGTGCCGAGTCCTTGCCATAAGAGATGAACAGTTATGGTGGTAACTAAACCCCAAGGCCCCTGTGGTCTGCTGCCCAGGGTTTCAGTTCTGATCTGTCATTTCTTAACGTTGTGCCCTCAGGTAAATGACTTTCTGCTCTTTTCAAGGCCTCAACTTCTTCATCTGTGAAATGGGATACTATGTCTTTAGGTGCCTCCTGGGTGGCTGAGGGCATTAAAGGCAGGGGGGCCACATAGGAAGCTAGAGGAATAGCTCAGCTGGCAAAAGACCTGAGTTCAATCCCCATAACCCATGGTTTTGTTGTTGTTGCTTTTTGTTTTGTTTTGGGGTATGTGTGTGTTGTGTGTGTTCTTTGTTTTTTGAGACAGGGTCTCTCTGGCTGTCCTGGAACTCACTATGTAGATCAGCCTGGCCTCAAACTCAGCTCTGCCTGCCTCTGCCTCTCTAGTGCATCGCTATGCCTGATTTTTTTTTTTTTTTAACTGAGCATGGTGGTACAGTCTTGTAATCCCAGTGCATCAAGAGACAGACAGATCCCTGCAGTTCCCTGGCCAGCCAGTCTATTGTACTTGGTGAGTTCCAGGATAGTGAGAGACTCAACCAAGGTGGAGCCAGGGGGATGGTGCAGGGGTCACAAGCACTTGCCACTCAAGCCTCATGACCTTGGTTCAACCCTTGGGGCCCTCATGATGGAAGGAGAGAACTGACTCCTTCACGTTGACCTCTGACCTCCACAGGAATGCCATGGCATGCACCTGTACATACATATACTCCATCTCATACACACAATAATAGTGAAAAATAAAACAATAAAATTAAAGCCAAGGATTATTGTCTGAGCTTCACATGCACACTCACACACATGCATACACACCTACACACGTGTGTCCTTGCATGTACAGGAACATGCAAATATATACACATACAGGACAAAAGTATGGCACATGGTGCTGAAGATAACTTGTAAATTTGGCACTATGGAGACATCCATTCACCCCCCTTATTCATTCCTTATTCCATTCCTTCATCCACCCACCCATCATCCACCCACCCATCATCCACCCATTCATCCATCCATCCACCCACCCATCCATCCATCCACCCACCCATCCATCAGTGCACCAGCCTCTCCTTTGTAGGGCGCTTGGCACTGCCCTCCTTTGGTGCCCATCAGCTGTGAATACTTCCAAGACCTAGAGCTGGCTGGCTAGCAAGGTTGTCAGGGCTTTGAGAAAGAGTTGGATGAGCTCTTCAAAGTTGAAGCCTTGAACTTCCCACACAATGTTCAGACCTCCTTGTGCCCTCACAGTTATAAATCTTCCTATCCTGCAACGCAGGGCTTTTTTTTTTTTTCAGGGGGGGAGGGGGGACTTGTTTTTTGGGACAGGGTTTCTCTGTAGCGCTGGCTATTCTGGAACTTTGGAATTTGCTCTGTAGACCAGTCTGGCTTCCAACTCAGGAATCTATCTGCCTTTGTCTCCCAGAGTGCTTGGATTAAAGACATATGCCACCAGCCACCACCTCAGGGCTGGTGGCTTCTTAAATATCCCCAGCTAGTGAGGATGCTTCCAGACTAGGAGACACCTTGCTCACAGCATTTCATTATCTTCCATTTTCACAGTGAGAAAGCAGAGAAATGGCATGATGGCCAGGGTGACAAATGTCAGGAGCCAAATGTATCATACCCCTAACCACTACTGACTTCCTCCCCATCTATGAAGTCCCCTGGCCCTCTCCCTAGCAGCTGAAGCTGGAGGTCTCATTCATGCCTGGGGAATGGGGCAGGTACAGCCAAATGATTCTGGTCACCTAGAGGTGGCCTCTAACATCTCTGAGGATGAAGCAGATCCAGCTGGGCTAAGGCTCTGTTCTCTTGGGCTTCCTCTCAAGACCGTGTCACAGGAGGCCATGGCCCAGGTGGGGTGGGGGCCAACGGGTGACAATGACCGATTTAGAAAGTAAAGCTGCTCCTCAAACAAATAAGAAAGAGGAAAGAAAGCATGGGCTGCCCGCTTCCTGCCCCACTCTCTCCCGCACCTGGGCCCCAGCTGCAGGTCCTCCAGGCTTGTTTGTGCTTCCTGCCTGGGAGCCTCATCTTCTAGGCCCAGGCTCCTCCCCTAAGCTGGGATGATTGTGGAAATAAAGCCCTCTGTGATTGTCTTATTGTCACGGTCTGTAGCATTGTGTGGAACAATACAGTAATCACCACACCGGGGGCTTCCTGCATTGCCAGGACCAGATAGTGTTATCAGTCAGTCTCCACTGGGGAGCAGCCTGCCAGGCTTTGCAGGCCAAGGTCTGAAGGCCTGAGTGGCTGGCTGCTTCCCTCAGCCCCAGTTTCCTTGTCTACAAAATAGAGTCGGACATAGAAAGTACAACTCAGAGCCCTGATGGTGGCTGGATTGGTAAGAAAGCCAGAGTCACACGGGGGCACTTTTGGAGCCTCTGAGGATATAACTGAGAAATGGACACTCACCTCACACCCTTGCTTATGCCACTGGGTTGTTTTATTTTTGACACAAAGTGTCATGTAGCCCAAGCTGGCCTTAAACTTCATGTAGTCAAGGATGCCCTTAAACTTCTGATCCTCCTGCCTCTACCTCCCAAGGGCTGGGATCACAGGTGTGTGCACTGCCACAGCCATTTATGCAATACCAGGGGTTGCTAGACAGACACCGTTAACTGAGCTACACTCCAGCCACTCTCTCTACTATATTAAGTATATTGTGTACGTCATTCATTTTTTCTGTCCTGGACCCAAATAAAGTAGATGCTGTCATTCTTATTTTATAGCCAAGCTCACTAAGACACAGGAAGTGACCTGTTTGATCCAGTTCAGCTGGCAGGAAAGCTCAGTGGGTGTTCAGAACTGCCTGAGTCAGGATTTAGCACTGAAGGGTCTAATTTGTTTTGTGACAACCACAAGTCATTTACTTTCTGAGCCTCAGCTCTTTACATACGAAAGCAAACACCCCATAATACCTACCTGCAGACACTGTACCCTTCTAAGTACAGTGTCTAAGGGGCCATGACAGCCACAGCAGTGACCTGGTGAGGGAGGTTGTGACTCTCCCAGGGACTGGGCTGTCAGCACTAAGGTATTATCTTTCTGATTAGTGTTATAAAGTCACAGTCAGGGAGTTAGAAAGGATGCTGAGGGCCCCCGCCCAGTTTTCAAGATCTAGATCCTGTGGTCAGATTCCCGGAGGCACCTGGTGAGATGTGGCTCCACCCCAGTGGGACTAAAAAAATCCCTGAGGCTGCCACCATGCAAGCTGCAAGTCACCTGCTCCAGTTAATGGAAAGCTGCAGTCCCGCTTCCTGTCCCACCCCTCCAGCTGCGTAGTCCTGGAGGAGCCTTTTGACCCTCGGAGATGGCTTTGCAGAGGGTTTTGGGACTGGAGATGATGCTGAACAGCATACAGTTGCAGGAAGGCCACAAGTCTGAATTTGGGGTTCACTTGAGGTCACTCATGGTTTGGCCACATCCTGCTGTGTGTGACTGTGGACAAATCCCTTGGACTCTGGCCCTCAGTTTTCACCATTGGAGGATGGGATAACACAGCTTCCAAGACAGTGAGTGCTCAGGAGTGATGGTTAAGGCTGTTCTAACCTCTTGCTGCCCCAGAGAAAGACATTCAGAAGTGCTCAAAGGTTATGGGAACATAATGTGGTGCAGCAGGTAAAGCCTCTGTATCTAGGCTTGATTCCCAGAACCCACATGGTAAGAGGAATAGCTTGGATCCCACAACTGTCCTCTGACCTCTGACCTTCACACACCAGGGGTGTATGTAGATAGACAAAATAATGATTAAAAAAAAGTTCTTGGGATACTGTGTTTTCTCTTGCGTCAGGTTTCTTCAATTGCCTACCCACCAAATGCTATCCTTCACCTAGTCTATGTCTTGGCAATTAACTTCTGTAGGTGATGCCAATGTCTTTTATGCTCTGGCTCCTGGTGAGGCGGGAAGGCAGAGAGTCGCTTGACCTACCCCCTCACTTCTTCCCACAGGGTTGCCACAGGCTGGCTATGTCCTCTCACCATGGCTGCTTCAGGGTGGCCCTGGGCATGTGTCTCTAGCTTGGGACCAAGTGCCTTCCTTCTGCCTCCAGGCCTTAAGCTGTAGCTCCCAGGATGCCAACCTCAATTACTCCTTCATTCATCAAACTAAAAAATGTATCAACTGTCTTCTGCCTGAGCCCTGTATTCATCTTGGACTTTGGAAACCACATTCATGTGCTTCTTATTCATTTATTTATATGTCACCCTAGTGCTCTCTTATCTGTAGCCAGAGCATTCTTTTTATTTTTGTTTGATTTTTTTTTACATTTATCTATTTTATTTTACATATATGAGTGTTTTGCTTGTATTTACATATGCAGTACACATGCCCGTATGCATTACCCACAGAAGCCAGAAGAGGGTGTTAGATCCCCTAGAAATGGATTTACAAATGTTTGTGAGCTGCCATGTGGGTGCTGGGAATTGAACCTGGGTCCTCTGGAAGAGCAGCCGGTGTTCTTAACCACTGAGCCAGCATTGGTTCTCTTGTTGAGGCAGGCTCTCTCTTATTTCTGTTCCTGTGCTTCATATTCCAGGCTAGCTGCCCAACTAGCTCCTGGGTAATTCTGTCTGCACTTCCTATCTCCAAGTAAGAGTTCTGGGGTTACAGGTGCCCGCACTCTCTGCATATAACTTTTTTGTGTAGGTTCAGGGACTCTACCTTGGGTCACCTTTGCTTTTATCCACTGGGCCAATCCGCTGGCCCCCTCCCCCCATGCATGTCCTTATTTACTGAATAGACTTCTGTCGTGTGTCTACATGAGTTAGATGACCAACGGACAGTGCCTTCCTCAAGGACCCCCTTGGAGAAAAGAGGAGACAGACAGTAAACAGTTGACCACCTCCCTTCCCACCCCTCCTTTCTCTTTGTTTTCTTTCCTTCACCCTTTCTTTCTTATTTATTGTTGAGGGTGGCCTCAAATTAGATATTCTCCTGCTTCAGCCTCCCCAGTCCCGGAATTATTGGTATATGTATGCTTCATGCCACCATTTTTATTTTCCTACTTACATATCAAGTGTGGAGCTGGGAGTGTGGTTCAGTTGGTAGAATGCCTGCCCTGCATAAAGTCCTGAGTTTCATCCCTGCCCCACTTAAACAATACAGGGTGTGGTGGCACAGCCTAGAACCCAGCACTTGGAAAATAGAGACAAAAGGATCGGAAGTTCAAGGACAGTCTTAATTGTTGTGGAATATTATCTTAATTATGTAAAGATGTATGGCATTTGCTTATGCAGCATTTGTTTAACTATGTAAAGATGTGTTACATATGTTTGTGTTGCAGAATAATTGCTTATGTGAAGGTATGTGGCTTGTTTATGCTGCATTTGTTTAACTATGTAAAGACGTGTTGCTGTTTTCACCTTGCCTGCCTAAGGCACCTGGTTGGTTTAATGAAAAGCTGAATGGCCAATAGCTAGGCAGAAGAGGGATGGGGGGAGGGGTGGTGAGCAGAGAGAATGAGTGGAAAAGAAAAGGGAGATGAGGATAAGGCAGAAAGAGAAGGGGCATCCAGAGCCATCTAGGCAGCTGCCAGCCAACCAGACCCAGAGTAGGACATGCAGAATAAAAGAAAAGTAAAAAGCCCTGAGCAAAATGTAGAAGAGGAACAAGTTACATTATAAGAGCTAATGGGGCAAGCATAACATAAGGCTAAGCATTTATATCTAATATCCAGCCCGCATGCCTTTATTTGGGAGCTGGTTGGTGGCCCAAAAAGAAAGCCTGATACATTTGGCATTCCAATATGAGGCCTGTATCTCCACATAGGGCCTGAGAAAGCAAAAGAGAAAACAACAGCAGAATAAAGCTTCTTCAAGAGACAACTGCCATACAGTGAACACTTGTGTAGCAGGCATGTCAAGGAAAAGCAACCAGCTAAGTAAAAATGTCTACCACAGTGTGGGCACCAGCTTCCTAGAGCTGGGGTGGTCAAATGGAGCTAGTTCTTTATTAAAGTTAAATACTTAAAGGGGCTGAAGTCTTGGCTCTCATAAACCTGAGAAGGGGTCAGAGCCAACCAGAGCTACAGCTGATAGCTTAGCTATTACTTAGCAGTTTAGAGTTTAGCTCACAGTCAGAAAAGGCTAGAGACATGCAGTAAAGATAGGTCCAGAAGGAAAAAAGAAAAAAACTTTAAACAGGCTACAGAGTGTTTAAAAATGTGCGTAGGCTTAAGAAAGAAAATGCTTATAGGCAGTCATAGGAAAAAAAGTATAGTTTATAAATGATAAAGTAAAGTCTTTAGAAAGAGAATAAAGTAATATAAAAGAGTAAGCCACATAAAGATAGGAAATATACAAAGAGTCTGGATCCTGTATGGTGTTGTATTGATTTTGAATATTTTGAATATGACGAGCAAATGATAGCTACTGAGAGACATTGGTTTATAAAAGGGACTGATGAATTAAACCAGCCTAGATACTTTAGAGATGCCTTAACTTTAAAATGGAATTCAGAAAACGTATTGCATTGGGGAGGAGTTTATGCTTTCATTTGCACAGGAAACGAAGGCTGTGGATTCCTTCAAGGCTAGTAGAGATCAGATTTAATTGGTGGAGACCTCATAAAAATCGTTAGAGATTTAGAGACATAAAGAAACCAAGAAAAACCACCAGACATGTCAGTATACAGTGACATGTATACTGATCCCTCTGCATGGGAACAGTTCTAAGATTAGACAACAAGTCTTACAATTAGTTTTCCCAGAACTTAACCATTATCTCAATTTTCTCAGGGTCTCCTAAAGATGCTATCACCCCCAGACAACAGGAAGCAGTCTAGAGAACATAATGTCCACATTCCCAAGAGGTGGGGTTTCGCTCATTTGGTGGGTTATGGACATTTGGCATCATTTAGTGGAGATATAAAAATATAGGATAGGGGCTGGAGAGATGGCTCAGAGGTTAAGAGCACTGACTGTTCTTCCAGAGGTCCTGAGTTCAATTCCCAGCAAAACCACATGGTGGCTCACAACCATCTATGATGAGGTCTGGCACCCTCTTCTGTAAAACTGTATGCATAATAAATAAATAAATAAAATTAAAAAAAAATTTTAAATATAGGATAAAAAGACAATTATTCATCACAAATATTTTACATTGGCATTGATTTTGGTATGTTGGTACAAATTTAAAGTTATTTTTATTATACTGTATGTTTGTTTCTACTTTTGTTTGGGGGTATTAGGTTTATTCAGCTCATTTTAAAATATAATGTATAATTTAAAAATACAAGTTAGTAGCTATACATTAATCAAACTTTTGTTAGGTATTTTTTCAAGGTTAAACAACTATCTTTTAGATAGATGCTCTTCAAATGCTTCAGAGAACTATAGAATTGGCATTTAAGACGTTTAATAACTTAAGGCTTTTCATGACAGTGAGACATGTCTGCTCCTGGCAGCACCAATATACTTTATAGAAGAATGAATGGCATCTAAGAACCTCCATATGGAGTTTGCTTTCATTGTAGCAAAGCTAGCCATCTGGGCAAGAAACTGCCTTTTGTCTGGACTGCTGACAGAGTTCTGTACAAACTGGACAAGCAGGACACAAAGGGAAAAGACTCTGAACTTTGCCAAAACAATGTGGGACAGTCCTTCAAAATCTCTGCTTCATAGAAAATTCTGCCAGATATTCTAGACCTGTAGGCTGAAGATAGATGCCCAACATTGCAGAGAAACCTTGGGTAACTGTCCAGGTAGCCAGATGTCTGTCATGTCTACAGTTTTAGAAGTGGTTTGCACTACATTTTCTGTCTACTCAGGTAATATTATATTCTTCTGGGGTCTTTGATGGAGTTGAAGACTAGATAGTTAGAGTTACAGTTTTCCTTAGTTATGATGGAAAGTAAGTTGGGTACAAAACAAGAGGAAATAATGATGGAGAAAGAGAAGGAGACACTCTGGGCCAGCCAGGCAGACATGGAGGAAGCAGGAAAGTAGAACACAAAGAACGAAAGAAGAACAAAAGCCCTGAGGCAAAATGTAGATAAACAGAAACAGGTTAAGTTATGAATGCCCAGCATTCATAATTAATAGTAAATCTCCCTGTCATGATTTGGGGGCTAGTGGTCTGACAAAGCCTATGATACTCAGCTATGTAGCAAGGTCAAGGTCAACTTGGGATAAAGACACCATGTTTCAGAAAGAAAAAGTCGGTGGCACAAAAAGTGGTAGCATATGCCTTTAATTCCAGCACTCAGGAGGCAGAAGCTGGCAGATCTCTGTGAGTTCAGGTCAGCCTGGTGCACAAAATGAATTCCTAGACTGCCTGGGCTATGTAGAGAGACTCTGTCTCAAAACAGAAACAAACAACCCTATGTTTACCTAATATGTTCAAACCCAAGATCCTTAGAAATGCAAAATAGGGGCTGGAGAGATGGCTCAGAGATTAAGAGCACTGACTGTTCTTCCAGAGGACCTGAGTTCAATTCCCAGCACCCACATGGTGGCTCACAACCATCTATGATGACATCTGGTACCCTCTTCTGTATACTGTATACATAATAAATAAATAAATCTCTAAAAAAGAAAGAAATGCAAAATAAATTTTAAAATAAAATATTTAATTCAGTTTTCAATTATCAATAGATGGAATTATCTGGAAGGGTGTCCAGGAAGCAGAAAGCACTGGTTCCCTGAGTGGGAAGGCAATGACGGCTGTGAGTTTGGGACTTGAAAGTAGCTGCCATTTTGGCTTCATCATCACCGTCAATTCCTCCTGAACCCACACGCCCAAAAACTTCTGTTCCCAGAGTCACACATGGGAGCCTGGGAACTTAAAAGTAGAATAAGATTCTCTGGTGGGCAGAATCAGGAGGACCCTCAGACTCACATCCATCCTCTGGGGCTGGAATGGAATGATATGGGCAAGGGGAGTTTCCCTGGTAACCCCAGTGGGTATGGGAATCCAGGGAAGTTGTGTTAAAAGCTGATTTTATCCCAGCATCTTCATCATTCAGCAGCTAGCCATCTGTCCCATGGTGTCACCCACCTCATTCCATGCCCATTTGTCTCCAGTTCCTTCATTCCTGAACCTATCCACCCATCTGCCCACCCATTCATCCACCTACCCATCTACTTATCCAGAAAGAAGAAAGGAAGAGGGAGGTGGGGGGAGGAGGGGACCATCTCCTGGCCGATGAGATGGGTAGTGAATTGGACTGACAGGGTGTCAAAGAACCCGGAACAGAAGTTGGTGGGAAATCAAAGGGGACTGGTCTTGGCCAAGAGGCAAGATTCCATCCCTGCCTTCAGGATTGACTTAGAAACGGACCCTACTTGGAAGTCTGCCCCAGACAGACTTGCTTTCTCTCAGCAAAGTGGCCAGGAATTCCAGACCTGAGGAGCATTGAGAGTGAGACCTTTATTGTAGATCAGGGGCAGTGGGCCCTCAAGAGAAGGGGTATGCTTATGCCGCAGAGACGGGGGCAGCCAAACCCAGATGTCTAATTCCCAGGCTAGTGTTTTCCCACCAGAGTGTGCCCTCATTCCCTACCCCAATACCACAAACAGACTCACTGAAGACTCCTTAGCACCTGCCACTGGGCCCAGAGAAGGGATCGTCCCTACTTTTACAAGCTTGTTCTCTGTCCCCAGATGTTACCAGCTGTTACATGAACCCTAACCCAGACGAAGTACCCATGAGAGCAGGACTCAACCCCCCCACATTGTTCTTCTTCCCTCCCTCCCTACCCCAGGGCACTCCTAGGGACTGTTTGCAGTGAGAAAGGGGAGGCAGAGCTTACCCTGAGTCCCACAGTTCAGAAGTGGAACATCCCTGATTCTCCTATCCTGCACTGATCTGAGACATTGGAGAGCATGGTTAGCCTCTGCTGTTCTGGCCTTGTGCCATTGAAGTCAGGGGCTGTGGATAGATAGGATCTGCAAGGGCAGGAGGCCTGTAGGGGTGCTGAGGGCTAGGCAGGGGAAGATGCCTTGAGCACTGTTTTCACCTGCCACCTGCTCAGCCCCACCTAGCCATGGAAAATGTGAGTCAGAGGAAGCTGGTGTCTGGGGACAGGGTGGTATGCGTGGGTGACAGCATGTGGGGGGCATCATGGGAGGGTGGAAGCTGGATCTGAGATGAGGTTGAAGTTCTGCTCAGTCTCTCTGAGAACGTTCACATCTAGAAGGATGGGCAAGCTGGCCTGTGAAAGAGGTCCCCAAGTCTCCATGGACATTTCCAGTTGTTCTTTGCTCAACAGTTCAATCACCAAGCACTCTTTGCACACTGTTATATGCATGGACATAGCTAGCAGACGGCCCCTTTCTTACTATGAGAGGTCCAGGCATGGTCAGGCACCATACCCCATGGGTAACTCAATCCAGCCAGGACATCTGGAACCCCAAATACTGTGTACAATGAAGAAATGGAATCTGTTTCCTAGGGCTTGTCACCAGTGGGTTTTCAGGGGTTCAGCCCTTAAATGGCATGTTCTATCTTCCCACCCTTCAGTGACCCCAGGAGGAAGGGACCACTGATCTCCTCACTTCACAGGGTGGGAGTGGAGCCAGCGAGACATACCCACCCAGTGTTGCCCTGCCAGGTGCTAGAGCATGGCATTTGGGGTCTGAATTCAGCCATCTGGACTGGGCATATTGCTTGATAGAATGGTTGCTTAGTATGCAGGAGGCCTGAGGTTGAATTCCCAGCACTGCAAAAAATAGATAAATACATAGACACAAAGGATGCTGAGCTACCTGACCTCACCTGCTTCACTGAGGAAGAAAGGAGAAATGTGTGGGGCAGGAAGGGGTGTGAGGGAGCATGGAAAGAAAGGACAAAGAGGAGCTGGTGAGTGGAGCTGAACCAGGAGTGGACAGGAAAGGCTGAGGCAAGGAGCAGCCAGACTCCTCAGGTAGCTCTGCAGAACTTGGATACAATGAGTTGGAAGCCAGACGGGATACAAGTGACATGTGATTTAATGTTGATGTTGTGACCATGTTATGACCACAGACAGACTGGTGCTGAAAAGCTAGAATTTGTTTTCTAAAAATAAACAGACAGCAGGGTGTGGTGGCACAAACCTTTAATCTCAGCACTTGGGAAACAGAGGCAGGTGGATCTCAGTGAGTTCGAGGCCAGCCTAGTCTACAGAGGGCACCATGACAGGCTGGCTCCAAAGCTACATCGAGAAACTCTGTCTTCAGAAACAAAAATAAAACACATAGCCAGGCAAGGCGGTGCACACTTTTAGTCCCGGCACTCAAGAGGCAGAAGTAGGCAGATTTCTAAGTTCGAGGCCAGCCTGATCTACAGAGCAAGTTCCAAGACAGTCAGAGCTACACAGGGAAACCAAAAATCAAATGAAAAACAAAACAAATTATAGTTATTTGCTCTTTTAAATCATGGCAACAGTACATGTGCAGAGGTCAGAGAACAGCTCATGGGAACCTATGTTCACTGTTCTCTGTGTGGAGCCTGGGGATCAAACTCAGGTAGTCAGGCTGGGTGGCAGCAGGTACCTTTAACTGATGGGCTAACTGATTTGCTCAAAGCTGACCTTTCTTCTCTCCCGGCTCTGAGGACTCAGAGATTAAACTGACGTTATCTTCAGTGTACTCTGAGTGTGTCATTCTTCAATGCTTCCTGCTTTTATGGGCAGCCTGGGTATCCCCCAGTCTAAATTACTTCATTTTGCCTTTAGCTATTCCGTTTGCCTCTGTTAATAAGAAGTCCTCCATCCTCAGTGTTTTTCCCTTTTATAGGGTACGGGTTAGGGCACCCCACCCCAGTACATTTTTTTCCTTGGGCCAGGTTGTTTTGTAACCCATGCTGATCTCAAGTACTCTGTAGCCGAGGCTGACCTTTAATTCCTCCCACCCCAGTACCGAGATTACAGCCACGGTCCATCACATTTATTTTTTTAAATACAGTGCTGGGGTTTGAACCCAGGACTTCATGCAAGGCAAGTACTCTGCCAGCTGAGCCACATCCAGCCTGACCTCACCTTAACTAGCTATATCTGCATCATTCTTTCCTACAAATAAAGCCAGTGCCTAAGGTACTGAGGGGCAGGCAGGACCCTGTGTGTCTTCTGTTGGGACACAGCTCAACCCAGAACACGCATTGTTAAAGGGCTTTTATACAAATAAACCTTGAGTCTGAAAAAGCCCGTGTGAATCATGTGTCCCAGTCTGAGTCAGAAAACATGGCCTTGGAGCATCCAGCCCAAGCTCAATCCCAGCACCAAAAGGAAACACAGTTTTGATGTTTTTATCCCCTGTGCTGGTACCTTGTCCTAGTGGGTACTAAGCAAATGTTTGAGAAATCCTTGACTCGTGGTTTCCTAAGGCCCTTGGATCTTTCTGTAACAAGTCAGAAGAATAGATTACAGGCCTTGGAGATCATGGCTCAGCTGCCTCTGCCCTGGATTCCAGGCTGGCTACTGTGCTGATGATCATAGCATTCCTTTCTTCTTGGACGCCAGCCTGGGGACAGATTGACAGACAAAATAAACCTTAGTTCTTCTCCCACTGCATGAAGGAGACCCCATGGAGCTCAGTCCCCACTTTCTCACCAACTACACAGGTTTAGACTGCTACATTCAGAGGTGCGCCTAGCATGCCCTCCTTCACTGTGGGGCTCAGCTAGCGTCCTTGGTACTGGCAGAGTTATCCTAAACACTAATCCAGCCCTTTCTTTCTATGGCTCTCTGTTGCCTTCAGAATAAAATTCACATTCATTTTAGTTTAATTTTTTAAAAGTTTACTGAGTTTGTACAATTTCATTTTATGTGTGTTTGGCCTGCATGTGAGTGTGCACCACATGCATGCTTGGTGTCTGTGGAGGTCAGAAGATGGGATCAGATTCCCTAGAAGTGGAGTTGCAGATGATTGTGGGCTACTGAGTGGGGGATAAGAGTGAACTCAGATCCTCTGGTAGAGCAGCCAGTGAACTTAACCACTGAACTACCCTCCCGCCCCAAGTTCACATTCTTTTTGTTTTTGTTTTCTGAGACAAAGTTTCTCTGTGTAACAGTCTTGGCTATCCTGGGCTCTGTAGACCAGGCTGGCCTTGAACTCACTGAGATCCACCTGCCTCTGCCTCCCAAGTGCAGGAATTAAAGACCTGTACCATCACCACCTGGCTCCAAGTTTCCATTCTTAAAATTGCCATTTCTTTGTATGGATTTGCCTCCAGCTGTCTATTCAGAGTTGTCACTGTCTCTCGGCAGTGGAAAGAGACAAGGGTGACAAGGTGTGTGCAAGGCCCGCAGCGGTCTCAAGATGCCTTTACAAAGTTAACCTGCGAGTGGGCTGCACCTTCCTTCTCTGTATTTCTGTCTCCACATAGGCCACTCACTTATATGGAATGCCCTTCAGTCTCCACCGTCTCCCCGGAAAGAAAGACACCTTGTTCCAGCAGAACTTCCTCCAGTGTGCTCTGATAGCTTCTTGTCTCTTCCAGCAAACGACAAGCTAAAAACCTGCCTGCAAATGGCTTTTTGTCAATGGTTCACTGTGTGACCTTGAGCAAAGTCACTTTTCCCTCTCTGGACCTGTTTCCTCTCGGAATGGAGTCCAGAGGGATAGCTAAACAGGTCTGGAGACAAGAACTAAGTTCATCCCCCTTTGAACCGTCCTTTTAGCATCCTTTGTAATTTGCATAGATTTGCATACGTATTATAAGAGAAGCCAGCTATATTTCATTCATAGAAAGAAATAGAGTCCCAGGGATGGAAAGGACTTACCAGCTTATAGTTCCATGCAAATGTCAGCTGTCTGAGGCATTTTAGTCAGTAAGAGTTCAACCCCCAACTTTTACATATGGGTGACAGAAGCCCAGAGAGGGAAAGTGGAAAAACCAGGGTCACACAGCAAGTGAGGAACAGAGAACTTAGCCCAGCTTCTCACCACTGGTATCAGCTTATACTTCATCCTCTATTTCTCACAGTGGGTAGAAGATGGGACAGGGGGCTTAGTCTTTTTCTTGAGGCCTTTCTCTGCACCCCAGAATAACAGAGCTGGCCAGGATGGCAGCCTTCACAACCACAGGAAACTAGGTTGTGGTAGAAGGCAGACAGCAGTGGAAAATCCTCTGACAGAGGCCAGGGTGCTTTCACTCTCCTAAAAATAACCCGCCTCATTAAGATTGACAGATGACGCAGTCATCCGCAGGTTATTCCACTAAGACTGGGGAGGGCAAGAGGTGGGTTCTGTGACTTGGTGGTGAGGCGCCGCAGGCTCTTCATGGAAGGGGAGAAATGGAGTTAGGCCCAGGGGGAGGACATTGTAGATGACCCAGTTCCCAGACTGGAGTGGCGGGCTGGACTGGGATGGGTAAGAACCAATGGAAACTATGAGAACTTCCGAGTGTGTTCCTAGAAACAAGAGCACAGTAGCTGCAGGTGTATTGGATTGAGACACCCAGGTTTCTGGCCTGAGCACGTGTATAGCAGAATTGCCAAGCCTGAGGTGAGACTCTTCTTTGGGTCATTACTGCCAAGTATTTGCTCAGTACTCACTCAGTGCCCTCTCAGTGCTGGTCAAGTGTGTACCCAGTACCCAGCTAGTGCCCACATAACATCAGCACAGTACACCCAGGATGTATAGGGATTAATTTCAATTGTTACTTAGAGAGTCACCTGGGGGATGTCTTCTGGGCATCCCTGTGGAAGATTATCATCTTGATTGGTTAATGAGGTATCTTGATCTGGGCTGGGATCCTCGAGTGTATAAAAGGAAAAAGAACAGAGCAACATAATGCTCTCATTGCTGTCTCCTCCTTTTTCCCAAGACAAGGTTTCACTATGTAGTTCTGGCTGACCTGAGACTCACTTGCTCTGTAGATCAGGCTGGCCTCAAACTCACAGAGATACATCTGCCTCTGCCTCTCAGGTGCTGGGGTTAAAGGCTTGTGTCTTCTTCCTGACTGCAGAGACAGCGTGCCTGGACTTCCTTGCCATGTAATGTATTCCCCCTTCCTTCCTTCCTTCCTTCCTTAAGTGGCTTATGTCACAGTATTTTATCACAGAGCAGGAAAAGTCATCATGAATTATCTTCCTGGCGCCCATCCAGCACCTGATCTGTACCCTCCCTATACTTGCCTAGTTCTTGCTCGTATCTTCTCAGTGTCCATCTAATACCTACCACCCTGCTGCGGTCCTGAAGGCTCCAGTACCATCTGGCTGTGTGAACAAAGCAGAGAATTGACTCTCCTCGACTCCATTACCTAGTCCCAAGGGTGAACTCAGGACCTAGGAACCAGCATTTTTTAAAATTAATATCTTTTTTGTAGTCTCTTGCCTGTGTTATTACAACTTTATTACAACCAAAGTTTTTGAAGCAAACGCTAGACTTGGCCACCCGTCCCCATATACCTATTACAGACACAAGTAATGGAACAAAGCGGGGCGGAGATTTATTCAATGCAACCTTATTGGGAAGAGAAACAGATAAGTCCCTGTCAGGACTCTAACATGCAGTTTAAATTTAAGTAGGGGCTGCCCTTGCTTGGTGGCGCATGCAGTTAACTCCAGCACTTGAGGAGGCACCAGGGTGTATCTCTGTGAGTTTGAAGCCAGCCTGGCTCCAAGCCAGCCAACTGTGAAGGATAATTGCTGTTTGTGGGGGAGACATAGGGATCATCTGTAAGACTCTGCTGTTCCTGGGACACAAGATGACTTTGGCTTTAGGACAATGACTTATTTCTCTACCTTCAGCCCTGAAGTGAACTGATAGGTCCAGAGGTTCCCAGCCTTTCTGCTGCTGCTGCCTCTAATACAGATCCTCATGTTATGGTGACCTACCCACACCCTAAAATTGTTTTGCTATTACTTCATAACTGAAGTTTTGCTACTGATGTGAACTGTAATGTAAATATCTGATGTGCAGGATATGTGATGTGTGGTCCCCATTGGAGATTGAGACCCACAGGTTGAAAACCATCGAGTTGGACAGGCACTTTTCCTCTAACAGTTTGTCTGTGTGAAGCAGAAAGCAGATGTACTCATCTTCATGGGCAGAGGTTGAGTCAGAACTTCTCAGCAGCTACTCTTTCCAGAAGCCCTTTCCATGGGTGCCTCATTAGTGGCTGCTGAAGAGATGATTTGGGTCCTAAGAGTTCAGTATTGCCTCTTTCAGCTGCTGTGTGTTCAGGGAACTCTTGGCCTTCTCTTATCACATCCAATCAGACTTCTACAGCTTTTCTCCGGAAGGGTTCCTATTCCATCCTTGTTTCTCAACAGATCCCATCTCAGCACAAGACCCTGGTCCTTAGCCAGGCTGCTTGCCTTCTGGCTGCTGTCTTCTGTGAAGCCTCAGGCACAAAGGCAGGAACTCTTCTTACTATCTAGGACACTGGAAAACAAGCCTGCCACCTCTTAGTCTTAAAAGCCATTTTATCGTAAAGACAGAATAGGCTCATTTCTGCTCATGATTAAACCACTGTTTCTTGAGGATTGGGCTATGACCTAAGTACAAGCAGTTCTATACTACCTGCTCCAGGAACCGCAAACATGTCTGTTTCAAAAAGTTTTATAACCATCTTGCACCTCTAATTTAGTTTCCAAAGGGTTGCTATGGCTACCTATTGCTAACGACCATCTTGCAATGATGTCTTTGTGTCAGGAGTGGCTAATTTGTTATGCTTATGCTCTTGTAACGCTGACTATTTTGCCCACCAGATCCTTCTTTTGGGAACCCCCTACCCCTGAGCTATAAAGCTTTACCTTTCTCACATCCAATACTGATCTCTTAAACCCCATCTTAGAGGGAGGCAGCCCATGTACACAAATTAAAAAGCTTACTTTAATTATTTAGCCATGGTGGTCTTTCTCCTTTCACCTTTGGGATTAACAACACCATAGCCACCCCAAGGTAGCACCACTACCCAGGCCTTCCCTTCCTTCTACCCACCAAATCCATAGGGCGCTTTGAGAAAATTCAGTGTCTGCCCCATGCCCACCCTCTACAGCCTTTCCACAGGCCACTGGATTGTGCCCCAAAGCGCTACCTCCACTAATGCCTGATAGGCAAAGGTCTTCTTCTTGTACCCATGTTGTTGAAACCACCCCAAAGACCACCAGGGAGCTGGATTCCAATGCAAACACATGAGGATCAGTTTATTCTTTTGTACAGGTTCAAATGAACCCAGGCCAAAAACTTCCTACAGCATGAGAGGCTCTCTTGTCTCTATGACTTTACACAAACTCTGTCCTCTACCAGGACCACTGAGTCCCTTCAACAGGAAGCTGCTGGCTCATTTACACCATTGAGAATTCAGGTCTTCAGGCGGTGGCCCCCATTGCAATTCCAGTGAGGCCACACTTCCACTAACCACAGCAACATCATCAGCATCTGTAGCGATACCTTTGTTATAACAGGCATAGCACACGTGCACAGAGGACAACTTTCAGGACTTGGTTTTCTCCTCCCATCATGCATATCAAAGACCAAACTCAGGTTGTCGGGGTTGGTGGCAAGCACCCTTAACCTCTCACCAGCCTGGAGAAAGTTTTTTTTGTTTTGTTTTGTTTTTTTCAGGACAGTATCCTGCAGCCTTCAACAAAAATCACATTCATTTGGGCAGGGCAGCAGTAGGGTACACTTTTAATCTCAACACTCAGGAAGCAAAGGCAGGTAGATCTCTATGAGTTTGAGGCCAGCCTGGTCTATAGAGTGAGTTCCAGAATAGCCAAAGATACACAGAAAAATGCTGTCTCAAAAAACCAAAAACACAAAAGATGATCACATTAGTTTTCACAACTCTGCCAGGTGCAGAGTGTTAGATCGGCTGTCAAAGAAACGCAGGAGAGGCTAAGGAAGTAGCCTGACTCATCTGGCTGACAGTTGGAGATGATATGTAAGCTCCTTTCACATGCCATCAACCAAGACAGAAAAGATGCTGGACCCAGATGAGAACAAGGGGACAGGAGGCTCTGTGTATTAAGGGTCATTCATCACTGTCTCCCTCCACATGGGGTGCCTTTGGGACAGACCTGATTCCCTTCCTCTTTGGGACAGGAAACTCTTCCTTGTCACAATGCTCCAGGCCCCTCCCCCAGGCCACTCCCCTCCCTGCCCCCTGGAGTGTACTGGTGAAAGCATGGCCTGTCCAGAGTGAGCCTGCAGGGTCCGAGCTAGCAGCTGGAGATGGAGAGGCAGGAAGCAGGGACAATGGATGAAAGACCCTCTGTGCCCAGGTGGGTGGGGGAGGGACAGGCAGGAAGCCTGGTCTATGGAAGCTAGTCCAGCACAGGCTGAAGGAAGGCAGCATGGGTTGCCGGAACCTGTGGGGTTTGTTTGGATTCCTCAGGGATCCAAGCTGGGGAACCATTTGCAAACCTCAGTAGAGCACTTCTCCATAGGGTGCCAGGTCTCTGGGGACTGAGTGACAAGAGTGTCACTTTCATTCATCACTGTTTGTCCCCAGGGCCTGGGAGCCAGGCTGCCTGCACAGTAGGCGTCTGATCTGTTGAATGCAGAAATTAATTGGGCACGGCTAATAACTGAAGGATTACATATGGATTTGCTTGTTGAAGAAAACAAGGCTTGCGGGTGGGCACCCCCCAGGTGTTGCCCTGGCTTTTTTCTCCACACCTGCAAGGTCACCTCCTCATCCTCCAGCTCCAGCTCAAAGGAAGCTCAGAGAGCACAGAATGGAAGGGCCTGACCCCCCAGCTACGAAATATCTCCATCTCCTCTGCCCAGCACATATTTTGTGGTTGGGGGTAGTAGAATTTGAGATGCTAAAAAGATACTCTGCCATTGAACTACATCTCGGCCACCCTTCTCTTTCTCCTTCCTCCAGTTTTTCTTAGGCTCTGTAGCCAAGGCAGGCTCAAAGGCCGACAGGCGTGTGCTACCATGCCTGGCTTGTTCACTCATTTAATATCTATGCTAAGCATGCCTTCTGTGTCTACACGGTTTTATGAACTGAGATACAGTAATAGGCAAAGACTCAGGGGGCTCAAAAAAATGAAGCAAAAGGCTAGAGGCTGAACCACTTTGGTGACCTCTGAAACAGGCCTGGGCTTTGCCAAGGTTGAGAGCCAAGTATGGGGAAAGAAGAAGGAAGGAGAGAGAGAGAGAGAGAGAGAGAGAGTCAGAATTCAGAGTGGAGGATAAACTGGTGGCAATGAATGACTGGCCTGATGGTCTTGCCTCTGGGCCTGCCGCCCTCAGCCTGGTGGGAGTCCTAGTAAGTTAGTAGGTCTCAGCAGCATGGGCTGTAGACACTGGAGAAGGCCAAAGCCACTCACTCTCTGAGGAAGTTTGTATAACAGCCTACTTTGTGCTAGGTTTTATGCTGGTTGCAAGGTTGCCACAATTGAAGGAGACTTTCTTGGTCAGTTTGTGCTGCTACAACAAAATAGCCGTGACTGGATAATTTATAAACTGAAGTTGGTTTTATCCCAGATGTGGAGGCTGGGCCCTGGCTGGCACATCTGCTGTCGGTCTGGTCTCTTCTCCCAGCTTGGAAAATCCTGTGTGCTCCAGAGCTGAAAACAAAGAGTCCGAGGCTGGAGAGATGGCTCAGCGGTTAAGAGCACCGACTGCTCTTCCAGAGGACCCGGGTTCGATTCCCACCACCCACATGGCAGCTGACAACTGTCTGTAGTTCCAGTTCCAGGTAAACACCAAGGCAAATAAATAAGTTAAAAACAAAAAAAACCAAAGAATCCTCATATAGTTGGAAGTGACCAAATGGCAAAAAGGGCCAAATAGTTCTCTTTCACAAGTTTATTTATGTTTAAAATGTGTGTGTGCACACACATGTGTTGGTATGTTGCAGGTACATGTGTGTTCATAACTGTGTAGAGGCCAAAGGTCAATGCTCAGGTGTCAGCCACCTTCCGTGACACAGGATGCCCCACAGACCTGAAGCTCAGCAATGAAGGTTCATTTCCCTACTTCCTCCTGCCTGGTTATAAAGTTATCTGCACAAGTGGGGCCCTCTTGGCATAATCACCTCCTACAGACCCTGCTTCTTCATTTCTTCATTGGCATTTAGAGGATTATGTTTCACCGCAAATGTTGAAGAGTCACAAATATTCTAAGCACAGGATCCCACCCCTAAAAGTATTGATGGCAACAGGCCATGGCGGCCTCTGGTCCTGGCCATCCTGAGTCGGTGGGGATTGGCAAGGAAATCTGCCAGCAGTAATTGTCTAATCCTGCTCCTCTTTATTCCCTCAGGTTCTGCTCTGCCACAGGGACAAGCAGGACATGGCCAGTTCTCTCTAGCTCAAATCTGGCCTCTCATAGCCTCAGCTTCAAATCAAGCCTGCTTAGCCTGCTGCGTCCAGTCCTGGCTGGTTACAATCTATGATTCCAGAGAGATGGAACTGTCCAAGCTCAGCCTCAGCAGCCGGATCCTCCACACCCGGCTCTCTAACTCTTGAAGTATAGCGAAAGTTCCACAATTCACCTGAAGGGGTTACTCACCTGCTCAGCACCCCTCAAGGGTTCCTTGTTAGCCTCAGGATCGAGTCTTAGCTTATGTGTTTGACTTGAAATCATCCTTAACCCTGGGTTCCTTTCTGGCTCTCTCTCGACACTAATTCTGCCTTGCAAGCCTTATGCAAGCACTACACCTCCCATCTTTGACTGTGCGGCTCCTTTCATGTTTGGCCTGGTTACTATGCTCTCCTACATACTGTAGATGGCAGCCTCTCCAGGACGGCTTCCCTAACAACCCTCCAGAGTGCCCCTGTAGTGGAAATTCAAGTTACCCAGAGAAGCACTTGTGACATCAAGAAGCCGACACCGATGTGGTGTGAACAGAGTCGTTTGAGACCCCGGAACCCGACTTGCTCTCTCTCTTGGTTCCTTCCACCTCCGAGAGAAGGTAGACCCCTCCTCCCCGGCAGAGTCCTGTTTTCTCCTAGATGTGCTCTGGTATTTGTAAGTTCTCTCCCCTGATAAATATTAATTCATTGTATGGTGATTCGGATGTGATTAATTATATCTATATCTGGCGCTCCCACGTTGGGCGCGATCTGTTGTAACTGACTTCTGACCCCGTTTGGGCCAGAGGTCTGACCTTGCCCACAGTGGTTTTTACCCTCCAAAGAATGGCTTAGAAACTTATATTAGTTTCATACTGTTTGCCCTATGTCTCAGGCACATTGCTAGCTAGCTCTTTCTTCTTAATTCAACCCATTTCCATGAATCTACCTGCCACGTGGCCCAATGGCCCCTAGCTCACCTGGGTCCAACATGCTGCTTCATTGGGAGCTGGATGGAGTCTGTCTGACTCCGCCCTCCTTCTACCTGTCTCTGTTCTGATTCCTCCACCCACTTCTATGGCACCCAACACAGGCCAAAACAGTTCTTTATTTACAGAATTGCATACAGAGAATAGTCCTACTACATGCTCCTTTGCTGCCTCTGGGAGAAATGAGCTGCATGTCCATCAAGCTTTGGGGCACTTGGCACTGGCCTCAATCAGCACTTGGCACCTGCACTTTGAGCTTTTTATTTTCTAACTTTAATTTTATATGTAAGGATCTTTTGTTTGCATGCATGTCTGTGTGCCACATGTGTGCAGAGGGCAAATTAGGGTGTTGGATCCTCTGGAATTGGAATTACAGACAAATATGAGCCACCATGTGGGTGCTGGGAATTGAACCTGGGTCCTCTGAAAGAGCAGCCAGTGTTCTTGACCACTGAGCCTTCTCTCCAGTCCTACAAGACTCTTTTTTTTTTTTTTTTTTTTTTTGTGCCTCGGTTTCTTGGGATGGCTTCAGAAGAAAGAGAATGTGTTCCTGTTCCCCCCCCCCCATCTCATTTCCCATAACCCACAACTTGACTTTTCTGCCCAGCTATTCCTGTCTCTGGCTTCTGAGCATTAACACCGGAAGTCAGCTACAAAACAGAGGCAAGACTTAGCCTTTGTTCTCCTGGCCCCAGGTCATTCCCCCTGCACCTGGGAACCCTTAAGAAGACCCTTTCTACCTGAAGGGGCACCACTCTGCTCTGGGTCTTTGCTGGTACCCAACTCTTCTGAGCTATCCTGTGCCCCAGTTGTAACTGAATTTCCTGGAAGGATTCTGACCACCTATGGCCTCCCTCTCCTTCCATTCCCATTCTCTCTCTCTCTCTCTCTCTCTCTCTCTCTCTCTCTCTCTCTCTGAGACAGGATTTCACTCTGTAGTCTAGTTGACCTAGAATACATTATATAGCCCAGACTGGCTTTGAACTCAGGGTGATCGCTCTGCCTCAACTTCCTGAGTGCTAAAATTATAAGTATGAGCCTCAAAACTCAGTTCTTTTTTTTGAGGGGGCATGTTTTGAGACAAGGTTTCTCTGTGTATCCCTAGATGTCCTGAAACTCTGTAGACCAGGCTGACCTTGATCTGCCTGCCTCTGCCTCCCGTGCACCATCATCCAGATCTTTTTTCTTGCAGATATTTCTTGAGCATCCTCTATTTGTTCCAGGGCACCAAGGGTTCAGACAGATAATAAAACAACATCCTTGTCCTCACTGGGAAATAAATAAACTAATAGACCAAGGACTAGACCGATGACTTAGTGGTTAAATGTTGGGTGCTGTTCTTGCAGAAGACCCAAGTTTGACTCCCAGCACCCAAGTCAAAGGGCTCACAATCACCAGTACCTCCAGCCCAGGAGGTCTGACACCTCTGGTTTCCATGTGCGTGAGCACGCACACACACACACACACACACACACACACACACACACACACACACACACACACACAGATGATTTAGAATAATTAATTGAAAAAAAAAACTTAAAAAAATAGATTAAAATTTTCTCTGGAGAAAGACAAAATAGGATTACAAGGTGATAGAGGGTGAAACATGAAATTCTAATTGTTATTTAATGAAAACTCAAAGCCAGATATTGGGGGAAAAGAGGAAACAGACCACAGTCAATTCTCACCCAGCCAACTTCTCAGGGTAAAAGCTGTCTTCCTGAGTCCTGAGCCTGGCTTGTCTCTTCTACAGAATACCACACCCTCTGCCTATGCCTCCTTAAATATCTTCTTCACCCAGTTGTTTCACTTCTGGGTTCAACTCTGCATCATAATTGTAGAGTTAAGATTAAAGGTGTGAGCTACTACTATTTGGTAGGTAGGCCTTGAACTCACAGAAACACAGAAAGTTCTATTTCTGGAGATACGGGATTAAAGGCGTGAGTTACCACTCTGAATTGACTGTGGGTAAATCTGTTCTCTGATAATTCCGACTGATTTTATTAAATATAAAATATATCACCACAGAATGGGGTTCAGAGAAGGGGTTCAGGCAGAAATGCTTTATTACAATGCTGGTGTTAGAGTTGGAGAGGTGACTCAGCCGCCCACAACCATCTATACTGAGATCTGATGCTCTTTTCTACTGTGCAGGTGTCCTGAAAATAGATCATTCACATACATAAAACACATAAATAAACAAATCTTTTTAAAAAAGTTTTGTAGGGAATTCAGGGGACAGAAGAAAGGAAGGCCATGTGCTATGTCTTTGTCTTTTCTCGTTAGGACACTGAGGACATTGATGGACCTCAACTTCCTGGGCCTGCTTGGACATACTAGTTCGGGAGCGGGCAAACTGGACAGAAGTTTAGCTGTTTGATGTCTGACCATAAACAAATGCGAAGGAGGGTGTTATACATTCTGATGTCATCTGAAGGTCACCAGATGTTCTGGGTTCTGAAATATGAAGAGATTATTTAGCTGTCAGTCCCTTAGATATATATGCTTCTTGTTAACATTTAGAATTGCTAACATTTAATAATATATTGTATTTAATAATAGAATTTAATTCTTTATTATTTAATAATATATAATAACAAATACAGTACTAAATATTTATTATTTAAGGATATATTTCCATTTAATAATACAATTTAATAATAGATTAAGGGTATAATGGTACATGCCTTTAATCCAAGCACTCGGGAGGCAGAAGTAGGTGAGTTTGAGGCCAGCCTGGTCTGCATAGTGAGTTCTAAAACAGCCAGGGCTACATAGAGAGACCCTGTCTCTAAATAAATGAATAAATAAATAAATAAATAAATAAAACCAAGGAGACCAAGTGACCTTGCCCAGAGTAACCTAGGAAGGAATGAGCTCGTCTACATTCTACATGGGAAGATGCTTTCAGCATCCTGGGCCATCTTCACATAAAAAGGAGGAGGTAGGATAAACTTCATAATATTTCATAGTGCCTTGAAGGCACACCAAGATGACAGGTGCATATGCGGCCATGTGTGACAGCCTACAGGAGCGCTGGGGACTGAAACTTCCTGCTAGCTTCTCAGCTATGTGCCTTTGGCTGTTCCTCTTTGCCTACAGAGGCCCCAGGTTCAGTCTAAGGCTTGGCTTACGGAGGTGAGAGCAAGCTCACATTCCACTACTTCCCATACTGGAGTTCCCCTCAGGATCATCAGGCTGCACTGAGCAGCCACCGTCACAGTTCAGGGGAGGATGAGCCCGGACGACCATGAACTAGCCTAGCCGTTGAGTTCACAGATGGGAAGCTGAGCCCAGAGATGTCAGGGGACTTGTCCAAGGACACAAAGTCAAGTGATTGCAAATTCAGTTTCAGAGCCCAGGTCTCTTTCTTCCTTCTGGAAGCTCTTTCTGTTCCACTGACCTTTGTCTGAGGCCTAGCTCTAAGCCTGGTTTTTATAATGCTATATGTAGCTGCCTCTGTGTCCAGATTCTGTGCTGGGCACTTTGCACAGAACTCTTAATCCTCACCACACTGAAGTCTAGAGAGAATAAGCGATCCATCCAAGGTCATGTAGCAAGCAAATGCAGGCACAGAACTCATGTGTATTTATTTTTTCCCATACAGGCTCTCATGTATTCCAGCTTGGCCTCGTACTCATAATGTAGTCAGGAATGACTTTGAACTTCTGACCTCCCACCCCCACCTCTTTGTACTGGGATCACAGGCATAGGCCATGGTGCCTGATTTATTTGGGGCTTTGGGGATTGAACCTAGGGCCTTATGAGTGCTACACAAGCACTCTACCAACTGAGCTACTCTTGAAAGTACTTGACCACCATCTCAGAAGCCTCCACTCAGCTGTGACCTTGCCCTCCAAGGTGTCAGGGTGGTCACAGTAACAAGGCCAGAGTGTTCACAGACAGGCTAAAGCCAGTTATGATACTGCCCCATTGGGGCCCCTGCAGGGGTCCTGGATAGGACCTTGAATCTCAAAGCTGTTAAGGTGACCCCTCTGCTCCCTTCAGTGGCAACAAACTAAGTTCAAAGAGACAAAGTCCCCTGCCCAGGGTCACATAGACTCTGCCTGACTATCTCACTCTGACTCTGTGCAAATAAACAAGGTCAGTGGCTCTGTACAAATACTGGTTCATTAATTCAATGCATATTTATTCATGTCCTACTATGTGCCAAATCCTGACAGAGACCTACTGGACATAGACGGGAACAGGACTCAGCCCTTGCCCCATCCATAGCCAGCAACAGAGGTAGGTTTGGGGAGTGTGAAGAGCTCTGTTCCCATGCCCTCTTGGTGACACTGAGGGGACCCGTTGGCACTGGCCCAGTCCTCCTCCAAAGAATGTGCACTTGGAAGAGACTAAAGAGGAAGGCTGTGATGACATACCTCAGGCCCCCAGGCCTATTCTTCTTAGCTTGGTTCTGACTCATCACCCACACCTGCACTGGCCTCCCTCAGACAGCCTGGAAATAGCTGGAGAGGGGTCTAGGGACAGTACTCACACCCTGGGCTGCTATCCCCCACGCTCCCTGCCAGGAAGCAGGGGTGCTTCCCAGTGTGCAACCCACCTGAGTCTGCTGGCCTTCTGGTGACTCTGGAGAAAGGAGAGCCTTGGGCCACCAGAAGCTGTTCTAGCAGCAAGAGGGCCATAGTAAAAATCACTTCCCACGATGCTGGAGTGGATACGTGCTGGCTGCCTGGCCCTGGCCTAAATGTCATTGCTTATCATGCTGAGCTCTGAGTAAACCCATTTCACAGATGAGGAACTAGAAACTCAGCCAAAGAAGATTGTCTAAGGTCACACAATGCCTGTGCTAGGCAACACGGGCCTCCCTGAGCTCTTCTTGCTGCTCACTCTAGTCTGCTCAGCTCATCCTGGGTCCCTGATTCCAGCACCTGCCCCAATTTCCCTACCCTTTTTATCCAGGTAAGGTCTCCTTTCTGGGAAGACAGAAATTGAACAATACCCTTCTTTTGCCCTCCCTGCCCGTGTCTGATTTTGTTATCTCTCCATCAAAAACCTTCAGTGTCTCTCTGTTATCTTCAGGGTAAAGCATCCGGTCCTACCCAAACCTCCTCATCACTGAGCACTTGGCCAATCAGGACTCCTCCCAGGCCTCACTTTGTGAGTGGAACCTCATGCTGATGAAGGAGGCACATGTACATGATCTACCCAGCAGGGCACTTGTTTTCAGAGTCATAGTGTGGGATACAGTCTCTGTAGGTAGACAGGTGATGGACCAGGCCAGGTACGAGAGGCTGAGAAGCCTGATTGAAATCAATCTAGAAATTGTGTAATAGGAGCACACTTGTAACCCCAGCACTGTGGATGCTGGAAGTACTGACATATCAGGAGGAGAAGATCCCATCAGGAAGAAAAAGAAGAAAAAAAGTAACAGGGAGGGGCTGGAGAGATGACTCAGAGGTTAAGAGCACTGACTGTTTTTCCAGAGGACCTGTGCTCAATTCCCAGCAACCATATGGTGGCTCACAACCATGTATGATGACATCTGGTGCCCTCTTCTGTAGATATAATAAATAAATAAATCTTTAAAAAAAAGAAAGAAACAGGGAGTGGGACAGATAAAGAGAGATGGGGCTGAAGAGATGCTCAGTGCTTAAAAAGGATTGCTATTCTTCCAAAGGATCCAAGTTCAAGTTTCAGCACCCACCCTGGATGACTCACAACTGTCTCTCTAGCTCCAAGGACTCTGTTGCCTCTGGCTTCCTCAAACACCTGTACTTACACGCATAGGCACACAGATACACATAATTAAACATAATAAAAACAAGTCTTTGAATTGGAGGAAGAGAAAAGAGGGGGGGAGAAGGGAAAAGGTGAAGAAGGAAAGAAAGAGAGAAACTTGAAACACCTGAAGTAGCAGTAGTTGGAACTCTGCGAAGAAAGAGATGTCATCAAAATTAACTTTGGAGTCATTTTTTATTCTTTTCTTTGTCTTTTGAGACATGGTTTCTCTGGGTAGCCCTAATTGTCTTTGAACTTGTTCTGAAGACCAGGCTGGCCTGATCTGCCTGGGTCAGCACCACCCAGCTGTCAGGCTGTGATCTTCCACCTTAACTATAAATTAGCAGGTAAATGTGTCCATTGTAGAGAAGAAAAACTGAGGCCAGGAGATGAATGTCCATCCATGGTATCAGAATCAGGACCAGCCTAGAAGCACGGACAAGGTTTATCCCCCTGTTCTCCTGTATCTATTGTCCCCAGTCTTGGAAGATGAAGAGTCCTTGCTTGGGAGAAGGGTGTGGAGTGGGATTCCAAAGCACAGGACAAGAGAGACAGGTGGTTCCAGAACTCCAAACAGATGTGAATGAGGCCTGAGGCCCAGAGTTGCCGAGTGAGGTCATCTAGGATGAGCAGACGCACCTGGCACGATCCTCAGTGAGTAGTCAGTCATTCTGTCCTGCCTACTACACCCCAACATCACCAGTCACCATCATGTGAGAGCAGTCAATGCTGGAGAAAGTCTAAGCGGGAGGAGCCAGGCTGGGTAGCATCCTCACTGTCTTGGGCACCGGGCCTCACTTTCATCTCAGCCCACAGACCTGAGTTGAGGGCTCTTTGCCACAGTGGAGCTCTGGGCTATGGACCTTGCTGCTATGACATCAGAGTCCTTCCTCCCCCCCAGCATCTGGTTGAAAGGCTACCTATTTTAAACTCACCCTGCCCCACTGCCCTTCCCCTTCAGAGGAGATGTGTGTGTCTGACCTGCTACCAGCTCACTTCACTAATCTGCTGTAGTCTCCAGAGCCAGTCTCAAGAAACTCCCAGAGGCTGCGAGAGCCCCCAACAGCTTCTAATTTAAAGCTTTATTTGTTTATTATGTATACAGTATACAGAAGAGGGTACCAGATGTCACCATAGATGGTCGTGAGCCACCATGTGGTTGCTGGGAATTGAACTCAGGACCTCTGGAAGAGCAGTCAGCACTCCCAACCTCTGAGCCAGCTCCCCAGCCGTGCTTCTAATTTAATAAACACCATGAGCAGTGGTTACACTCTGAAACTGCAGGACATATCCCTGCCTTCCTGGAGCTTACAACTCTTCTGTACTGGATTATGCCCTGTTTGTCTCTGTTAAAACATAAACTCTGGGGGCTAACGTGATGATGGCTGTTGGTAAAATGCTTGTTACAGAAACGAGGACCTGAGTTTGAATGTAAAAAGTTAGGTCTACATTTCCAGGACCGAAGTTTGGAAAGAAGCAGAGCCCAGGAGCTTGTGGGCAGCCAATCTGGCCTAAACACTTAACTGAAAATTCAGTGAGAAACCCTGTCTTTTTTTTTTTTTTTTTTAAGGGGCGGAGCTGGAGGGATAGGCCAGTGATTAAGAGCACTGGCTGCTCTGTCAGAGGACCTGGGTTCAATTCCCAGCATCTACAACCATATGTATTCCAGTCCCAGGGTATCCGACACCCTTAGCTGGCCTTAATGGGCACAGTATACATATGATGTATAGACACATATGCAGGCAATATAACCAAACAAATAAAAAAAAAAAATTAGGGGCTGGAGAGATGGCTCAGCGGTTAAGAGCGCCGTCTGCTCTTCCAGAGGACCCGGGTTCGATTCCCAGCACCCCCATGGCAGCTAACAACTGTCTGTAGTTCCAGTTCCAGGCAAACACCAAGGCAAATAAATAAATAAATAAAGTAAAAAAAAAAAATTAAGAGGAAAGTGAAACCGAAGAGGAATCTAATATTGACCTCTGACCTCCACACATAAGTGTACATATGTGTAAATGCACCTGTACACACACGTGAATTACATACATATATATAATATAAAGTCCAAGAACTTGGTGACTTATGCCTGTAATTCCAGCACTTAGGAAGTTGAAGCAGGAGCATTGCTGTGAGTTTAAGGCCAGCCAGGACTATATGATGGAACTCTGTCTCAAAAACAAAACAATAAAATAATATATACAGAAACAAAAGGAAGGCAGGAGCTGTGGGTACAGTCCGTGCAGAAGCATTTGCTGGGCATACAACAATGTTAAATTCCGTGTTAAATTCTCAGTGCAGGAGAAGAAAGACAGAGGCTGGGATGGCTCAACAGCTAAAATTGTTTTCTGATTTTATTTATTTTTTTAATTGTTTGTTTGAGGCAGGGGCTCTCTATGTAGTCCTGACTGTCCTAGAGCTCACTATGTAGACAGGCTGGCTTTGAACTCACAGAGATCTCCCTCCCTCTGCCTCCCAAGTGCCAGGAGGCATGTGTCACCACAGCTGACTGTGTTTCCTGCCCTTGCTGGGGACAGACCCAAGTTTGGTCCCCAGCACCTACATGAGGCAGCTCTCAACCAGGTCTAACTGCAGCTCCAGGGAATCCAATACTCTCTTTTGACCTTTGATGGCCCAGGCACACAACATGAACATATGAACACCATTTAGAAATAAATAAATAAATCCGAGAAGGGTGGCTCACACCTTTAATCCCAGCACTCAGGACACTGAAGCAGATGGAGTTTGAGACCAACTTGACCTACATAATGGGCTCCGGAACAGCCAGGACCGGACTACAGAGTCCCTTTCTTAAGAAAAAAAAAAAAAAAAAACAAAACAATAGTAATAATAAAGCAAGTCAATAGATAAAAGCCTGAGGTTAGAAAGAGAACCTGCTGCTCCTGTAAATCTACCACTTACATAACAACCATCTATAACTCCAGTTTCAGAGGATCTGATCCCTCTGTGGGTTCCTGCATGCGCATGGCCCACATATATACTTTCAGGCAAAGACACATACACATAAGATTAAATAAACAAATATTTTTAAACAAACAAACCCATGTCCTTTGGGAGAAGAGCCAATGCACCTAGCTGCTGAGGCACCTGTACAGCCCCAACAGCTAGATTTTAATATTTTTCTTTCTCTCTTGCTCTTTCTTGAGACACAGTCTCATGTAGGCCAGGGTGACCCTAAATTCACTGGGTACCATCCTGTCCTAACCTCTCAAGTGTTGGGATTACAAGTGTACATTACCATACACTGCTTTATCTCTTTTCCTCTGTGTGTGTTGAACAAATACACAAATAGATATACAGAAATTTAAGATTTGTTTTGAGAACCTTTTATTCCACTAGTGACTGGTGGTAGCACATAGTTAAGATTGTTCTAAAAATCTGCCTCTGGAAGTCACCTGTGACCAAATACAAAGATCCACCTAAGTAGACATAACCCCACCTTAGAATTCCTTAGTTTGCCTCAGGACCCAAGAATGCACCAGGGGCCCAGTGTGGCGATGCATGTCTGTAATTCTAGCACCCAGGAGACAGTAGCTGGGAGAGTGCCAGTTCCAAGCTAGCCTGGGCTACACAGGGAGTCTGTCTCAAAATAAAACAGAACAGTAAAGGCTACAGAAACCACCTTTAATACTGATGTTTCCTAGACATTCCCTGGGTGTATTCATCATGATAATCATGGTTTTTCTTTTCTTTCCCTTTCTCTTTTAATTATTATTATTTAGGGGTTTTGTTTGTTTGTTTGACAAGGTTTCTCTGTGTAGCCCTGGCTGTCCTAGAACTAGCTCTGTACATCAGGCTGGCCTTGAACTCACAGAGCTCTGCCTGTCCTGGAGTGCTGGGATTAAAGCGTGCACTACCATGCCTGGATCTATTTTCTTTGACGTCTAGTTTATCTGCTAACCCAGGAGAGGTTGCTGCTCTGAGGGCTCGCTTTTTCACAGAAATGGTGAATAATGTTGCTTCTGAACATTCTCCACGTCTTAACCTGGCAGCTACAAGCCTTTATCTCCAGCCAGGCTCTCTGTCTGACCTTCCCCACCCACTCAGCTTCTCCCTTGCCCTATGTAGCCTCAGGCCAGATGCTAAGCACTCAGGGCCCACCTCCAGAATTCAATGATGGTTATCTGACCCTAACCTTGTTCACACATGCCGCCTGCCTTTCCCTTTGCTCCCAGGTTTCTTCCCACAGAAACCACAGTGAAGGCTCTGGGCCTCTGCTTCTCCTGATGCCCTGCCCCACACTTCCTCACAGACTGCAGCCACCCCAGGGGCTGTGAGTAAACTTCTCCTCCGCACAGATCTCACTATCCTCGCCTCAGTCCGGGGCACAACTGAATCACTGAATGATAGGACTGAAGAAAGAGCCCAGCACTGGCCTGCCACATGCAGGACCCTGGAGTTAACCCTGAGTACCCCCAGAACAGTAAAAATAACAATAACACAGAGAATGTTGGTCATGTCAAAATTTCCCATGTTTAATGTTATCACAAGCAAGAACTAACCATCTTTGTATATGTATAAATAGTACTCTATTTTTTTTGGAAGGGGAATTTATTAGTGAGTAGTTAACTAGTTAGTTATTTAGGTATCTTAGCCTAGCCTCAGATTCACTATGTAGCCAGGGATGACCTGGAACTTCTGGTCTTCTGTCTCCATCACACAAATGCTGGGATTGCAGGCATACATCATCGTGCCTGGGTTTTATGTAGTGCTAAAGATCAAACTCCAGGCTTCCCAAATGCTAAGTGAGTAGTCTGCCAATTGGCTGCATCTCTAATCCACAAGTCTTCAAATAAAAACTGTCAAGTAGGGCTGGAGAGATGGCTCATGGCTAAGAGCACTGCTTGCTCTTCCAGAGGATCTAGGTTCAATTCCTAGTGCCCATATGGTGACTCAAAACCAGCTGTAACTCCAGTTCCAGAGAATCCAATATTCTCTTCTGGCTGTCTGTGGGCATCATGCATGCAAGTGGTAAACAGACATACATACCATTATGCAAAACACTCATACACATAAAATAAATAAAATTTAAAAAATTAGAAAGAGGGGCTGGAGAGATGGCTCAGTGGGTAAGAGCATTGACTGCTCCTCCAGAGGACCCGGGTTCAATTCCCAGCCCACAACTGTCTGTAAGTCCACTTCCAGGGCATCTGACACCTTCACACTAATTGCATAATATAAAGTTAAATAAATCATTTTTAAAAATTAAAGAGAATAACCAGGCAATGATTACTTTTTCATCTTCAAGAGACAATACCCCTTTCCAAGATGAGCCTCTGTTATTATTGCTAGAGATGCTAACGGATGCAAAGAGCTCGTTTCCCTTTCTAGGTTTGTCCATCTTCCAATCTGCCAGAAGGAGGTCCCTGGACTCAGGATGAACCCATCTTTGGATGCATCTCAAGAGCTGTGCAGTGAGGTCATAGTTGGGATGAAGGGAAGAGAAATCCAGGACTGCCTGCTCCAGCTGAGCCCCACAGGGAGCATCCCTGCTGCCCCACCCCACCCGAACTTTGTAGGATTGAGGTCTCACCTGCCCAGCCTGCTCTCAACAGCCTAGGTGTCTAGTCTGGGACCCTCATTCATGGGACTAAATCCATCCAAGACAAACTTGCCAACCAAATGCTAAGAGGGAGATAGATTAGGGTTGGGGGTGGTGGTGATAACAATAGCCAGACCCTGAGTACCTACTATGTGTTGGAAATTCTACTGGAATTTTCATTTATTCTTCAAGCTTGTTAAAAGTCTATCTGATGGTTAGTATTGAGTCTTAGTTTGATAAGATATAGATTTATCTAAGAGATAAAGGCCTTGGTATGTCTGTGAGTTCCTTCATTTGACTAATGAAGATAGGCCTTTGTTAGGTGGCACCATTCCATGGACTGGGGTCCCAGGCAGAACGAGGGGAATGTGACTGAGCTGCGGCATTCTTTGCTCCCTGACTGTGGTTGCCTCATCCCTCCTATGAGCCAAAATGAACTCACCTCCCGTTACGCTGCCACGTCAGGTATTCTCAGCCAGGGGAACGTAACTAATACAGTGTTCTGTATGTGCCTCCTTCTGAGATCCCGAGAAGCCTGAGTGAAGCAGACACTGCCTCTCACAGCTGATATCCCAGCTACCGTCCTTGGGAGGTGGGCATCAGCCCTCACCCAACTTCCCCTATTTATTTGTTTTGGATTTTGTTTTTCTTTGAAGCAGGGTCTCCCTACATAGCCCAGGTGGTCTTAACAGGGGAGCACCACCATGCTGGCCTCTGATTAGATAAGGATGCTGAGGACCAGAGAGACACCACCAACTGAGACATGGCTTGAATCTAGACTCACTAGGCTTCTCAGCTGGAGCATCAGCTCAGGGAACTATGGGAGGTGAAAGAGCCACATGGTCCTCAAGAGACCACCTGAGGAGGGACCGTGGCTCCCGGAGGAGGGTGCCAGGTTCCATCTGCATTGCAGATGCTGGCAGTGTCTGAGGAGTGGAGTCAGGGGCTGAGGTGGCCTCAGCTGTGGTAGCTTACTCTCTGAAGGCAGGCTCTTGATTGTCCTTGTTTGGAATTCCCTTTTTGACGTAAAGGTTGTGAGTCATGGTCTCAGCACTTGTTGCGATTGCACAACCCACCAAGACGATTGCAGACACTATCATGCCTCATGCCAGTTTCAACAGTCATGATTCCCTTTCTCTGCCCCGGATGTGAAGAATTTCATTTGGAAGGCTCGAGAGAGCAATACAGGAAAAGATGAGTTTAAGACCTCATGTGTCACTCAGGGGCTGTCACACTAAGACTCTGGAATGGCTTGAACAGTCCAGTCAGCACTCCTCCACAACACACATCATTCCACTAGCAATGCTCAACTCTATGACCTCTGGGTTAACAGACCTTAAGGTCAAGTGCTGTTGTTATCTCAGGAAGACAATATACCTCTCTGAGCTTCAATAATTTTATCTGTAAAATGATAAATCGTGGGGGCTGGAGAGATGGCTCAGCAGTTAAGAGCACCAGCTGCTCTTCCAGAGGACCCGGGTTCCATTCCCAGCACCCACATGGCAGCTAACAACTATCTGTAGTTCCAGTTCCAGGCAAACACCAAGGCAAATAAATAAATAAATAAAGTTTAAAAAAATCAGATGGTGCTTCATTTTAAAAAAAATGATAAATCGTGGTGAAAAAAAAAGAAAAAGAAAAAGGAACTGAACACCTCCCCCCACACACATACAAAAGTTTATCCTTGATCTTTCCTTGTTGATTTATATGATTGCTTATTTCATTGGTAGCCCCACAAATGTCAGTTTCTATGAGAGTGGGAGGCTGGTAGTGCATTTCCCAAAGCCTGATGTGCTCAGATTTGTTTGCTATTTTTGTTTGCTTGATTTTACTTTTATTGTGGTTTGTTTTCTTTTTGGGGACAGGGTTTCTTTGTGAAACAGCTTTGCCCATATTGGAACTCATTCTGTAGACCAGGCTGGCCTCGAACTCACAAGATCTGCTTGCCTCTGAGTCCCAAGTGCTGGGATTAAAGGCATGTGTCACCCACTGCCTAGACTTACTAGCTTTTCTTCTTCAGGAGTGCCCACTCAGGTGACTACCAGGATCCTGTTTCCTGTCCTGCTTGGTCACATATAGTGTGTCTAGAGATGACACGATAGTCTTTGCCTGGCAAATCTTGACAAAGGTAGGTAGGGGTCATTCACAGTGCAGGCAACCACACCAGCTGTGGGGTCTTCCTGTTTCCTGCAGGATGGTGTTCTTGTTCTTGATCATGGAAAAGAACGCCTCCTTCTAGACCTTCTTCACTTCCTCAGGCACCAAAGACTTGCGTGGTTTTGAGTCACAGAATAACTCAGTGACATCATCAGAGATCGCCACTCTGGATGCCAGACCACATGGTGAGCCACAGAAGACTGGAGCCACCACAGTTGCTGCCAGAAAGACTGTACTTATTAATACCCACTTACTTTAATACCATTGCACATGTGTGTGCATGGTGAGTGTGTTGGCATGTGCATCACATGTGTGGAAGCAGAGGACAGCTTTATAGACCGGTTCTCTCCTTCCACCTGTCAGCATGTTCTGGGGTAGAGCTCAGAACACCACGCTTCAGCCCTAGTACTTCTACCACTGAGCTACTGTGCCTGCCTCATTTTAGTTTTTATTCTATTTTATATGTGTGAGTCTCTTGCCTGTATGTATATTTATGCGACTCATGTCTTTCTGGTACCCAGAGAAGTCAGAAGAGAGCCCCAGATCCCCTGAAACTGAAGGTATGGATGGTTGTGAGCCACATGCAGGTGCTGGGAACCAAACCTGGGTCCTCTGCAAGAGCAGTGTGAACTGTTAACTGCTGATCCATCTCTCCTGCTCCTTATTTTATTTTAACAAGATTTAATTTGTATGGTATGTAAGATCAGAGGTTCTTTTTTTACCACAGAATGTGTTATTTTCACATTAGGTTTCATATGAAGACCCAATACCTAGACAAGATGAAAGCAGAGTGCCCTGGATGCTGGGGGAAGTGGACCAGAACTTGCCTGTTCAAGGGACCTATTGCTACCTCAGCTGCAGTCTCCTTAGCATCACCAGTTCCAAGCTCCCATGGAACCCCTGGACTTGGAGGAACTCCGCTGGGGCGGGGGGAAAAATCACTGAACAAGAGTTACTCTCTAGGTTACTCCCAAAGTACAGGAGCCATGGGGAACTGGAGAGGAGCCCTGGTTCTCCCAACTTACAGATGAGGGCTGTTCATTGAGTCAGAGTCCAGCTGCCTCCTGAGGTCATGAGAAAGAAGGCAAGGGCAAGCAAGGGGCAGAGGAAGTGGAGCCGGCCAGCTGGGAGGCAGCAGCAGGCGTGGGTACTGTGGCCTCCTAGATGGACCAGTGACATCACAACCCCAGGAAACAGCTGCCCAAGAGGCCCTCACTGTCCCTCATCCCTCCTCTGGGAAAATGAGCCACCAGCTGCCGCTGCACTCTCCATACTCTGCCTTTTTCCAGATCATTTCTGGGTGATCCAGCATCCTTAGCAGCGGCACCCACTTGCTCTCTGATGGTCTACTACGTGCCAGAACCACGTCTGCCTGTGCAGTACAGCTCACAATTGTGTGTGTTCTCCTGCATCATTGTATCAGTGGAATACTATCTCCATTTCCCAAATGATGGATTTTCAACATGTGGATCTTGACCTTCTTGGTGTCACATTTCAGATATCTACATTATGATTCATAACAGTAGCATGACTACAGTTAGGAATTAGCAACAAAAATAATTTTATGGCTGGGGGCTCACCACCACATGAGGAACTGTATTAAACGGTCACAGCATTAGGGAGGTTGAAAAACCCCTGGTTAAAAAAAAAAAAGAAAAAGAAAAAGAAAAGAAAAGAAAAGAAAAAAACCCCTGGTTTAGGATCGGTCATGTCACACTGATTCATCCAGCCTGGTTCTGTCCTACTCCAGAATTTCCTCTTTCCATGAGCTATAACATTTGATTCAGTGCAAAGTGGTTTCTTCGTAAATGGCAAAACAGGGCTGTGATTTATCAATCGGGTATCTTCATGGATGGCAACCCTGGATCTGCTATCCAGTCTGTCTTAGGGCTCAGCAAAGGGCTAAGCATGCTGCCTGGCACTCTACAATGGCATCTGTTGCTGTGACTGTCCTTATTGATCAAGAAAGACATTGCTCAGTAGAGCAATGTCAAATACTAAAGACTCAAAATAGGTGGTACCAAGACTCATCTGCAGAGCCTCCAAGTTGAAGCCTCTTCCTTTCAGCCCTAAATTTCTCGGCAGGATTCCCTTCTCACACTTTCTCTTCTGGGGCTATGCCTACAAACTACCACAGACTTGGAGGCTGGCAGTCCAAGACTAAGTGCTTCAGCAAGAACACAGACTCATATAGGTGAACAAGTCATGAGGCCTGGGATGAGACGAGCAGGAGTGTGTGTCTGTGCACTCCATCAATCATCAATTAATAAATCAATAGCTATTTATTAAGCACCCACTATGTACAAGACACATTAGCAGAAAATGTCTGTTTGTAAAAATGCGGAGAGGAGCTGGAGATGGCTCAGGTGATAAAGTGACTGCTGCTGAGGCAGGAGGAGAGTTCAGATCACCAGCACCCCTATAAATCCAGGCAGAGAATGCATCTGTAATCCCCATTCGGTGTGGAGGAGGGGTCTGTGGAGACAGGTGGGTTCACAGTTGCAGTTGATGGCCAGCCAGTCTAGCCAATAGCTGGGCTTCAGTTCGGTGAGACCCTATATTAAAATAGAGAGTGACTAAAACAGGCACTCAGTGTCAAACTCTGGCCTCCAACACTCATGTGCACACATGAGAACATGCATTTAAATGTATGTGCACAAATGAACAGATCCACACACATAACATACATACAAGCAGAAAATTCCAACCCTTAGCTTTCAAGCCAGAAAGAACTCATGTGCAGTCTCCCTGTCAGTGCCTTCATTTCCTTGCCTGTAATGTGGCCGAGTTAGTAATATTCACCTCACAGAACTTCTGGGTATATGTGAAGTTGCTACCTACCCTTTTACCCAGCAAAGAACTTGAACTCGCCCCATAAACAGGATCCATGATCTACCATAAGGAGAAAGATACCAGACACTGAGAAAATACTAAATGAAATACCAGGCCCTGCCCTCTGTCCCTGCCTCATAGATTGGGTAACAGCCAGACATATGTATAAGCGAGGTCACAGGACTGGGTAGGCTGAAGGCTGGGAGATGTGCCTCCAGAGAATAGAGAAAGTATGGTCATGCCAGTCTACTTCCTACAGGAAGCAGGGTATAAATCAGACCCCGGAGGACCAGTAAAAATAGAATCTAACACAGTAGTGTGCACCTGCAAAAAATCTTAGCACTCACAAGGCAGAGGCAGGAGGATTTCTGTGTTTGAAGCCTGCTAAGCTATATAGCAAGACTGTCTCCAGACAAAATAAACAAAGAATGAAAATAGAGCTGTTACACAGAGAAACCCTGTCTCAGAAAAAAAAAAAAAAAAAAGAAAGAAAGAAATTTAAAAAAAGAAAATAGGTTTGGGCCAGCTGGTGACCTTTTCTAAATGATTCTGGTTTCTGCAGGGCAATGAGCCTCTGTAAAAGTGAGAGACTTTCTAAGTCTAAAAAGAAAAAAAGAAAAAAAGCCCCAAGGGTAAGTACAGACAAGAATGTACTTAACTGTGTCAGGAACATTTGCATTTTTTCAATTTTGCCAATTCTGGTATCATACTTTATGCAGGGAATTTCCTATAGTGGATAGCTTTATATATTCTTAAATAATGTAATTAATTTTTGAGACAGGGTCTCATAGTGTAGCCCTGTCTAACTTAGAACTCACTATGTAGGTCAGGCTCACACAACAATCCTCTGGTCTCTGCCTTCTGAGTGTTGGAATTACAGATGTGCATGACCACACCTTAACCTCATATATTTCTAGCATATGTAGAAGTATGTATACAGTAAGCACTCAATGGATATTTTGTTGAATGAGCATTTATCATCATCCTCATCATCCTCATCATCAGGCAGTGGTAGGAATGGAACCCAGGGGCGCTCACACACTAAGCAAGCACTCTACCCCTAAACTACACCCTCAGTTCAGAAACTATTTTTGGCTTTTTGTTGTTGTTGTTTTTGTTTTTCTCTCGGTGTAGCCCTGGTTGTCCTGGAACTCACTTTGTAGACCAGGCTGGCCTTGAACTCACAGAGATCCACCAGCCTCTGTCTCCTGAGTGCTGGGATTAAAGGCATGTGCCACCACAGCCAGCCATAAATTACTTTTATACTTTTATCTTACATAAAGCATTATTTTTTAAGCAGTATGCTAAAATTCACGTTTCCTTTCTAGAATAAGAGGAATATGGGTACTCACAGCCAAAGCAGGTACTGGGCACAGTTGGAAACAGTAGCTGGAATGAACGTCCAGCCTCCATTCTGTTAGGACAAAGGCACAAAACCCCTCAGTAACCTGAACCTGTGAAACCAGAGGCCACAAGCCTGTGGCTTGTGCAGCTCTGAACTCAGGTCATTCATGGGAAGAGGGGTGCTAAGACTTTCTTGAAGAAAGCCTGCAATGTGAAGCCGGACACTAAAGAGAACAGAATTCACTGGGCTCAATACCATCTTTTCTCAGAGTCCTTGAGGTCTGTACACATTCTTCTTGCCTTGAGATAAGAAACTGGGCAATCTCTTGAAGGTTTATTTTGTTTCTGGAGCCTCCAGATCTAGTGGGTGGATTGTATCTTGAAATAGAAGCATCTCGAATAGCCTGTGAATCATTCTGCTGTGCTGGCCTGCCTGAGAGGTTTCACATCCTGTTCTCAGCTATACCTTGATCTTGATGGAGGTGTGTGTGTGTGTGTTTGTGTTTGTGCATGTGTGGTTTTGTTTCAGGCCTGTTTGCTTAGGATTTGGTTTTAAAACTTTTACTTTCTTTTAATAGCCTTTTTTCAAGCTGGAGGAATTTTTCAATTTTTTTTTTTTTTTTTTTTTTTTTTTTTTTGAGGATGTTCAAACCATAGAATGACTAAGGAAGCCTGGGAGGAATTTGGTCTTTGTGAGGGGAATTTGTGTCTTCCGTGAATCACTGAGTCACTGAGTTCTACAGAGAGAAGACATTTGAAAGGCTTCTAGGTTAGCTCCTCATTGTGAAAATGGGGAAACTGAGGCTTGGGGAGGGAAAGGAGTCTACAGAGGTCCCTTGGCCTGTCAGTGGCAGGGGCAGTGCAGGTGTTAACGCTGACTCCCAGGCAAGCTTCAGAGCAGGGATCTCATGGGCATCCTGTGTCTAGTTAGTGGGCACATTTTCTTTCTTTCTTTTTTCTTTTTTAAAAATACTTATTTATTATGTATACAGTGTACAGAAGAGGATGCCAGATGTCATCACAGATGGTTGTGAGTCACCATGTGGTTGCTGGGAATTGAACTTAGGTCCTCTGGAAGAACAGTCAGTGCTCTTAATCTCTGAGCCATCTCTCCAGCCCCGTGGGCACATTTTCAAAATGAGTAGAGAAATGATTAGAGCTGGTCCTAGGAGACATCAAGGGGATGGTGGAGAGGGGATGTGTGGAGGACCACATGCAGATGTGCCTCTATATCAGGTAGTTAATCCTCCCCAGGGTCCTGCTAGGTGGTGAATTTCAAAGGGGACATTTGACAAAGTCTGAGGGTATTTTGGTTTGTCACAACTTGAATAGGGGTTGCTACTGGCATCTGGTGGAGTTGGAACCAAGCATGCCATTACGCACCAGGCAGTGCTCAATATAAACAGAAAGCATTATCTGGCTCCAAATGTCCACAGTATCAGGGAGGAGACCTGTGGTGGAGATATTTGTTCTCACAACCTTGTTAGCAAGTGAGGAACATCTATGTGGCTCCCTAGCTTTCCTCTTCAGACAGTCTGCCTTAAATTTCACTTCATGTTTTAGGTTAAAGTGATGTGAACTTCCTCAGCAGGTTGAACTCAGGCCACCCCTACCTGTCATTTAGAACAGCCTGTACTGTACTCACTTTTCAGCCCTGTCCTGACACACAGGCCACTGTAGGCTATAGTGGGTGAAAGTGGAGGCTGCTGGCAAGCTTAGCTAGATTCAGAGAAGACAGACAAAGGCAATGAACACAGGCATGTGACTCCCAGACTGTGTGTCCTAGTTAGGGTCACTATTTATCGCTGTGATGAAACACCATGACAAGAACGACTTGGAGAGAGAAGGGTTTATTTGGCCCGCTCTTGACATCACCGTTCATCACTGGAGGAAGTCAGTGCTGCAGCTCAGAGAGTGCTGCTTACTGGCTTGCTTCCCATGGCTTGCTCAGCTTGCTTTCTTGTAGAACTCAGGGCCACTGTCACAGGGATGGCACCACCCACAATGGGTAGGCCCTTCTGCATCAATCACTAATAAAGACAATGACTTACAGAGTTGCCTACAACTCTTAAGAGAAAACCTTAGCTTGTGTCAAATTGACAACGCCAGTGGACACACCATCAGTCACATCCTCAGCACATAGCATGGCCTGAAAGAGGCCTTCAGTCTGGGACAACTGCCCTGAGGCGTTGCATCTCCCTCAGGGCCCATATCTGATCCTCCCATCTTGAGCTGTGATGGCTTTTTACCCAGTCTGGGCATGCTCCACGCTGTCCTCTAATCCTACCCTCAGCCAGAGGTGAAATTCCTGCACTGGCTGCTGACAAGGGCCAGCTTACAGGGACACTCACTCCTGTGTGCAGCCTCAGGCCTCACATATCTGCAACACTCACCATGCCTCTGCTCTGCCCAGGACCCCCTTTCCAAATTTTCATTGAAATATTAGTTGGCTGAGTGGCTAAAGCATTTGCTATGCAACCATGAAGACCAGAGTTCAGATCCCTAGAACCCATGTAAAGCCTAAGTTGGCCAGCTTGTATTCTGGTGCCCAGGGTTGAAGCCAGAAGATCTCAGGAGTAAACGGGCTAGCCTGGCTAACTACATCTAGGAGCTCTGAGTTCCTTTGAGAGAGCCTGCCTCAGTGCTTAAGACAGAAGATTCCCAACAGTCAATGTGAACCTCCATAAGCCTGTGCACATGCATGCATCCATACCCGCACACATGCAGCACACATGTGCAAACACACGCACTCATGTGCAAAACAACAACAACAACAAAATTAGGTATTGCTTCCAGAGCATTGGAAGCCAGGAGAATTATACACAGAGCTCTCCCAGCGATGTTCCTGTCTCCAGCTCTGGATACCTAAAACATTCTGTATCTATTGTATCCAGTTTCTTTACTGCTCTAACAAATGACTCCAAGCAAGATGACTTGAGATGATGCTAATATCATGCTATAGCCCCATCGATTACAGCACTAGACCTGACCCCACTGGACTAGAATCAAAATGCCAGCAGGACCATGCTCTTTTCTGGAGGCTCAAGTTAAAACCTATGACATGACTTTTCTGGCTTCTAAGTTAGCCGCTCTGCCTTGGCTGTTGGCTTCTTCTCTATCCCTTCTCTCTCCCCACGGCCACACCCCTCTTCCTGACTTCCTTCATCTCCTTGTTCACATTAAAGACCCCTGTGAATTGTGCAGACACCCCCACTCCCTGATAAATACATCATTGAGATAAATGGCCTTCATTCTCTTTTCTTTTTGATTTTTTTTGAAACAGGGTTTTTCTGTGTAACCCTGGCTGCCCTGAAACTTGCCCTGTAGACAAGACTGGCCATGAATTCAGAGTTCTATCTGCAAACTATTTCCCACTTGCCTGGGTTTCATGGCAGGGCCTCTGCAGGCATTTGTGGAGGGTTACTGTCTAGTTCACCACACTAACCCACAGGGAGGGGTTGAAGAGCATGCCAACCCAGAGAGTCCACACTCCTCCTAAAGGGAGCAACGCCACTCACTCAGCATGACTGTCACTGGGCCTGAAGGCACACTGTGACCAGGTGTGCTGGTATTTCAGGTAAATATAGAAAACCGGATTCTTAGGTGAAACATTCTAATTTTGAAATCACTGTGCAGATAAGAAAAGAAAAAAAAAACCCACATCAAACTAACTCAGGTGCTATATCTGATCCACAGCCACTCAGGTGTATTCTAGGGGCCTCCTCTTCCCATCAGCCTAGGTAGGAAGATAAGAATCAGGCAGGACAGGCCCTGGGGATGAGGCACCATCGGGGCCTGGAGGTGGGAGGGAAACGGAGCAGAAGCACTGTGGGTACCTATAGGGATGCCTCAGGGGAAGGCTCTGAGGGAGAAGGGACCAACCATCTCCCTGAGGGACCAGCCATCACCTGCAGGAAGCAACAGTGCATCAAAGAGAACAGGAAGCCAGGCTGAGCTAACCTGCAGAGATGGCTTGAGAGCAAACCAAGCAGATCCTTTCTTGCAACTAGATTCTTTTCCTCTGTAACCTTAGCAACCCTATAGCTGGGGGATGGCCAGCATGGGCACCAAAGGAAATCTCCCCATCCTATTTATTTATCTCTTTAGTTATTTGTGTATGTATGTATTTGTGTGTGTCCACATTAGCATCTGCATGTGGAGGCAGAAGGTCAATGATGAGGTGTCTTCAGCTATTTTCCACTTTATCTTCTGAGACAAGAGATCTCACTCAGTCTGGAGCTTACTCATCCTGCTAGATGAACTGGCCAGAGAAGCCTAGGGACCCTGCTGTCCCCATCTCTGAGGGACTGGGATGGTAAGCATTCAGTTCTTTCTTGTGAGTTCTGGATCAGGTCAGGGTTCATTATGTAGCCCTGGTTGTCCTAAAACTCACTGTGTGGGCCAGGCTCGCTTTGAACTCACCAAAATCCACTTATCTCTGCCTCCCAAGTGCTAGGATTAAAGCCACTACTATATCTGACCCAAAACATTTTAAATGCCATAGTCTGCATTAGAAATAAAAACAAGTGGGGTGGTGGTGCACACGATTTTAATCCCAGCACTCCGGGGAGACAGAGGCAGGCAGATCTCTGGGAGTTCAAGGCCAGCCTCATCTAGAAAACAAACTCCAGGATAGCCAGAGCTATACAGAGAAATTCTGTCTCAAAAATAAGATAAAAGGGAAAGGAAAGAAAAACAAGATTGTTGCAACAATGATGGCTACTATCCTTTCGTGATATGGTATGTGTGACACTGCAGTGTTGCCTAGGAAGGAGAAATTTATTTACTCTGCACCAGTCACCTGTCATCCAAACCCATGGCTAGTCTTTCTTCATCCTGCCAAGATCTAATGGTCCAGGTTCATGCTTCCAGAGTTCTATTCTCATGTATTCTGAATGAAGCAGAGCCAAGACTGCTGGCTTGCCCTCACTATGCTGTAAATCACATCCTTAACTCCCCAGCCTCAGTTTCCTTATCTGTTAAATGGGAGGGATAACCACCTCACTTCACAGTGTGGTCGTGAAGATGAAAGAGTTAACGTGTACAACTGGCACTGAGATCAGGGTCCATAAACACTGACTTTATGTCTCCCTAGTCATGTATGACAAAAGCCACATTAGGAAGAAGGGATGGGTTTGGGCTCACAGTTCAGGGGGTTGCAGTCCATTGTGGCCAGCCAGCAGAGAAGGCAGCAGGAGATGGAAGCAGCCGGCCCCTATCAAATCCACAGAAACAGAAAGGTGAGTAGTAACAGCATTTAGCTGGCATGTTCTGCTTTAACATACCAGAAGCTCTCACCCAGGGAATAGTCCACTTAGTTAAGATGGGATTTCCCACATCAGGGAAGATTGCTTCTATTAAGATAACCTCCAGCTGTGCCCAGGTGACTCTAGATCTGTCCACTTGACAATGGGCACCAATCATTACTCTCTTCTTACTGACTATGTTCATTATTTTAGTCATTTTTTTTTTCTTTCTTGAGACAGGGTCTCACTGGGTAGCTGTAGCCAGGCTGAAACTTACTGTGTAGACCTGGCTGACTTCCAATTTTGTGCTGATCCCTCTGCTTCTGCCTCTAATATTGAGAGTACAGGACCATGACACCACAATGACCTTCTCAAAGCTTCATTTTTATTTGTATTTATTTTATTTATCTTATTTTATGTGTATGAGTGTTTTGCCTGCACGTATGTCTGTGCAGCATGTACATACAGTGCCTTCAGAATCCAGAAGAGGGTGTCAGATTCTCTGCAGCAGGAGTTACAGACAGTTGTGAGCTGCCATGTAGGTTCTGGGAATCAAACCAGGATCCTATTGGAGAGAAACCAGTGCTCTTAACTACTGAGCCAGCTCCCCAGACCCACAGGTATCTATTTGTGTGATTTGTGTGTGAGTGTATGTATCTATGTATTCATACATGTGTCACAGCATGCCCATGGAGGTCAGAGAACACCTTGATGGTGTCATTCTCTTCTTCCACTTTGTAGAACCCAGGGGTTAAAGGTCAACTTTGCAGCTCATATTTTTACTTCCTGAGCCATGTGACCAGCTCTTTCTCAGAACTTTCCTGATGAATGGGGGAATTATTTAAACTTTGACAATTTAAACAGGTCACAGTGACACATGCCTATGATCCTAACATTCAAGAGACAGAGGCAGGGGGATCATACATCAAGACTAGCCTGGGCTACATAACTAGACCATGTCTAAGGGTAAAAGCTCAAACCTCATAGTTTACAGTATGGTGAAGGTGATCTATGTAGCCTGATAAAATAAAGTGAATTTCACTTCTTGCAACAAAGTCTTTACTAGCAATTTGAGGGGAGTATTAATGCTAAGGGTTCTTTGTGGGTTTTTTGTTTTTAAATATTTATTTTTTTATTTTATGTGAATTGGTGTTTTGCCTGCATGTATAACTGTGCAAGGGTGTCAGATCTTGGAATTTAGACAGTTGTTAGCTGCCAGAGATGCTGAGAATTGAACTCGGGTCATCCGGGAGAACAGTCAGTGTTCTTAACTGCTGAGCCATCTCTCCAGCCTAGGTTCTTTGTTTTTTAGTTGTCTCATGTGTATGGGTATGTTGTCTTTTGTGAGTCTGTGTACCGTGTGTGTGCAGTGCCTAAGGAGGCCACAAGGGAACATCAGATCCTCTAGACTTAGTTACAGACAGTTGCGAGCTGCCATGTGGGTGCTGGAAATAGATCCTGTTCCCTCTGAAGTACAGCCAGTGCTCTGAACTATTGAGCCATCTCTGCAGCCCCAATGTTGATGTTTTATAAACAAGGCTTGACGTAAATCAGGGAGTTGACATTGAGTTTGGAGATGGAGACCACTGGGCTTGTGAAGCATAGTCCTGTGGTCCCAGAACTCAGGAGGGTGAGAGAGGGGGATTAGAGTGGGTTCCAGGCAGCCTGGGCTTCAAGAGACCTCAGGAGAGTGATGGCAGAAAAGAGGGAAACATGGGGACTAAAATAGGTTTCCAGGGCTTTCTACTTGAGGGTGTCCTGCAGAATACATAGAGTCACAAGGCAGAGGAGGGTTTGTTAGCTCTGGTTTGTCGGTTTTGTTTGAGGTCAGACTTCTGCCTTCATGCTCCCAGATCTAGGAGGCTCAGATCTGGGAGGGTAGTGATCAGGTCAGGGCTCTGGCTGAGATTCTAGCCTCAGTTTTCAAGCCAAGTTTCCCTCTCCCTTGGGAGGGGGAGTAAGAAATTTGTGGACCAGCTGCCACCAAAGATTTCTCAAGAGAAGGCTTTCCCAGCAACTCAAACTTAGCCCAGGACTTCTGCCCGCTCCCAGACTTCAGTATCTAAGAAACAGTTGGTACAATCTGAAAACCTGGCTAGTACCAGAAAACCTGGATAGTACCAGTGCACCAAATAAAGTGATTTGTGGTAGCATACAACATGTAAAGCCAGTACAGGGAGACAGAGGCAGGAGAATCAGGAATTCAAGGTTGTCCTTAGCTACTTAAGGATCTTGAAGCCAGGCAGGGCTACATGATACCTTGTCTTAAGAAGAAGAAGAAAAAAAAAGTTTAATTTAAAAAGCTTAAATGAGACAAGTATGGTGACACATACCTTCAATCCCACCACTTAGGACACAGAGGCAGGAGGATCTCTAAATTTGAAGCCAACCTGGTCTATAGAGTGAGTTCCAGGACAGCCACAGCTGTTCCACAGTGAAATCCTGTATTGGAAAACAAATGGAGTTTAAATGTATAAGTTAAAGGGCCCAGAGGAGTAGAGACAGCCCAAGCAGTGCCCAGAAGGTGACATGTTAGGAGCACTGCAGTTTGTGTGACAATTACTGTGCCCTCTCTGAGCAAACCATGACTAAGGATAAAATGGCAAAAGGTGTTGAGGAAATTCTTCTTTTTTCTTTTTCTCTTCTTTTTTTCTCAGAGTCAAGATCTTGACCAGGATGGGTATGTATACAGGTGATCATCCTGCCTCAGTTTCCTTTTGGAAGATAAATCTGCATTAGTATGAACAGCTTTTTCTTTTATTTCCTATGAGCTTTATTGAGCTGTAATTTTTTATACCATAAAATTCATCTGCTTTAAGTATACGGTGATTATTTTGCATGTTTACAGAACTGTTCAATTATCATTACATCAGTTTGATAATATTTTCTTCTGTCCCCACGAACTGGATTCCCATTGTCAATCACTCCCCTCCTTTCCCAACCCAAACAACCACTAATCTGCTTGTCTCCTTAGATTTACCTTTTATGGAAATTTCACATAAATGGAAATATATATTATGTGGCCCCATGAGTATTGTTTCTTAGCACATTTTTAGAGGTCCATCCATAATGCTACATGTTTCAGTGGTTTTTTTTTAATGGCTGAATAATATTCCATGTGTGACTATCTCATACTTTGGTGATGTCATCATCCATTATGAACATTTGAGTCATTATTGCTTATTAGTGATTATGGAAAACGTGGCTGTGAGCATCTCTTGCAAGTCTTTCCATTTCTTCTGAGTATTGGATCATATATAGTAAGCTTGAGTTTAACTTAAAAAAAGAAAAAAAAATAACTGTCTATCTTTTCAAAAGTGTGAGTGTGTGTGTGTGTGTGTGTATGTGTGTGTATACTCATGCTCAAGTTAAGCATACATATACACAACTTTATATGTACCATGTCAGTGCAGAAACTAAAGTTATAGGTAGTTGTGAGCTTCTGGATATGAATGCTGGGAACAGAACCCAAGTCCTTTGGGAAAGCAGTGAACATCTGCCAGACTTTTTCTGTCTGGCAGATAGGGTGGAGGGAGATCCGGACCAGCCAGCCTCTCCTTGGGGTTGGAGTGAGATGGTGGATGCCGGCAACCCAGCATCCCCTAGCCACCGGGGAAAATCACACACTGAGTTGGAAGCCTTGTTGAAGCAAGAACTCACTTTACTGCATCAGTCTGGGGCTTATATAGGGTTGTGAGAAGGGGGTTGGGAGTCTTGGGATGGGGTAAGTGGGGTGGGGAAAAGTATTTTACCATGTTAGCAGAGGCGGTGCTCAGTCAATCACACGTGGAGCTATGGCCAGAGACAGGTCGCCAAACTCTAGGAAGGCTTAGGAATTTACACTTGGCCTCAGCCCCCTGGCCTCAGAAGGGCCTAACACCAGAGGTCCTGAGTTCAATTCACAGTACCCACAGGGTGTGACTCACAGCTATCTGTAGTCCCATGGATCTGATGCCCCGAAACAAAACACCTATATACATAAAGTACATACGTAAAAGGTTTTTTTTTTTTTTTTTTAATGTGGCTATCATTAATAGGGCTTCTTTTTCTTTTCTCTCTCTCTTTTTTTTTTTTTTTCCCCAGTTCTGGGGCCTAAACCCAGGAGTTCCAGCAGGGCCTAGGTGAGTTTCGGCTCCATCCCTAGGAGAGGGTCTAAAGGAATTAGACAGAGTACCCAGAATACTATTGCTTCCTCCCTCCCCTCCTCTCTTCTCCTCTCCTCTCCTTCCTTCACCTCTTCTTTACCTCACTCCTTAGGTTTTGTTTTGTTTTTTTTTCATTGTTGAGGATTGAATATAAGGTCTTTACTTGCCAGGCAGGAGCGATGCCCCTGAGCTACATCCCAGTCCATAACATAGAGCCCATCCAGACAGTTGCTCTGACCTGCTGGGGGCACTTCTCTTCATCTATGAGGCGGTCTAGCCAGGCTCCCGAAGGTCTCAGATTCCCTGCCTCTATCTAGTCACCCAATCATGGCTAGTCTGTTCTTCTCCTTGGCCTCTGCTCGTTCTTTCTGATGAACTTTCCTTCACAGCACTCTGTGCCCACCTTCCTTCTCTGCCTCTGTCAAAATGCCAGCCAGCCTCAAGGCTCAGTGACTTTTAATGCCTACTCAGACTTTCTTATATCAACATTGTCCAATCAGTGGCCATGGTCCTAGGTGGCCATTCAGCCCCCGAAATGTGGTCGATCCAAACTGAGATAGGCTGAGCTGTGAAACACTCACCATATCATAATGACTTACTGTCAAAAATAGTGTAAAAAGAATAGATTTTTTAAAAAAAATATTATTACATTTTGGGATAATAAGGCCAGATGATTTTATTATTGAAACCAATTCTATTGTCTTTATAAAATTATTTATTCATTTATCTATTCATTTACTTTTTGTTTGCTTGAAACTACCCCATGTTACCCAGGCTAACCTTGAACCCCAGTAGCCAAGAATGACCCTAAATTCCTGGTTCTTCTGCCTCTGTATCACACATAGGATTATAGGCATGTGCCATCATACTATGTTGCCCTTTTCAAAAAATTTTTATTTTATGTACATTAGTGTTTTGCATTCATGTATGTCTGTGTCATGCATGGTATTGGATACTGGAGTTACAGACAGTTGTGAGCTGCCATGTGGGTGTCAGGAATTGAACCCAGGTCTTCTGGAAGAGCAGTCAGTACTCTTAACCACTGAACCATCTATACAGGCCCCTCTCCTTTTAAAAAGATAACAAAATTCCTTTTCAATCTTCAATTTGCTAAGAATGGGACAGAGGACCCTCTACAAATACTCTACACTGAGGAACCTCCCCAAGCCCCTCTGATTGTTTTAATATAGCTAGTAAACAATGTGAAGTTACATATGTGTCTCACATTTCTGGTTCATATGTGGATAGAAAATATTTTACTGTGCTGTTGTGGAGGTCAGAGCATAACTTTGAGAATCAGTTCTTTTTTTCTACCATAGGGGTCCTGAAAATGGAATTCACCCACTGGGCCATGTCTCCAGTCCTATTTCTTACATTTTAGTGTCTGTTGGTTTGCATGTTTGTACCTGATACAAGGCTCTCTACACTCCTATGAGATGGATGTTGTGACTATCTTTTCTCTACAAAGAAGTAAATCCAAGGGAGAGGGTGACCTGCCCAAGGTCACAGCTGGGCACTGAGACATTCCAGCCTCCAAGCAAAGTTGTCTGACTCCAAAGTCTATCTTCTGTGGGACCTCACTACCCAGGTTACTATCCAGGGTATCTAGAAGTGGGGTGTGCTTGATTAGACTGGCTATGGGTGATAATGAATCATTCTAATCAGAACCCAAAATGAATGCTTGTCTTCCATAAAGACAAAATGAGAAAACATTAATATAAGCAACACATTGCTATCTATTGACTCTTGGGATATGTGGGTAAAATAAAGGACCACTGGTCTGATCAAACATCTCATTTAATAAGTTTTGTAGAAATTGATGATCAGGAGGAGGATTTGCCAGTCCTGTGCAATGCCTGCTGCCTGCCAGTCCTTGGAGTTGTGTTTAAGGGAATCCCAGGGTGAGATTCCTTGGAGATTTCAGTCTTTACTGGGAAGGTTTCTTTCACTCTGGAAGCTCTTTCCTTGAGCCTGTCCCCTAAGATTGTCTCACAGACTGAGTGTCAGGAGAACAACCCACTTTCCAACAGGGTCCCAATCCAGTCCTGGGCCAGGAATTTCTTTCAGAGCCTTAAACCGAAACAAAAATAATTGTGAACCTTTGGCGGTCTCCGAGGGCCTCTGCTCCATTTCTCTCCAGACTTAGCTGACTCAGTCTCCCTAAGTGTTCTTCCCCAGGTGGGCCTAGACCTCACAGCTCTGCCCCCACGTGGTGGGGAGGTGTTGAAAAAACCACCTACCTCCCTGTGCCCTCTTCCCAGCCCTGTAACAGAGGCAACGCTGAATCCTTCGAACCCTGATCCCAGGCAGCCACAAGCAGGGGCTGAGAAGGCACCGTTGAAATAGAGGCTCAGAAACAAAGGTCCAGAAAGAAAGCCCTGGACAAAGAGGAAGACTGGAAAAAAAGGCCTCGGGAGAGAGGCGAAGGGGCCAGAAATGAGGAAGATGGGAGAACCAGAACAGAGAGAGAGAGGAGGATGCTGAAGTCAGATTGAGAAAAGGGGCGGAGGACAGAGGCAGCGCTGGCAGGAGACTCAGGCGCGCGGGGCCGGGCGCGGGTCCCAGGTCCCCGGGGGCGGACCCTGCTGGCGGCGCCTGGCCCCGCTGCGGCCGTCGGAGCAGCCACATTCCTCCGGGTTTCCCACACATTCGCCATCAAAGCGTCCCCAAAGCCCCAGCTTTTCCCGCGCCCCTCCCCCGCCACTGGCTGGAGAAGCTATTTTTCACCCCCTCCTGGTCTTTAATCTGTTGTGGGAAAAGAAAGCGGCTTTTGTTGAACGAGGGGCTGCGCGGGGGGCGGGGAGGAGGCGCGGACGATTGTGTGTCCCGCAGCTGCGCGCCAACGCTGGGGTGGGGGCTGCCGGGGTGCAGGCCGAACTGGGGCTGTCCTGGAAGGTGGGCTACAGCAGTAGGGACAGCCTGATCCCGGGGTGCAGACCAAGCTGGGGCTGCCCATGAAGATGGGTTGGAGCTATAGGATGTAGGGACAGCCGGGGTGCGGGTAGGGAGAGGGAATGGAGAAAAAGGCCACCAATCCTCTCGACATTGTTCTCTTGGCTAGGAGATTGCAGGAAGGACTCATACTGGGCTGGGCACATAGAAGTCTGCCGAGCCTGGGGCTGCAGCCTGTGAAGGACTGAGCTCGATTAATGTTTGGTTTTTTATGGGCTGAGGATAGAGCCCAGGGTCTCTTCTAGACAAGCACTCTACCAATGAGCTACATCCTCAGCCAAACAGCTTGCATTTAAATACGGCTGTTTGCAATCCTCACCTGGGCCCCAGACACACAACTAACACCCCGGAGGTCTCCCTCCAGAGAGTGTTACAATGCTCGCATGCTCACATTCAAAGACACACAGGCTGCCTGACCCCAAAAGTTCTGTGGTTCATCAAAGGTATTTCTATTTCCATGCCCAAAGCACAAGTTTGCAACTTCTCTCCCCGATTTTCTGGCTCTCAACAGCTAGCTGTGTGACCTTGGTCAGGTAACCTCAGCTCTCTGAGCCTCAGTCAATGTGAGAATTGAGAGTGATGATCCATGTAAAATGCCTGCTCGGTTAGGTTTGAAGGGACACATCAAGCACGTGGAAGGCTGGGGAAGGAGGTTGGAGAGCTTAAATAAGTACAGCCTAGGCTACAGAGCAAGACTGTCTCGTAAGACATAAAGAAGCAAATAAAATGTCAAACTTGTGGTTGACACCCAGCAAACGCTATTGCTGCTACACAAGCGGGCTTGGTGACTCAAGATTTATACTCAGGAGCAATGTGGCCTGCAGGAGGCTCGCTGTGAGCTACAGCCCAGCCTCTGCCTTCTGACAACCCAGCCTTTCCAGGTCTCTGCAGAGCTGTGGCCCAGTTGGGGGTGGGAGATCCCTTTCCTCTCTGGCAGGGTCAACCCTGTCACCGGGCCCATCTGTCCCTCCCCTCCCATCTCCTTCCCCTGGCAGCTTTTGAACTGCTGCTGGGCCCCAGGCCAAAGTAGGACAATGTCTGGGCAGGGTGGACACTGCTCTTCAAGGTCTTTTTTGTCTTCATCTTTCCTTGCCATGGACTCTGGACCTCACCATCCTTCCGTGGCCTTTCCTGAAGCCCTAAACTCGACTATCTGCTGGAGAGAGAGAGAGAGAGAGAGAGAGAGAGAGAGAGAGAGAGAGCGAGAGAGAGAGCATTATGCCTTGGGAGTCATGGGACCAAAGGACAGCCCAAATTTGAACTTTTACATTTTTTTATTTGTTTTTAGTATTGACCATTAAACCCTGGAGCCGCTTTATCTCTACATTACACCCCAAGCTTCCAGGCCCAGCATTTGTACTCTGAACCCTGCAGGCCAGGACTCAGTGGTGATATAATCTCAGCACTCAGGAGGCAGAGGCAGTCAGATCTCTGTGAGTTTGAGGCCAGCCTGGTCTACAGAGTGAATCCTGGGATAGCACACAGAGAAACCTTGCCTCAAAAAACAAACAAAAGAACAACATAAATAAAAACAAATCCAAATTTTATCTCTAAGTGGTAACACTCTAAAAGTGCTTATAATTATTAAGGTAGAACTGAACTCAGTTGTCATTATTTTTTTATTTGTGTGTGTGCTCACTTCAGCAGCATATATATTAAAGTTGGAAAAGATCAGCATGGCCTCTGAGCAAGACCCAAAAATTAGTGAAGCATGCTGTATTAAAAATTTTTGCTTTAGCTGGGTGGTGGTGCTGCACACCTTTAATCCCAGCATTTAGGAGACAAAGACACTAAAATCTCTAAATTAGAGGCCAGCCTGGTGTGGTCTGCAGAGTAAGTTCCAGGATTCTAGGGCTACACAGAGAAACTCTGTCTCAAAAAGAAAAAAAAAAAAGATTTTTTGAGAGGGTCTGGTGAGGGTGGCACATGCCTTTAGTCTCAGCACTCAGGAGGTAGAAGCAGGCTGATCTCTGAGTTTAAGACCATTCTGTTCTACAGATTCAGTTCTAGGACAGCCAAGATTACAGCCTATCTCAAAAGACAAACAAACAAAAATATTCTTCTTATTATTAAAGGGTGTGATTATATGTGATGTGTGTAAGGTTATGCATATCACAGCTCCAGTGTGGACAGAGGAGACCTTTGTAGAATTGATTCTCTCGTTCTACCTTCTTTGCATGGATTCTAGATTGAACTCAGATTCTCAGGTTTGCTCAGCGAGTGTCATTATCCATGGATAATGGTACTATTAGATCTCCACTATACTAACTTGTGGAGATCCTCCTGCTTCTGCCTTTTGAGTGCTGAAATTGTAGATACATACCACCAGACTCCAGCCTGCAGAGTTAAAGTCAGCTGTATCAGTACTTATAAGGGACACAGATAAATTCAAGTTCTTCTTGGGCTACATGGTTAGACTTTGTCTCAAAAAACACATCTTCCTCACAAATGACCTATCTCACACAAGGTAGGTGCTCAGGAAATACCTCCCCGATGGCTTTTCCCATGCTGGTGTGTGTGTGTGGGTGTGTGTGTAGAGCCAGCCCTGGGGTATCCTACAGCCACTGGACATTCGGTGAAACAGGGGGCTAGTCAGCATTAGGATGATGTGGCTGAAAGATGGAGGAGGTAGTCAGCTCCAAAGCTGACTCCTAAGTTTAGCAGGAGTCACCATGTGACTTCAGAGGACGTGTCACTGTGGAAGGACAGCTGAATGTGACAAAGTATGCTTGGCATGTGCAAGACTCTTAAGTTCTATCTCTGGCACTTAAATAAATACACCTTGCTATTTGCCACCCTACCTAACAGGCCTAATTTACTTTTCTCTATTGAGTGAAATGCAACCTTTCCAGGGCTGGAGAAACTGTTCAAATTAAGTCATTAGTCACAAATTCTGAGGACCTGAGTTTGATCTGCTGGAGTCAGTGGAGAGATAGAAGCTACTTTTATAAACTGACCTCTGACCACTACACATTCACCATGACTTGTGCACACACAAACATATGGATAAATGTACTGATAATAATTCCTGAGAGGTCCTTTGGGAGAGTGGAGGAAAATGAATATATGCAGAAGGACAGAAGCTTTGGAGACAGGATGAATAACTTGGATTTACCACTGAATGGCTATGTGACCTGGTAGAAAGCACATTCACCTCCCTGAGCCTCTTTCTATGTAGCCACAAAATGGGTCAGTGAAGCCAAGGCATGGTGGAGCACATTTGTATCTCCAGTACTTGGGAGACTGAAATGAGAGGATTTTTAAGTTTGAGAACAGCTCAGGTGGTGAGTCTCTGTTTCAAAACAGCCAATGAGAAAAAATGTAGGGCCAGGGTTAGGGCCGAGGGCAGAGTGTTTGCCCAGCACTCACAAGGCCCCAGGTTCCGTCCTGGGCACTGTAAAAACCAAACAAGACAAAACCAACAAAGATTGGGTAAACAGTTCTTGGCAAACAGGTCTCAACAAACCATGCTGAGGTGAGGCTGTGAGGGCTCTGAGTGTTTCTGAAGTGTAGAGGAACCCTTCTCAAAACCCCCTAAAATCTCCACCTTTATAAGGACTTAGGTCCCGTGTGTGTGCCTGGTTCTTCCTTTCTCAGTATGGCCCACATTTCAGGGAGCTGCCTCTGGGGAAAGCATTAACTTCAAGGGACCCCTTGGATCCCATCATTTCATATGAAAGTAACTACTTCCCATTCTCTGTACCCTATGGTCCTCCCAGCTGTCAGGTGGGTAAATATTGTTTTCTCCCCAGTTTTATAGAGGTGATAAGGGAGAAAGAATGAAAATGAACAGCCTAGGCAATGCTAGAATATGCTTTCCTTGTATCCTTTGGATCTGAGTTTTACATTGGGGTTCATATCTGCTGAGGGAAGCAGGATTAGGCATGGGCTAGCAAGATGGCTCCCTGGATAAAGGTGCTTACCCTGCAAGCCTGAAGGTCTGGGTTTGATCCCTGGACTCACAGTAGAAGTAAAGAACCAGATTCCCAAAAGTTTACTCTGACTTCTTCCTCAAATATGTTGTGACACATACTCATTGTGATACATGCCCATACTTACATATACATACATCACTTACACATTTTTTTTAAAGATATAATTTCTGGGAACCTTAAACCGACAGAGTACTTAACGTTTATGAGATCTAGGGCCAGAGTGGTCAGGGAGTCATGAAGCGGGGGTGGGGAGCAGAAGAGTTGGATCTTGGCCACAGGTCAATCATAGACATTCCACATAACCTTGGACAAGTTTCTAAGGTCCCTGGAACCCCGTGTCTACACATGGAGAAAAGATAGCTAGCTAGCTTGACAGAGCCCAGTTCAAGCAAGACATCTGCAATCCTCATCATCATGACATTGACTTTGAAATTCACAGCCGAGAGACCCCACTGCCACCACGTCTTAAATTTCTAAAGGCGAAACAGTAATAGCTTACAGTTCTGCCAGCTCCTCAAAAAAAAAAAAAAAAAAAAAATCAGAGAGAACAACATTGATTTTTTTTTTTCTTTTCTTTTTATAATTTTGGCAGAGGAAGATGCAGTTCCTGGAAATGCTTACAAAATGATTCCTGACACTCGGAGGAGAGGTTTAAAAGGAGGGGGAAAAGAAATTTTATCACATGCAGATAGAAAGGAGAAGGTGGAAAGAAAAGGGATAAACAAAAGAACTAAGAGAGAAAGGGGAACTTTAACGGGCCCCAATTCAGGGGACGTTATCAAGGTCTCAGAATCTGGGATTTACAAGCCGCTTGCCGGCTGGGGTGGCGCAGGCCCCGCCCCTATCTCGGGTGTCGGGCGCTCATTGGTGGGAAAGGCAGTCGCCGGCCGGTGACTGCCCGAGGAAAGGTTGCCTGGGACACGCATCCCTGTGTGAACGCATGACGTCCCACCCTGGCGCCAGGCTGTCTGGGGCTGAGTCTTAGATCAACACAGCTGTGGGACCCGGACCCACAGCTGGGCAAAGGAGCGGATTCCTCAACAAAAAATAGGATTGTGGGAAAAGTTCTGAAACAAAAACAGCGCAGACAAAAGCCTTAATGACATCCTTTCATAAAAATAAAAAATGCAAGAGGGGGGGAAAAAGCTGGTAAAAGAAGCAGAACTGGGAACAGAAAGTTCAGAGGCGTTTGGAGTAAGAGGCTGAGGCCCCGCCACCGCTAAACAAGTTGCAGAAGGCCGGGGCGAGCCGGCGAGTCTGCTGTGCAAGGAAGAGGGGAGTCTTTGGGGCTTAAACTCTATTCAGTGTTCCCAACCCAATCGAAAACCACTCTTTTCAGTCTTAGACTCTTACTTAGGTCAGAAAAGATCCTTAAAGGTCATTTGTCTCCCCTTTCCCTCCCCCAAAGTAAGATCCAGGAAGAAAGGATTTGTGTCCAAAGGTAGATTGTTGGCACAGAAAGGACAGAAGGCAGCTAGATAACCCTCCTGCAGCCTCTGTCCTATCCCACACAGCCTATGGCCATTTCAGCCTGGAAACATCAAGAGGAAATAATAAATGCCTTGCGAACCATAAACCCAGTAAACTATCCAAGCGTGAGGCCACAGAGGTGGCACTGGAGAACGGAGAGGAGAAAGACACTGGGTGGGCTAAGCTAAGCACTTACCACACACTTGGCCCCATGCAGAAGTAACGCTGCTGGAGAGAGCATGCCCAGATTGTCCAATTAAAAGGTGTTTAATATTCTTTTCTTTTTTGAGACATGGTCTCACTATTTTATCCCCGGGTAGCTCTATGTAGACTAGGCTGTCCTTGAACTCAGAGAAATGAGTCCCCTGAGTGTTGAGATTAAAGGCCTTTTAATAAATAAATAAATAAACAAATAAATAAATAAATAGTTCAGAGCCAGGTGTAGTGGCACACCCCTTTAATCCCAGCACTAGGGGGGCAAAGGATCTCTGCATTTGAGGCGAGTCTAATCAACACAGTGAGTTCCAGGACATCTAGGGCTGCAGAGAAACCTTGTCTAAAAGAAAAAAAAAAAAAAAAAAGAAATATACAAACAAACAAACAAATGAGGTCAGTTTCATGAGCTCCACTTAACAGGAAAGAAAATTGAGGCACAGAGAACAATTTGTTCCAAGTTCACACTGTGAAAGCATTTGAACATAGGTTTGCCAGGCACTGAAGGCCATGATTTTTCCAGAAGCTCCTGGCTTGACGATTTTGCACAAACGTGCAGAAGTCTTCAGGACAGCCAAAGAAGAAAAGGTCCTCTGTTTAGTTATTCAGGAGTCCTCACAACTACAGAGATTTCTCCTCCTGAGACTAAATAGTTGGCATTTAACTTCTTCAGCATATAGAAACTGACTTGTGTTTTTACAGGTTAGAATTCCTTTTCCTGAGACTGAAAGAGTTGCCCTTGAGGACTTTAATATTCACAGGAGAAAACTCTTAGAGGCTTTTATTGGGACACAGGGCCCTTTGGTGTGATGGAAGAGAAGGCAGCTTCGAGGCTGCCTTTAACTGTGATGTGATACTGGACATGTTTTAGGTGTTCTCTCCAGACCCTTTCCTGTTCCACGTGCCCTGTCCAGCTGTCACACAAGCATAGAGTTCTCCAATGAGAAAGTATTTATAACAATCTCTCTCTCTCTCCTCTCTCTCTGCAGTCAAAGCAAGGATATCTGGGTATGCTCAAGATTATATGTAGATGACCAATGGCTAGCAGAGATGGCTGATTGAACCCAGGGTTCTGGCTTCCTGGTGCCCTTCCCACTATTGGAACTGTCCGAGCTCAGAGGTCCCATTGTCTGTTGATCAGTACCACACACTACTGAACACTTAATTGTTTCCTGTGTTAATCTTGTCCCCCGGACATTATGAGATTCTTGAGAGCAGGAGCCTCTGTTTCATGTGAAGCAACTCATAAATATTCAATAGGCTCATTAAGAAAGCAGTTATGAATGGAAGAACCTCACCTGGTCTTTTCCAAGATGGAAACCAGAATCTTGGAACTACAGAGTCTGGGAAGTAGAGAGAAGAGAGTCAAAGAGTATGAAGTAGACTGTTGTTCTTTTGCAATATGGGAGTGCAGTGTGTCCGTTTGCCTGCCTGCTGGCTCTTCCTGATCTCTCTGGCGGTGATGGAGCTACTTCAGCAGGGCTAGGGATAATCATGTCCAGGTGGCTGCCCTTCCACAGCAGAAAGGACAGACAACAGAGCTATTAAATTGCTATTGTTTTTCAGCACAGAATGTGGAAAGTGTGGGGAGGGAGGGAGGGAGGCTGTGCAAAATGAGGAAGCAAGAGTTAGAAGAGATTTGCTGACCTATTGATGTATGTATTTATGTGGAGGGGATCTTCTAAAAGGGTTTATGTAGAAAGCATGTCTTCTAGTTTTCTACATCTGAAACCTTGTCCAAAACTCTAATCAAATTCACTTCCAAAGCACAACTGGGCATATATTTAATTTCTTAAGGGGTTCATGGGACAACAGTCCCTACAGAAAAGGCTTGATTAAGGCTGCTTCCTTCTCTCTCTCTTTTACCCCCCTTTGCTCAAACCTCCTCTTCCCTCCTTCTGCAATCTCAGCGCCTAGCTCAAATCTGTTTTCTTCATTGTAACCTCAGCTTCACCGCAATTAATTTTTTTCCCCTCTGGTCACAAGATAATTCCCGACGCCAGTGAGTCTGGAGGTCAGACGAGCAGCAAATTGGGGAACAAGGCGGCACTAATTCCTTACAAGTTTCCCTTGAAAATGAGAGAGAGATTGAGAGAGTTCTTCAGGGATTTATGATGACCTCGGAGCTATGGGTTCGAACCAGTGTTGGGCAGAGGGTAGGGGAGCTCAAAGATCTTGAGCGCCGCCAGAAAAGGCAGATTCTTAAAGTTAATGGTTTTAAGTGATTTTTCAAATCTCTGCTGGCTCAGGAGCCCCGCCTATCCCCAGTATCAGCGCTTCCTCATTCTTCGCATCCGTCGCTCAGCGGTCCTAGGCGTCAGACCAGCCCGAGGAAGCCTGTTAGCAATTTAAACCCACTGTGAACGCCCAGGGCCGAGGAGGCGGTGCCCAGGGAGGGCGGGGGTGGAGCCTGGGCAGGCTATTTTGAATTAGGGGGTGTGTCCTAGTGCCGACTCTATAAGAGGTCGCTGCTGCAGGCGTGCGCGCACTGTTTGCTGCTTTAGTGATCTCTTCTTCACCTTCAGCTTCACTCTTCAACATGAAGGCACTGAGTCCGGTTCGCGGCTGCTACGAGGCAGTGTGCTGCCTGTCGGAACGCAGCCTGGCCATCGCGCGGGGCCGCGGCAAGAGCCCGGCGGCCGAGGAGCCTCTTAGCCTCCTGGACGACATGAACCACTGCTACTCGCGCTTGCGGGAACTGGTGCCGGGAGTCCCGCGAGGCACTCAGCTTAGCCAGGTGGAAATCCTGCAGCGTGTCATAGACTACATCCTCGACCTGCAAGTGGTCCTGGCAGAGCCGGCGCCTGGACCCCCGGACGGTCCGCATCTCCCGATCCAGGTACGCAAGGGAGCCAGGCGACCCTGACCTGAGCTGATCGTACGGGCGGGGATGCTGCGGGTTTCTCCCACCGAGTCCCCGAATGCCTTGGCTAACTCGTCCCTTATCCTTACACAGACAGCTGAGCTCACTCCGGAACTTGTGATCTCCAACGACAAGATGAGCTTTTGCCACTGACCCGGCGGTCCTGGCACCTCCCGGTAAGTTTTCTTGTGACGCGGGCAAGAGAGAGTCTCGCTTGGGAAGTCCTGTAGTTGACAGTACATAAGGCTTAGGGGAGGGTTCCTCGGTTTAGGGAAATACAAGCCGAAAAGAAGCCAGAGGCTTAAGCGTGGTCACTTAGAATAAGCGACCTAACCAATGTCAATATCACGTGCATTCCTAAAGCTCGCTCCCTCTGCTCACCCTGGTGGCCAAAGCCCCGGGCAAGTGGGCGCGCGGATCCCACCAAATAGCCCATTAGTAAAGGGAGCCCCCTTCCACTAGTGTCATTTCCAAGCGGGAGGGGGAGTGGTGGCTCCGCCTGTGGTCCTTTGGCGCCAACTGGGTGGAGGCTGTGTGGGGCGCGGAGTTATCAGCTGGAGGTAGAGACCGAGTTTCCTCCCTGGCGCCGGCCAGTCTGCGGCGGCCTCCGCCTGGGCGCGCTCGGCGGAAACTGGCGGCTCCCTCACTCTTCTCTTCTCCCCCGCCCAGAACGCAGGTGCTGGCGCCCGTTCCGCTTGGGACCCTGGGACTCTGGGACCCTCTCTCCGGCCGGAAGCCCGAGGGCATGGATGAGCCTTGATTTCGCCCAGCTCTCTTCACTTCCCCTAACCCCTGCCTCGAGGCTGGACCGGGAGCCCAGAACGAAGGACTGAACTTGGGTGGCCTGAAGAGCTAGCGCTGGTCAGCAGCTGGGCAACGTCACCCTGTCCCCGCTCTGACTCCCAAGTCTTAAAAGACTGGCTTTTCCGAGAATGGGGGTGTCGAGAAAAGGGGGCCGAGTGGCTGCCCTGCACACTGCCAAGGCAGCATAAGAGCTGGTTTTCTGATCTCCCTGGAGAACAGCTCTGCTGCCCTGATTATGAACTCTATAATAGAGTATATAGCTTTTGTACCTTTTTTTTACAGGAAGGTGACTTTCTGTAATCATATGATGTATATTAAACTTTTTATAAAAGTTAACATTTTGCATAATAAACATTTTTTGAATACTTCGTGTATTACATCATGCGCCGTCCCCACATTTCTTAAGTCTTAATGTGGCTGCCTTTGTGACATCCTAGGATCTGGGAGGGGGCAAATTTGCATACCCTCTTAGGACTGAGAAAGTTTCCAGCTCAAGCTGAGGAATGGGGCAGATATTATTGAAAGGGCCAAGAATGGGAATCCCCAAATCCATTGGGGGTTTGAGAACAAGAAACTGCAATCATAAGCCTGTAAATTACAGAAAGCTGCTTCAGGAGCTTGAGGCTGAGTTTTTCTTTCAGCCCCTTGAAACTCTTCGGATGCTACAAACTATTGGAGCTGCCTTCCTGACTTAAGAGTCAGGAGATGTGGAAAAAAGTGGACCCACTTCAGAGTGAACTGGCTTTTTAAGTTCAAGTCTCCTTTCCCTCATTTTTCTGGCCTCGGCTTCCAAAACTCAAAAGAGAAGAAATCTTTTGAGTTTGGGTTGCTGGGCATGATGATGAACACCTTTGATTCAAACACTTGAGAAGCAGAAGCAGATATTTCTGAGTCTGGGGCCAGCCTATGTAGGTAGTGAGTTCCAGAACAGCCAGAGCTACATAGTAAGACCCTGTATTGGAAACCAAGCCCAGGGTCTTTCCTCATGTGCTGCCTGCCACTCTTCAGGGATGCAGGCTAGCTGTGAAGCAATGCTGCAAGTTCCCTTCATGTTCAGTAAAACTTTGACTTGGGAGTCTGAGGATAATAGACTCGCTGGGACTTTGGTGGGCACGATGAGGACCTTAGACTGGCCATTTTATTCAATCAGACCTGGGAGTGGGGCAAAAGGCAAGACACAACCCACATCCTGCCCTTCCACATGGTGCCTCCCAGGTGGGATACAGCAGGCTCCTGGCCTCTTATTCCCGTTCATATGATCTCATCTATGTTGGGCATTGGCATGTGTTAATTCTATTTCATAACAGGTCATGTCATTATCCTTTGAGCCTTAACCCTAATAAACTTTTTGGGGTAGACCAGGGTCAAGAGGGGATACAACCTTTGTGTTTGCCCATCATCCTACAGTCTGATGAATAGTTTTTAACTTGCTCTGGGTCCTTGTTTTCTTTGATGGAAGATAACAGCATCCTTCAGAAAGCACACATAAACTTTTGCAGAGAAATAGCAGGCGTCCAACCTTCTGGCAGTCCTCAGTTTCCATGTGAGAAACCCTTGCTCCAAATAAACGACTCTGGTCATATCCACCGTGGATCCTGTGCTAGGCTGTGGCATGTTCCCCTAGATTTGCTGAATGTTGCAGACTACAGCCTGGGCCTCCAGTGAGCTTCAATTTTCACATTTGTCTCAGGCAAACAGTTCTTTACTGTCTAGCATGGTAGTTTGCCTTCTGTTCCCTTAGAAGTTAAGACCAGGGAAAGCTGCCGGCTCCCGTGCCATGTGACCTGGAGCAAACCACTGCTCTCTGAGCCCAGCTGCCTCTTAGGACCAAAGATAATGATGGGAAAGTTCTTTGAAATGCATCACACACCTACGAGGCATTATTAAGCTAATTCCAAGGAAATTGCTTGTCAAGACTCCCAGGGCTGAGCAGTTCAGGTGGCCAGGACAAAAGCTTAGACCATCCCGCCAATCCATTAGTCATTAGAGAGTGAAAGCAATTTAGCCCTAGGTCAGAAGCCTCCGAGATAGTCTGTTGTAATCATTTAGGGGAGTGCCTACCAGGTGCGTTGAGGCCATTTCATCCTAATCTTTTTCTCTAATCAGCAAGGTATCTTGAATAGGTTTATCAAGGTCACAGCCTGGAAGTGGGAGATGGCATTTAAGAAGGCCAGCTTCCTCTAGCTTCAAAGTTCGTGTTCCTGTCTCTACATCAGACAGCTCTTTTCCCGGCCACTCTGTGAGTGGGGCACAAGTTAGGAGCCCAGTAAGAGCTTGTTGGAAAAACAACAAACAAGACGTGAAGGTTACCCTAGTCATGAAATGGGATGTCGGTACCTCCCTTCAAGTTTTATGGTTCAGATAAAAGACCACACATAAAACATCTCCCTGGCTCCTTGAGGATCTTGAGCTGATCTCGAATCTCTCCTCTCTGAAGCACAGACATTTGGGCTGAATTATATAGAAATATATATTCGAAATACTCTATTAGCTCATGACCACACAGTTCCTAAGTGACAATTCAAACTCATGTCAGTGACACTTGGTGGCCTTCCAAGAAGATCAATTCATCACTCCAGCACAGAGGGTGGGACACTCTTCAGTTTTAAGTCTTCCCAATCGATACAGCTATCCTTGGCCGTCACTCTTCCCCAGGTCCCCAGGCTGCACCCTTAAAACTTCTATCGCTCTCATTCCCGAGAAACTGCCCCCTACCCCACAGCCGGCCTCCAGGCAAGAAGCGGCTCCACGGCGCCAGGGCAGGGCTGAAATCTCGGCCCACGTGGCCCAGAGCCTGGGAGGGCGGAGCTCTAGGCCCCGCCCCTAGCTCGGCCCCACCCCCGGCCGGGCGCCCGCGCTCTCCCCCCCCCCCCCCCCCGCGGGCCCTGGGGGCCGCTCGCAGGTGTTCGCTGGCGCCCGGATGTCTGAGCTCTGGCTCCACTCTGGCTCCGGCTCCCTCCGCAGCCTGCGGGCGGGGCTCGCAGCCCATCCGGAGCCTCGCGGCGCCCCCGCCGCTTCTGCCAGCAGCGCGGCCTGCAGCTCCTAACCTCCCGGCCTGGGTGAGCCCCCCCTGCCCGGCCGAGTCGCTGACCCCGCTGCTCTCGCGCTGCCCCCATCTGCGCTCGGGCCGCTGCAGCCTAGCCGCGCCCCCACCCCGCTTCCTGACTCTGCCCGGCGGCCGATGCATCGCACCCCGCTCCTTCCTTCCTTCATTCTTTCTTGCAACGTGCATTCCTGGGGCGCCTGCGATGTGCCCTGCACAAGGCCTTGCCGACCTTCTGAGAGTGGCCTCGAGCCACCAGGCTTCCCTGCCCTCCCTCCGCTGCCCTCGCAGCGAAGCTGGTGGTGACGCCCTACTTCATTCCTGAGTTCTGCAATTATTCTCCCTCCAGTTAGGGTTCAGACCGAGGCAAGACTGTGTAATTATGATGGGGTCGGTCTTGAAAGTCCACTGATGGGTCAGAGCGTTCCAAGCAGCTTTGGTCGTCTGTGGCCTAGCCTCGTGGATTAGGTGTGGGGTCAGGATAAGGGTATTTAGAGACCAAGATTTGGGGGGTTCTCTTTGACAAGCTATGTAAGGAGGGCCAGCTTTCTGTAAGCCCACCCCCCAGCTCACACTTACATCCCTCCCAGGTCGGGGGCTCATTGTCACCTTAGCAACCCACTGTTCTCCCACTGTAGACATTCTTTCTCCTCCATCACTCTGCTCTTCTGAGCCAGATGTCATAGGCAGAAGCGTCATTGTGAGTCGGAACCCTTGTTGACCAGGGTAGGTAGGGAAAGCAACCAAGAACCAGGTGTGTTTGGCAGCGAGGTATTCCTCACAGGACCTTTTCCCATTTGTTCACAAATCTAAAGCCTGTCAGGGATGGGAGGAGCCTCAGAACTCACATGTGTGTGGCCTGTTCAGAAAGAAACATTCAGCAAGTTGGTGGTCAAGACAATACTCAGAAGTAGGGTGTGATGTCATGTGCTTGCACTCAGGAGGTTGAGGCAAGAAGAGCCTGAGTTTGAGGCCAGCCTACCATGTGTAGCAAGAGCTAGAGATGGCCCAGTGGTTAGAGCACTGGCTGCTCTTCCAGGGATCCTGGGTTCAGTTCTCAGCATCCACATGGAAGCTAACAACTGCATGTAACTCCAAGATCTGACACCCTCATGTAGACATACATGCAAGCAAAACACCAGTACCAGTGCACATGGGTGGGGGCTGCAGAGCTGGTTCCCAGCACCCACACTCTAAATCCAGAGCATCCAGTGCCATCTGCTGGCTTCCATAAGCATGGGCACACATGTGACACACACACACTAATAAAAACAATGAAAATAAATCTCTTAAAAAAAAAATGAATGGAGGCTGGAGAGATGGCTAATCAGTTAAGAGCACTGGCTGCTCTTCCAGAGGTCCTGAGTTCAATTCCGAGCACCCATATGACAGCTCACAACTGTCTGTAACTCCAAGATATGACATGACACCCATACACAGAGACATACATGGAGGCAATGCACATAAAACAAATAAATAAATAAAACAAAAATAAATAAATAGATGGAGTCAGGCATGGCTGCAAATACCTATAGTCATTGTACTTGGAAACTACAGATCAGAAAGATCAAGAAGACAAAGGCCATTTTCTACTATATTGAAAATTGGAGGCCAGAGTCAGCAGGTTAAGGGATGACCTTAACCTCATCCAAGCCTGATGGCTCAAATTCAATTCCCCAGAACCTACATAGTGGACTCCCACAGGTTGTCTACTAACCTTTCATGCCCAGTGCAGCATGCATGCACCTCCACAGACACACTAAATTTTATAAAGTTGAAGGCCAGTCATAGTAAGTAAGACTCCATTTCAAAAAGCTAGAAAAAAAAAAAAAAAAAAAACAATGGATAAACAAACAGAAAAGCTGAAATGTCTAAACATAAAAGACATAGATCCCCAGCTAGTTTTCCCATTGAGCCAACGGGGTTATTATTTCTGCTTTGGGGATGGGGTGGGCTGGAGTCTTTCCAATCCACGGGCCTCACTCACTGCTCTTATGGAGAGACTGCCAGGAGCTGCTGGAAAGCACAGCCCTACCCAGAGGCTCTGGAAGAGGGCAGTTGGGATGGCACCTCCCGGAAGCCTTGTGTCTTGTCCCTGCCACCCTTGTCTGGAACAAACGGAGGAAGGGTGACCAAGTATGAGCTGAGAGCTGGGAGAGAGGGGACATGACTGGTACAGCTTAGCTAGTTCCTACAGACACATGAGGAAATCATTACCCTACATCAAGGTGGTCGCTGGCCAACTGGCAGTGGATGGATTGGGGGCTAAAGTGTGTGTTCTGTGGCAGGAGGTGCTTAAGGCCCAGCTGACTCCACAGGATACGTCTCACATGCTATGCTCCTTGCTTCTTTCTGCTAAGCCTGCCTTCTTTTTCAGCCCATGCTTTTTCTAGCATCCAAACAGTTTTGAAATACAGGCCCCTGTACCCTGTTCCAAGCCCCTGTATGTTATTCGTGATTCTTGGGGGCCACCAATACAGACAGCTGCATTCTCCTCAACTTGCCCCCCATCCTCATTGGGGCCAGAGGTCCTATAGGTCTGCCAGTGGGTCCAGATGTGTGACAAGCTGTGCTATTCAAGACCTCTTGGTTTTCTCCCAGGACTTATCCTGGTAGGGGGTCCTACAACCTGTCAATCACTTCTCCATTGCAGATCCATCTGCAAAGACAAGAACAGTTCAAAAGAGATTGTTGGGAGAGAACAGCACAGTCTGGAAGTGGGGGGTGTCGTCTATCTCAGTCCTGTGACCCTAAGCTGTTAGAGATCCTAACAAAAGTTAACTTGGAGTGACCTGTGTGCTTATCTACCGGAGCTTTGGACATTTTGCACAGTTTAGGGACATAGCTGAGCACCAGCCTGTGAGGCACTGAATACCAATCCCTGTATCTTCAAACAAAAAGAATTTTTTACTTACTGAGACTAGGAAGGTACCTTGGTTAGGAAGGAGCCTGCCACACAAGCATGAGGATCTGAGAAGGCTGGGTACAGGGGTACATGTCTGTAATCCCAGTCCTGGGGAGCCAGACAGGAGGATCCCGTCTTAAGGCAAGTCATTCTAACTGAATCCCTGAGCTCCAGGTTCAGGAGAAATCCTGTCTCAAAATATAAAGTGAAAAACAATTTCAGAAGACACCCCACATCAACCTCTGGCTTCTTGGCATACAGGCACCTGTAAACACCTGTGCACACACACATACAGATCAACACCCATCCCCCAAGACTTTATACCAGTCCCTTACATCCTACAAAATGCAATTCTTCTGGAGCTTTCCTTGTGTGAGTCTGGGAGCAGACATAGCTGGCTGGAATGCTGGCTTTGTCATTTATCAACTATGCCACCACAGGTAAGACTTTCATCCTATCTGAGCCTCGCTGGATTGATGCGATGGTTATATTTGCTGACACTTATAAAGCTCCTGGCACTTGGTCGGCCCTGAGTGACCCCCACCAGAGTCTGCTGGGTTAATTCCTTAACCCAGTTTCTCCTCAGGTTCTTAGGCATCGCTGATGGCAGCACACATACCTGAGGACCACCTACCCAGAGTCTGTATTCTTCACAGCCCATGGCCCATCCAGGAGAACCTTCTGGCACTTAATGAATAAACATTGCAGGGAAGCCAAGACTGGATTTCATTCCTGAGCTCTGCCACCTTAGACAAACTACTTAATCTCTCTGTGTACAAGGTTTCTTTCTGCCATCCTGTGAGAAAAAACTGAATCCCGGGGTAGAGAAGTGACATGCACAAGGTCAAATGGAAAAGAAAGAAATACAGACCTGGCAATAAAGAGCCCAACTGTAGTGAGTTCTCTCTCACTGAGTGCACCCTAGGGATTGGACACAAAGCACTGGTCTCGGTGGCAGGCACCTGTACCTGGAGAGCCATCTTACCAGGCAACGCCTGGTATGCAGCATTGGGTTTTGCTGGGCAAGCACTCTACCAACTGAGTTCTGTTCTTACCTGCTTATGCCCCCCCTCACACATGATTCTGGTAAAATATTCATTTGAACAAGTAATGGCTAATACAGATATTCTTTTTTTTAAAATATTTATTTTTATTTTATGTGACTTGGTGCATATATAACTGCATGTATAACTGTAATGTAAGGGTGTCAGATCTTGGAATTGCAGACAGACAGTTGCTAGCCACCATGTGGTTGCTGGGAATTGAACTCAAGTCCTCCGGAAGAACAGTCAGTGCTTTTAACCACTGAGCCATCCCTCCGGCCCTCATACAGATATTCTAATATTTGCATATTAAACATCTGTGAGTTGTAGGCTTTCCCACTATGTGGCTATGTCGAGTTGGGCATAAGGCTTAACTGTTTCTGTCTCCAGCATCTACGTCTGTGCAATGGGAGCGGTAGTAGGCTCTCTCACTGACAGCTGTGAGAACCAGTTAGCATGTGGTACCTAAGGACTGCCCTTCCTTCCTCTCTGAGCTGTCACTCACCATCTCGGCATGCCACGAGAAGTAAGTCACTGATTTCATACATTCTGTAGCCATCTGTGTCTTCCTGTAAAAATGTGGCATCTCTTTTCTATTTTGTTATTAAGTTAAATTGACATCTCAGGAAGATGTACCAGATTTTTATCACATGGTTCTGTGAGGCCAGGCACCAGGCCAGCTTCACACAGCCACACATGTGCCCACATGAGTACACAAGCCTGAGGACACATTCTCTGAGAAGCCTGAGCCACACTATGCTCCTTCCTAAATGGGCTGGAAAGGGTCACGAAGAGCTGGAGGCTGGTCTCAGCTCTACCCAACAGGCTCTGAGTGAGGTGAGGCCCCCAGCACCCAGCCCTGGCTCTCCTTACCCTGAGAACTTAGCCTCCCTCAGACTCAGCTTTCTTGTCTCTTTTATGAAATGAGGCTCATTATCTCTAAATTTTGGAGTTCTTTTGTGTAGTGCAGGGGATTGAACCCACAGTCTCACACATGCTTAGTAAGTGTTCTTTCCGTGAGCCACATCTCCATTCCTTTCCAGATTCTTCTTGCAAGGTTTACAGAAAGTATAGGAAGTTCCTGAAAGAGAGTTAGTGCTAAGTGTCCAGAAATGAGCATTCTTAGATACCCTGCTTGCTTTCAGTTGAGTAAAAAGTATTTTAAGAAAATTGGGGGAGGGGGGAGCTGGAGAGATGGCTCAGCGGTTAGGAGCACTGACTGTTCTTCCAGAGAGCTGGAGTTCGATTCCCAGCATTCACATGGCAGATAACAACTGTCCGTAAATTTCAAGATCTGACACCCTTACACAGTTATACATGCGGACAAAACACCAATTTACACAAAAATATTTAAAAGAGAGAAAGAAAGAAAGAAAGAAAGAAAGAAAGAAAGAAAGAAAGAAAGAAAATGGGACTAAGGTCTATGCACCTTCCATAAATAGATTTACCTCTTAACACCCCAGTTAAACCAATGAAAGTCTTTTCTCCATAAACTAATTTCTTCCTCAAATATGAATAAGAGATTAAATATGTCTGGGCAAGAGAATGAGAATGAAGAAGACCAGTGAGGTTGGGTTTTCACTCTAAAATAAGACAGGAAAGAAAAGAACCTTTCAGGTTTCCTTGGGGGTGAGGAATTCTGGGCGGTCTGGGACCGCAGCCCGAGCAGCGTAACCCACCCACCCCTTTCCAGGGAACCCCTGGGCCCAAGCAGCCACCGGGACCTCAGCTTGCGGTGGTCTCCTCTTCTCCAGAGTCTAGGGAAGACCGAGACTGCCCTCAGGCACAGATTCACCCACAACCACTGGCCGGATGGAGCCCAGCACCTCAACTAGGCATTTCACCATCGATGACTTTGAGATAGGGCGTCCTCTGGGCAAGGGGAAATTTGGGAATGTGTACCTGGCTCGGCTCAAAGAAAACCATTTCATTGTGGCTCTGAAGGTCCTCTTCAAATGCCAGATAGAGAAGGAGGGATTGGAGCACCAGCTTGGAAGGGAAGTGGAAATAGATCCAGGCACACCTACAACACCCGAATATCCTACACCTACCTGTACAACTACTTCCACGATGCTCGCCGAGTGTACTTAATTCCGGAATATGCTCCACAGGGTGAGCTCTGTAAGGTGCTTTAGAGAAACCACGTTAGATGAACAGCGGATAGCCAGCCAAGATAATAGAGGAGGTGACAGATGCTCTGATCTATGTCATGAGAAGGTGATTCATGGGACATCAAGCCAGAGAATTTTCTGCTGGGGCTCAGGGGAGAGGTGACTTTGGTTGGTCTGTGCATACCCCCTCTCTCAGGAGGAAGACAATGTGCGGGACTCTGGACTACTTACCCAAAAAAATGACTGAAGGGAAAACGTTTGATGAGAAAGTGGATCTGTGGTGTATTGGGGTGCTCTACTATGAGCTGCTGGTGGGAAATCCGCCCTTCGAGAGCAGCACCCACAACGAGACGAGACATACAAACAAATCCTTAAGGTGGATTTCAGGTTTCCTCAATCAGTACCTGTGGGTGCCCAGGACTTGACCTCCAAGCTTCTTAAGTACCATTCCTCAGATCGGCTAAACCTGGCCCAGATTCTGAAGCACCCCTGGGTCGGAGACCACTCTCTCGTAGGATGCTGCCTCCCTGTGGTCAGGTGGCTTCCTGAGCCCTGCACACCTCTATTCTTTTGTGTCTTCAGGGAGCTCTGCAGTCAGCAGGCTCTGTTTTGCTTGTTTTCTCTTTTGAGATGCTAAGTAAACCTAATTTCTTTTTGGTTGTGTGTGTGTGGGAAAAAAAAAGAACCTTTCTCTTTAGTCGTGTGTGTGTGTGTGTGTGTGTGTGTGTGTGTGTGTGTGTGTGTAAGTAGTTAATAATTTTACTGACTGATTTTTTTTTTTTTTTATTTTGGTATCTATGATACTGGGAATTGAACCCACGGATTCTGATAGGCTGGCAAACCCTTTGCCCCTATGCTATCACCCTAGTGGTCCCTCACCCAGTAATTCTGAACCTAGGCACAGCTGTGCACTCCTGTAATCCCATCATTCAGGAGTCAGAGGTAGGAAGATCAATAAAAGGTTTAGCCTGAGCTATGTAGCAAGAATCTGTCTCAACTAACTAAGGCAAAGCAAAACCAAGATTATTTTGAGAGCTCACTGAGGTGGTGTATGTAAAGCTGTCAGACAAGGCAGAGGTCAGTTTTTGCTCTATCTCCTGCATACCCCCACACACACGCACACACACGAGTGTTCTCAGAGATAGGACATGGCTACTTGCCTTTGGGCCTCAGAATTGGTGGTATAGTAATAAACTCAAAAATGATAGTAGTGATAATGCTCATTATTGAACACTTGGTGTGCACGAGGTTCTGTGCTACACACACATTGGGGTTGGTGACATGACTCTGTTGTAAAATTACCTGGAGTCCTGGAGCCACAGTCAAAGGACAGAAACAACTACGATTTGTCCTCTGACTTCATCTGTGCATCGGCGCACAAATTTAACACAGTGAGGGTGCATAATGAACACTGACAACATTTCATTGAGAGTTTAACTTTAAATTGGAAACATTTAAATTTTCTTTGATTCTATGTCTAAAATGTTTTTGTTGTTGCTGTTTTGTTTTCTGAGACAGGATTTCTCAGTGTGGCAGTCGTGGCTGTCCTGGAACTCTCTGTAGACCAGGCTAGCCTCCTGCCTGCTTCCTCCTCCCAAATGCTGGAATCACAGGTGTGAATCACCACAGGCTGTCTTTGTTTGTTTGTTTTGTTGTTTTTGTTTGTTTGTTTGTTTGGTTTTTGAGAGGGCTTCTCACTCTAGTCTAAGCTAGCCTGGAACTTACTGTGTGGCCCAGTCAGGCCTCCCTCTCAGCAGTCCTGCTCATTACAGGTGTGGCCATCACCATGGCCCACTTTCTGCAGTCATTTCTTTTGTTTCAGAGTCTTGTGTAGCCCTAATGTACCCTTGAACTTCATATGTAGTCAAAGATGACCTTAAACTTCTAATCCTCCTGACTAGGAGAGCTGGGGTCCACAGGGTCTATGAAGCACTGGTGATCAAACCTAGGACTTACTTCATACTCTGTAAGCACTCTACCACAGGGGCTCCATCTGTATTGTGGGTTTTTGTTGTTGTTGTTGTTGTTGTTTTTAATTATTTGTTTATTTTTGTTTCATGTGCATTGGTGTTTTTCTTGCATGTATGCCTGTTTGAGAGTGTTAGATCTCAGAGTTACAGACAGTTGTGAGCTGCCATATGGGTGCTGGAAATTGAACCCAGGACCTCTGAAAAAGCAGCCAGTGCTCTAATCACTAGGGCATCTCTCCAGCTCATTTTGGTTTTTTAAATATAAAGAAACCGTTTTACTTTTTTCTCATGTGGTTCCCACATTCGCATAGAGTAATCTTAATTTTGAGCCTTATGCATCTGGGGCCAAATCATTTGGAGGGCATGGCAGTCCTGGGCTGAGGGCATAGTAAGAGTGGTGCTTGCCCAGATTGTAGAAGGCCTTGGGCTCTGGTGCCACCATGGATATATCTATACACCCTGACTATACATGGATTAATGGTCACCTGACCTCATAGAAATGAGCCCTTGGAGTGGGACACAGTGATAATAGCTTCCCGAACGAACTTCTTCCCTTCCTTATGCACAGCCTCCCCTGGAGACAGCAGTAGTGACTGCAGTCAGCTATGACAGGGCCCTCTGAGCTGCTGCCCTTCACAGGGCACGGAAGCTCCATGGCAACACTTCCCACACTTGGAGACCCTCAGCCCACTGCTCAATCAAGTCCCACCTTCTTTAGATAAAGGTCCCTTAACTTCCATGTCACTGAAGGAAGGTTGGTCCACAAAAGCATTTCTTGGTGCCCTGACCATATGTCACATCTTCCAATGCCATGTAGAGAGGGAAACCTGGAGAGATCCCTCAGTGGTCGGTCAAGAGCACCAGATTGATCTTGCAGAGGACTTGAGTGTGGTCATATGTCATATATTTAATCAAATCAGCCTGAAATATCAGAGGACAGAGCCTTCTATCCATCCCCCCCCCTTTTGTTTTGTTTTTGTTTTTTTGAGACAAGGTTTTCTGTATAATAGTCCTAGCTGTCCTGGAACTTGCTCTGTAGCCATGTTGGCCTTGAGCTCACCAAAACAGAAAGATCTCTGTCTCTGGATTTATGGGATTAAAAGTGTGAATTACCTCCTAGATTGACTGTGGGTGGATCTGTTCTCTGAAATACCAGACTGGTTTTATTAAATATATATCACCACATATATCATATCACCACACTTGAGTTCATTTCCCAGTACTCACAGACAATTCACAACTGCCTGTAACTCAACAGTCAACCTCTGTGGGCAAACACACACACACACACACACAAAGAGATCAGGAGGCGGTGGCACTGGCCTTTAATCCCAGCCCTTGGGAAGCAGAGATGAAGGTATGTCTGTGAGTGTGAAGCCAGTCTGATCTACATAGTGAGTTTCAGGCAGCCAGGCTACACAGTGATAACCCTGTTAAAGACGGAGGAAGAGAGGAGGAGGGGGGGGGGGAGGAGGGGGAGAAAGAAAAGACTTGGACAAGATGGCTCACTTGGCCAAGCACTTGCTGGGCAAACATGGGAATCTGAGTTCAGTCCCCAGCACCAGGGCAGCACCCATGTCTCAGCACTGAAGACCTGGAGATAGAAAAACCCCTCAAGCTTGGTGGACAACTAGTCTGGCTGAACCAGTAAGCTCCAGGTTCAATGAGAGACTCACTCTCAAAGATAAAATAATGTGGGGGGTGCGGGGATGGACAGATGGCTCAGGGTTAAGAGTACTTGCTGCTCTTGCAGAGGACCTGGGTTCTGTTTCCGGTACCTAGATGGCAGTTCACAACTTACTCTATTCCAGGAGATTCCATGCTCTCTTCTGACTTCTGCAGGCAGCAGGTGTTGGTTCACATTGTGCGCATACATCCATTCATAACGGCAAAACACTCATTCACAACAAATACATCTTAAAAATATAAAACTTAAAAAAGTTGATGGTGACTGAGAAAAACAATGTCAACCACTGGCCTGCACACGCACATGAATGGACACCTACACACACACAGAGAGAGAGAGAGAGAGAGAGAGAGAGAGAGAGCAGCCAAGGCTACAAAGAAATCCTGTCTCAAAGAAAACATATATTATTGTTATTATTTTGTTGCTGGGTATCAAAGTAAAGCCCTGTGCTTAAGGGCTGGAGAGATGGCTCATCGATTTAGAGCATTGGCTGCTTTTCCAGAGGTTGGAGTTCAATTCCCAGGAACTATATGGTAGCTCACAACCATAGATAGTGAAATCTGGTGCCCTCTTCTGGCCTGCAGGAGAGAAAAAAAATGCATCTCCTTAATTTTTCTTTTCTTTTCTTTTAAGAAAGACCTTCTGTTTCTGCTTGCTGGACCTGCAACCTTTTAAGAATTTTTTTTAAAAATTTTTTAAAGTTTTTTTTTGAGGCCCAAAAAAAGGCTTCTTGACCAATCCCAAGGTGTGCTTCAATCTCTCTGAACTCGATCACCTGAGTACCTTCTGGTATGTAGGCTTTTGGACTGACACCTTCCTCAGCCATTTGATAAAATGGATGCTGTCTTCATGTGTTAAGTCCTTGAGACTCTGGTAGGTAAAAGACTTGCCTAAGTCACACAGACAGAGAGGGGCAATATCATATCAAAGCTAGTCCCAGTATGTGCCTTTTATTTAGTGCCTGGGGGCCTCTGGGTTTTGCTGTTCCCTGAGGCAGCAGTGTGGTACCCAAAAGCAAGGTTGACTACCAAGACTATACCCCTCACCCACCTCTCTCAGCCTCACAATCTGGGGTCAGGGGGCTCACAGAAAGGGCACACAAGGCCCTGCTGCAGCTATGATCTATACATACAGCCGAGCAACTCCCAAGACCCATTGTCTACCCCTGAGACAATATAGATAAAGGACCCAGCCTACTGGGCTGCTTGCTTCAATCTGTAGCCATGGAAACCCCTAGAGAGAAAATTCCAAAGCCCTCCTGCCACCCTCCTCCACACACACACACACACACACACCCTGCAGCTGTGTCCCAGCCCCCAGCGGGAGGGAAACTGTTGGTAATTGCCGCTCCCCCCCACCACTGCTACCTCCAAATGGGACACAGCTGGAATACCCCAAGCCCCTCGTCCAGCAGAAGTGATACTGCTAAAGGGTCCGTGGACCTTAAGTTCTAAACCGTGAAGGTCAGTTTAAGGTTTCAGGTGGTGAGAAATGCCCTTGATCCCAGGGTCAAACAACGGAGACCTGCTACCCTAGAAACAGCGACAGCGCAGATTTTCGGCGTGTGACTGCCCTCTTGTGTCCAGCTGTTACTACTGTCAGCAGCCGCACTGAAGGAGAGAATTGTCTTGCAGGCTATGTAACTATTGTGTTAGATCTAATCCTCACCCTGTGGGGTGGGCATTCTTTAGAGAGAATTTTTTTTTAAAGATTTATTTATTTACATGTATACAGTATACAGAAGAGGGTATCAGATGTCATCATAGATGGTTGTGAGCCACCATGTGGTTGCTGGGAATTGAACTCAGGATCTCTGGAAGAACAGTCAGTGCTCTTAACCTCTGAGCCATCTCTCCAGCCTGAGGTGGGCATTCTTATCCTACATACACATGCTTAAGCCAAGGCTTCCAGTGAACATTAAGAGGTAAAAAACCAGGCGGTTAAGAGTGCCAGCCTGGGGCTTGAGAGATGGCTCAGCGGTTGAGAGCACTGACTCTTCTGGAGGACCTGAGTTTGTTTCTCAGAATTCACATGGCAGCTAACAACTGTCTGTAACTCCAAGATCTGACACCCTTACACAGTTATATATGCAGGCAAAACACCAATTCACATAAAATAAAAATAAATATTTAAAAAAGTGCCAACCTAGGCAGCATTAGCATTAACTCCATTACCTGCCATTTCCATTACCTTGGGAAAATGATCAAACTCTGTTTTATTTCTGCTGCTGTGACAAAACAAACAAACAAACAAACCAGCAACAACAACAACAAAACAATTGTTCAGTTTACAACCCCAGGTTAGACTGTTACTGTGGGAAGTCAAAGGAACTTATACCCACAGTCAAGCAGAGAGAGAATAAATACATGGTTCTTTGCTTGCTTCTATCAGCTAGCTTTTTCTCTTCTCTTAGACTACTGAGAACCCCCTGCCTAGGGAATGTGCTGCCCACAGTAGGCTGGATCTTCCCAAAAGCTGGACAATCCCTGACAGACACGCCTCAGGCAATTTGATTTAGATAATTCCTCGTTAATACTCTCTTCCCAAGTGATTGTAAGTTGAGTCAGTATGACAGTTACAGCTGGCCAGTATACCCTTTGCCTGTCTTTCTCCATTTGTAAAGTGATGGTTAAGTTATAAGGATCAGGCACAAGTGTGATATGTCTAAGCCTAGGAAGGTGACCCACATATAGAGGATACATAGAATTCCCGGGTACATCATTGGAACATTGCCTGGCCTTGTCTCTGCCTCATAGGGATACCTTGATAATAGAAAGTTTTTGGGGTGGGTCACAGATAGAGCATCCCTTATCCAAAACACTTTGCCCAAGATGTGTTTTGGATAGCAAATATTTGGATAGCATATGCATCGTGAGATATCATACCCTTGAGACCCAACACCAAGTTCATTAGTATAACAGGAATTACCTGGTAAGCAAGTGATATGTCACTGAGTTAGCCTTCCTTTCTCCAGCCCAGCCTTTAGGCATTCATTTTGACTGCACCTTATCACATATGGGAGGTTCTTCAACTTGTGGGTCACAACCTCTTTGGGGATTGAATGACACTTTCACAGAGGTCCCATATCAGATATCCTCCATAGATATTTACATTACAATTCATAACAGTAACAAAATTACAGACATGAAGTAGCAATGAAAATAATCTTATAGCTGGCAGGGGAGATCCACCACAATATGAGGAAATGTATTAAAGTGTCCCAGGGTTAGGAAGATTGAAAACCACTGGGATAGTGGCACATGTCAATGTTCGAAAGCTTCAAAGCATTTCCCAGCATGCATGAGGCTTCTACTTCTATCTGTCATATTGATTAAAAATACAAGTCTCTGATGTGCTGGGTGAGGAGAAATCTTCACAGTGGGTGGAGGTACAAGGGGGAAGTGGGTAGGAGGAAAACGCTATGATGCTGTTTCTTTCTCCATCCGAAGAAGGGAAGCAGAAGACTTTTAGCCTCTGAGGTGACACGTGCCCTCTCTGGCCTCCTAGGACCCTGATAGTATTTCCCCAGACATGAAGTTGCAGAGATTGTGTCAGTGGCCTGAGACTATTCTGGGAAGGTCTGAGTGACCTATCACCTACTTCACCTTCCCCCCCTGCCCTCCACCCCCCCCACCCTGCTGTGGTAGAGGTTAAGTCCTTGGAGGGGGAACTGGACTGGGCAAGGAGCACATTCAATGGAATGGGGCAGGCAGAGCATGAAAACAGCCATAATAATCATGGAGTTGGTGTTGGACTGAGACATTAATGGGATGGTGGGAGCCAGGGTCATAATCAGCATCTGAGGATGAACACTGGCCATCACCACCCAACACTAGCAAGATCCCCAAGACTGGCTGTCCTGGAACTCACTGAGTAGACCAGACTGACCTCAAAGTTACAGAGATCCACCTGCCTCTGTCTCTGCCTCCAAGGGCTAGGATTTAAAATGTGCAACACTATGCCTGGTTTAAGATTGATTGGCTGTCTTAATTCCAAAGAGTCCTGGTTTTATTTCCCCTTTTTAACAATTGATCTGATCCCTTCTGAGCCCTTTGCATCAAGTGCATCCGAGGCGTGTTTTGATTTTGGGCTGGAGACTGAACTCAAAAATCTGCTTAGACAAGTGCTATATTTGACACTATCTCAGGGCACTGTGCAGGTCGGGCTGGGGCTGCTGTCATTGGGTGCTGCACTCAGGCACAGCTTGCAGCTGCTAGTCACCATCCGCCTCCACCAGGTCACGTGCCTCCTTTAAAAGACACCCCATCTCTAGTCTCATTTCCTCTAACCAATTCTTCTGCCTCCTGATCTCCCTGTATCTCTCTCTCATGTCCCCATTCCGAGACGGCCTTTTGTTCTCCTACCTTCCCCAATAAGCTTCTTGCATTAGGTCTGTTTCATGGAGTAATCAATCTCTTAGCAGGCCTGCCAAAGGCATCTTCCTGTCCCTTTATCCTTACAAGGGCTGCTCTACCACTCAGCTTGGTCTGGATTCCTGACTTTGCTTCAGAGTTTCACTTCTACTGGTCTTAAACATCACCTATTTATTGTTTAATTGGAAGTTCTTTGGATCAGCAGTGAATGTAAGATACATGACATTCTCAGTGACTTAACTGGTTAAAAGAAAGGGAAGGGGGGCTAGAGAGATGGCTCAGCGGTTAAGAGCACTGTCTGCTCTTCCAGAGGACCCAGGTTCGATTCCCAGCACCCACATGGCAGCTAACAACTGTCTGTAGTTCCAGTTCCAGGCAAACACCAAGGCAAATAAATAAATAAATGAATAAAGTTTAAAAAAAAAAAAAGAAAAGAAAGAAAGGGAAGGGGGGCTGGAGAGGTGGCTCAGAGGTTAAGAGCACTGACTGTTCTTCCAGAAGGTCCTGAGTTCAATCCTCAGCAACCACATGATGGCTCACAACCATCTATGATGACACCTGATACCCTCTTCTTCTGTATACTGTATCCATAATAAATAAATAAATCTTTAAAAAAGAAAGAGAAGGGGTCTGGTGAAGGCCACCTGTAATGGTTAGTTGGGGGGGGGCATTGAGTTTGAGGCCAGCCTGGGCTGTACAGTGAGACCTTATTCACAAATCAAGAAAAGGAGCCTAGTGATAAACACTTTATCAATTTTTACAATTCCGGCACTCTAGAGGTGAAGGCAGAAGAATCAAAACTATCCTTGGCTATGTAGAAAGTTGGAAGACAGCCTGGGCTACCTAAGACCCTACCTCTAGGCTGATTTTGAGCTACTAGTAATCCTCTTGCCTCATCCTCCCAAATGCTGGGATTATGGGCATGAGCCCCTAAATATGGGATGGGGGAGGGGTGTGTGTGGGGAGTGGGGGTGTGGGTCGGTGGGAGGTGGAGGGGTGGGGCTATAGGGGGTGTGGGGGTTTATTGTACTACACCAGCAGTAAATGTGCAAATGTGTTTGTTTCTTTGTTTGTTTTTTATTCTTTGAGACTGGGTTTCTCTGTGTAACAGCTCTGTAGACCAGGCTAGCCTGGAACTCACAGAGATCTACCTGCCTCTGCCTTTCAAGTGCTGAGATCACAAATATGATCACCAACACCCAGATTTTTTTTTAAATTGATTTGGCTTTATTTATGTGCATTGGTATGAAGGTGTCAGATCTCTGGAACAGGAGTTACAGACAGTTGTGACCTGCCATGTGGGTGCTCAGAATTGAACCTGAGTTCTCTGAGAGAACAGCCAGTGCTCCCAAGCCTGAGCCATCTCTCTAGCCCCCTCCCCTTTTTTAAAAACTAAGGATTAACTTAAATTTATTCGCTGGCAATTTCAAGCATATATATAATACATTCTGACTACTTCCCAGTCTTTTACCTCCCACAGCTGCCCAGCCCCCTCGTCCCCAGAACAGCATGTTTTCCCCTCTATTCTGGAGATTGTAGCAAACAAACACCTCATCAAATCTGCTGTAACTGAGCTACATCTGCAGATGGATGACCCCCCTCCTTCATGTGGGGTCACCTTCACAAGCCCCAAGATCTGTGAAAAACATCTTCAGCCTCTGGAAACATCTGGAAAGAATCTGGCCAAACTGGTAGCCTGAGATTTCCCACTAGGGCTGTATCCTTCGCTCCTTGTTTTAGCACGCATGCGTCAAGGGGATTGGGGAGGCGCTCCGCCGCAGCTGCGCCAGTTGACCTCTAGATGGCGCCCTTTCCCTTTCGCCCCCGCAGCCTCCATACAAAGGCCAGGAGAAGAGAACAGGGCCAGCCAGGGGGCTTGTAAGCAAGTTCATCAGCCCCACAACTGCGTCCTCAGCAGAGCATCGCCCTTGCACTTGAAAAAACAACGATTTAAAATACGCAGAAAGGTAACACAGGACCTTTTATGTGCTGCATTTCCCTCATCTATAATGGAGACTGATCCATCCCCAGCAAATGCCAGGCTGGTTTTTTTGCTGCTATAGACTTGCCCATTCCTGGGTTTTCTCAGTGTTTATAACATTTGGCTTTTAGTGTTCAGCTTCTTCCACTTGAAGAAATGTTTTCAAGGCTCATGTTGAGGTATAATTGGTTCTTCTTTTTTATAGTCAAAAAAAAAAAAAAAAAAAAAAAAAGGTTAAAGACGGAGATCCAGGCCTGTAATCCCTGGAAGGCAGAGGCAGGGTCAGATGGATCTCTGTGAGTTCATGGCCAGCCTGATCTACAGAGTGAGTTCCAGGACATCCAGGTAGGTATAGAGAGACCTTTTCTCAGAAAAATAACAACAAAACAAACAAACAAAAAACCAAACCTACACACACACCAATTGTAGGCTACAGTTTATTTATCCATTAATCAGTTGATGTCACCTAGGTTATTTGTACTCTGGAATCATTAAAAATATCGTGGCTATTGTGGCTATGAACACCTGTGTACAAGTTTGTTTGTTCGACAGAGTCTCACTTACATAGCCATGGCTGGCTTGAACTTAAAGAGACTTGCCTACCTCTGCCCTGAGTGCTAGGGTCAAAGGCATTTGCCATAATGCCTAATTTGTATAAACTTTTATGTAGAAAAGGTCTTCCTCCCTTCCCTTCTTTTTTCCTTTTTTTTTTTTTCTTTTCAGAGACAAGGTTTTTCTGTGTAGCCCTGGAATCCACTCTATAGGCCGGGCTGGCCTGGAACTTGGAGATGCACCTGCCTCTCTGTCTTCCAAGTGCTGTGATCCAAGTTGTTTGCCATTACTGCCTAGCGTTCATCACAGTCTTAACAGGATTTTCAATTCTGGTAAGTTTTTAGCCAGGATTACTATTATTAGATCATACTGTAGTTGTTTGCCTTTTATTTACTATTATTTATTTTTGTTTTTGAGAAAAGTTCTCACTATGTAGAGGTCTCACAACTGGCCTGAATCTCACTACGTAGACAAGGATGGCCTTGAACAAATAGAGATCTATGCCACCATGCTGAAACTGTGTCTTATTTACTTATGTATTGATTTAGGGGATCTGTTGAGACATGGCCACACTGTGGAGCGTAGCTTGAGTCCTGAGATTACAGGCCTTCTCTATCTGCGAGAGGCTTTTTGAGAAACCGCCAAATTGTTTATGAAGCAGCTGCACTAGCACATCCCCTCCAGCAACATGGGAGGCTCGGATTTCTCTGCATGCTAGCCAACACTTGCTGGTGTCTGTCTCCCTTAAGATGGCCATGCCAGTGGGAAGCAGAATCTCACAGCGGTTTTGCTCTCTCCCAAATGACTAACTTTTTTTTTTTTTTCTAAGACAGGGTTTCTCTGTGTAGCCTTGGCTGTCCCAGAACTCACTCTGTAGACCAGGCTGGCCTTGAACTCACAGAGATCCCCCTGCCTCTGCATCCTGAGTTTATTTTTATTTATATATGTATGTGTGCCTGTGGATGCAGGATCTCCTGGAACTGGAGTTACAAAAAAATCACACAGGCACACACATATATAAATAAAAATAAACTCGAGATGCAGAGGCAGGGGGATCTCTGTGAGTTCGAGGCCAGCCTGGTCTACAGAGTGAGTTCTGAGACAGCCAGGGCTACACAGAGAAACCCTGTCTTAGAAAAAAAAAGTTAGTCACAGGCTGTTGTCAGCCATCATGTGGATGCTGGGACCAGTCCTCTGTAAGAGCACTAAGCTGCTCGTGTAACTGCTGAGCCATCTGTCCAGACCCATTGTTTCTCTCTTTTGTTTTTTTGTGTGCCTGTGAGGGAAGAGAGAGAGAGAGAGAGAGAGAGAGAGAGACTGAGACTTGTCTGTAGTCCTGGCTGCTTGGTATTTGCTCTGTAGCCCAGGTGACCTTGACTCTAGACTATTCTCCAGTGTTAGCCTGCCGGATGTCAGCATTACAGGTATGAATCACCACATCTGTCCCTCTGGGAAACCTGTACCAAACAGTTTAGGCTTTTGGTAAACAGGATTTTGAGCAGAGGGCATCTGTTAGAGATCTTTTTCAGAAGACATATCGGGGATGGCAGACCTGGAGAATGAAAGTTTGCATTGGCTTGGGAATTTTCCAAGGCTCTTTGTGCCTGGCTGGGACAAGAGCTTTGTTGTCCGTTGTGAGCCTCAGGCAGGTCCTTAATGTCCAAGTCACTCTTTCAACATCTGGAAAATGGTCCAAAGCATCACTAACTCACCCAGCTGTGAACATATTTTTATTTTATTTATTTGCTTACTTATTTGTTCATTTATTTGTTATTATGTATTTATTGGTTTACAAGGTCTCATATAGTCCAGGCTAGCCTAAAACTATGTAACTGAGGCTGACCTTGAACTACTGCCTTTGCCTCTACCTTCCCAGTGCTGCGACTGCAGGTGGGAAAGACCACTTCTAGCCTGCACTCACTCTTTCTTCTGCCAACAATGTCTGCAGCCCAGGGATCCCTGGCTCTTTGGTGAGGCAAGGATTTCTAAGACTGTGCTTCATTCATTGTCCTTAGTGTATGGCTTTGGAGGAGAGGGCTCAGTGGTTAAGAGCACTCGTGGCTCTTATAAAGGACTCAGGTTTGATTTCCAGCACCCACATAGATGCTCACAATCATCAATAACCTATTGATGGGGACCAGGTAACCCCTTCTGACCTCCTTGGGCACCAAACATGCACGTGGCACACAAACATATGCAAACAAAGCAATCATGAACAAAAACAAATACATCTTTAATATTATATGCCTTAGGAGACAGATAACCAAGTTTGCTCCTGATTTCATGTCTAGCAACCTTTTGTCAAATCTTTTTACTTTAGTGCTTCTCAACCTGTGAATTGCAACCCTGTTTGGGGGTGCGCCAAAGGATCCTTTCACAGGGCTTGCCTAAGACCACTGAAAACTGTGGACATTTACATTATGATTCATAACAACAGCAAAATTACAGTTTTGAAATAGCAACAAAAATAATTTTATGGCTGGGGTAAGCACAAGGAACTGTATTAAAGGGTCGAAGCATTAGCAAGTTGGAAGCCACTGATTTACATGGTTCACCCTCAGTGCTCATATCATACCTATTATAAGGTAGTTGAGAAGCTTGGACAAAATAAGCATGATAGCACATGCTCTTTTGTTTTTTTGGAAACAGGGTCTCACTATGTAGTCCTGGCTGTCCTAGAACTCACTAGATTGACGAAGCTGGCCTGAAACTCACTGAGATCCACCTGCCTCTGGACTGGCTGATGGCACAGGCTTTTAATCTCAGCACTTAGGAGGCAGAAGCAGACAGATCTCTGTGAGTGGAAGGCCAGCAAGGTATATCAAGTGAGTTAGAGGCTAGCCAGGGCCACATGGGAGACCTTATCTCAAAAGCATCACCACAACCAAACAACAAAATAAGCATGTAAGTGCATAGCTGAGTGTTTACATCAAGCATCTATTATGCACCTGGCACTCTTCTATGGATTCTGTATTCAACACATGGTGCATGAGTCCCAGAAAATGAATGGAAGAACTACTTTGTGATCCATCTACAAAGATGTAAGAGGTCCAGCATCCTGAGGTCCCAACATGAAGCATAGCTAGGGTAAGAATTCAAGCTGAGGGAAATCTATTGAGCTCTGTATCCACACCTCCCGCAGGAATCCAACTGTTCCCAGGCAGTGAAACTCCAAAGCCAGCCCCAGCTACCGAAACTCAACCACAGAGAACTGGCTCTCGGCCCCTCGCTGGCTGCTGGCTCCCTTCTCTTCTCCCAGCCCCACCCTGCCACCTCCATTTCTCTCCCTGGCCCCAGGGCCCTGCTTCTGCTTCAAACCTGCTCAGCCACAATTCCTTCCAGGTTCCTGCATCTGTAGAATGGGGTTAATAACAGAGCAGTGTGTTGTGGAGATCAGAGATGCTGGAGGTGAAGTGTATACAGTAGGTTCTCCCACAGACCAAGGGCATCATTTCCACTGTCGATAGATGATGTCTCTGAAGATCTTGGTCATAAAGCGAGCTGTACGGAGTGGCTGGGGAAATGGAGGTTCCAAGAAGTCCTCCAGCCACACCAGGGGTGGGGTGGGGTGGTGGTGGTGGTGGTGGTGGTGGTGTTCCGGCTAGGAAGTAGGGGGCAGGATTTTGTGAGGGAACTCCCCCAAGACTTTCTGACTTCAGATCTTATTCACTATTGCCTCTCTTTGCTGGACACATGAACAAGTCTTAATAGTTATTAAGCACCTTCTGCATGCAGAGCCACGCCCCATTCAAAGAGATTTGACAGTGATCATCAAAGAAGTTTAGAATGCAATAATTTACAAGGCAAGAAAGCCAAGTCTTGCTTGAGGCAGAACACAATAAATATTCAAAGAGAGTGAAAGGCCTTTAGGGTGCCAGAGAAGAAGTAGGCAGGGAAGGCTTCCTGGAGGAGGAGAGGGTTAAACTGGGCCTTGAAGGACCAATGAGATATATAGACTACTATTTATTTTTATTATTATTTTGGTTTTTCAAAACAGGGTTTCTTCCTGTGGCCCTGGTTGTCCCAGAACTCACTCTATAGACCAGGCTGGCCTAAAACTCAGAGAGCCACAGGCCTTTGCCTCTGCTGAGATTAAAGACATGTGCTTCACTGCCTAGTGAGACACTGAAGACTAAAGATGTCTGTGTTCCAGAGACAACCAACATCAGATGTAGCCACAGCTGCCAATTCTTGGGGCTTTGTGGACCAGGCTCTGTGCAGAAAAACTTTGCACCCATTATCTCATGGGATTTCTCTGAGGTATTATTAGGGATGAGAATTGAGAAATCTTGTCAAACAGCTTTGGTAAAAGGGTTAGGGTGTGAAATGAAGAATGCCTGGTCTGTCTGACTCCTGGTGATCTAATGAGGTTTTAAGCTGGAGACTCACTCGGGAGGGTTTTGAATGCCAAGGCCCAAACTTGGAAAAAAAAAAATCACACAGCTGACCTTGAATAGGTCAGCCCCTGTTACAAGCCATCCAACACACTTGTAGCCTCTTTAAACTTGAGATGTGAACTGAAAGTGGATGATCAGCAAGGAAGTTTATGAATAAGAAAGACTACTGAGGTGAAATAATTGTTTATGAGAACTCTGGAGGTGTTTATTTCAGTAAGAGTGCTGGGTCCCGACTGGACCCTCACCCTGGCTGTGCCCAGGACAGAGCTTGGGAGAGTCCCGAGGAACTTTTACTAGAACAAATAAGGACACCCAAGCTGGACTGTCTCAGATCAGCAAATCTGTGAATGACCCTGGGCAAATTACCCTACCCTCTGACTCTCTAGCTTTATCCATCTCAATTCTAAGGACTGATACAGTAAATTAAACAACATAACACATGTTACGGTTTGATCTTGGTGTATTGTACTGGGGTACAAGAGGCTATCAACTGACGCTAACTAGTTCTTCTGAAGAAGAAATATAAATGGGAGGCTCCACCCTTTCTGCCCCTCTATCAATTAAAGGAACAGGTGTCTGGCTTTCATTTGAAGAGAAAGGGGGATATATTAGTTAGCATATTAATAAATGGATATAACCTAACTAAGCAACAATGCAAACGAATAAAAGCTCTTATGGTCGAGGAAATGCGCTGAGGGTCAAGGCTCAGGTTCAGACTCAGAATTCCCTCAAATGTTTGACCCCACCATCAAGGAACAGGGGCCCAATCCTCAGCGCTATTCGCTGTTCTGTTGGTCGCAATCCAGATGCACGTCCTGCCTCAGTTTCGCTGGCTGTTGGAGCCAACAGGACGCTGAAGACAGCAGATGTCGCGGCCCCTTTAAGCCACTAAACTCCTGTTGTAATCCCTGTTTCTTAGACTAAGCCTTTCCGGGGGCGGGTGGGAGGGTGGAGCCTGTTTATATTGTAGCAGCCAATCGAAACGTGGCGTTTTCCGCGGGAGATCCGAATTTGGCGGCACGTAGATTGGCGCTAAAAAAAAAAAAAAAAAAGAAAGAAAGAAAGAAAAGAAAGCAAAAGAAGAAAAAAAAAAGAAAAGGGACATCGAGCAAAGGCCGGGACTAGAGAGCAAGCAGAGAGCTCAGCAGGGCGTGCAAGTCACCCCTCGCGGGTCAGATCACACGCGTGTTCGCGGAATCCGTGGGCATCCCGGGACGCTTCCCCGCGCCAGCGCGATCCCGGGAGCCCAGACGTTCGGGGCGCAGGCCGTGACGGGCCAGTCCCTGGCAGTGGCACCCGAGCCACGCGATCTCCGAGCGGCGATCTCCCAGCTCGGCAGTGCTGGGCGGCGGGCCAGGAGGGGAGGGTCCGGCCTTGCCCCGCGGGCGTCCATTGGCGGCCGCTCCCGGCGTCCGCGGCGCAGCCGGCTGCAAAGCCCGCAGGTGCCCCGCGCGCGCGCACCAGACCCGGGTGGGTAGGGGGCGCCTCACTCGCCATGCTGCGCGCGCCGCGGACCCTGGCTCCGGCCACAGCGCAACCCACAAAGAGCTTGCCCGCGTTGAACCCCACCGAGCCGTGGCATCCGGGTCTCAGCAGCCCCCAGCTCTGTCCCGCTACCGCCGCCACCACCACCTACTACACGTCGATTTACACGCAGACGGTGCCCTCCGCTGCGGCGCTGGGCACCTGCCTCGACGCCACTCCCCACGGACCCGAGGGCCAGATTGTGCGATGTGTGCCCGCAGGCCGGCTGCCGGTAATGCAGGGGACCCCCCGGTGCTTTCCATATGTGTGTCTGGGTGGGGGAAAAAGGAAGGAAGGCGCCTGGGGCTCAGTTCGAGTACAGCTGGTTGAGGTGGGGAAGTGGGACTGGCTGGATAGAAAACCCCTTCGTTCTCCTGCTGCATGAAATAATCTCACCTGCTGTTGTGCAGTGTGATGAGCACTGGACTGGGAGCCTAGAGACCCAGCTCAATGCCCATAGAGCCAATGTGACCTTGAGAGAGTCCACAAGGCATAGACATTAGCACGGTTCATTCATTCCTTCATTGTTTACACCAGAAACCAGCACTGCTATTTCAGGCCAGGGCCTTGGCCTGTAGGATTTCCTGGTGACTGGAGAATAGGTTTTGTTGGGTCTCTGGTCCAGCCTGGTGTGACAAAGTGGTCTAGCCATCTCCTTCTCAAATGTTGTTTTCTGGTCCTCGCCACTGCCTGGTCATCCTCGGAAATAGCCAGTAGGAGATGCAAATGGAACTAGTCTCTTAGAGTTCCTGTTCACTTGGACTGTGTCCTTCTCAGTCCTGCAGAACTGTTGCTGAGGAGGACCTGGTGTGGCATTGGGTGTGTGCTGGTGTGTGCCGTGGGAGTATTGGCAACCTTAGAGTGTGGGTGGAATGGGGGAAAGGCCTGGGGGAGTTGGATAGAGACTTGGGAAGCCTCGTTTCAGCTCCTGGTCATCACTGTTTTTTTGGATAAGTTGAGACCTCTGTTTTAAAAATTACATTCATGTGGGGGAGGGGATTTTTGTGCCACATTGCATGCAGAGGCCAGAGGACAGAGTCAGTTATTATCTTCCTGGATCTTCCTGGGAATCAAACTCTAGCTGGCCAGCTTGGTGGTAGGCTGCTCTACCCACTGAGCCATCTTGCCAACCCTAGTTTCCTCTTCTAGAAAATGCACCTTCCTTGGCTTATCTTCCCTGTGACTTCCAGCTCAGGGTTTGGAAGCAGGTGCCAGGAAGGGGAGATGGTATCTGTAGTATATGTTAAGTCTAGGGACAGGAGCACCCAGGGTCCCCTGGGCATTCTGGATGGCCTGTGTGTCTTCGAGGTCAGGGCTCACTGATCTTGGGAGCTACATGGATCAACAGCTCGATAGCTAGAGGCAGAGCCTCCCTTTCTGCCTTTGGAGTCAAGCTGTGTTTTACACACACACACACACACACACACACACACACACACACCAGCTCCCTTTTCTGGAAGTGCAGGAAGTGTCACCGCCCTATTTTACAGGTCAAGATGACTAGGATAACTGTCTCTGGCCTTGTCTGTGTTCAGTATTTCCCAGCCTAATGTGTTTGTGTAGCTTGTGACGTAGATTGAACAAGAAGTTTCGTGTCATAAAATCTTTTCCACAGAAGTAGAAAACTGAGGGTCAGAGGTCATACAGGAGATGGGTCCAGTGTTCTGATCCACAAGTCAGCTCTCTCTGTGAAGCGTTGGAGCTAGGTGGCCTCAGGCTAATTTGGCTTTTGACCACCTGCTTTTGGATGTAGAGTGTCAGTAACAGCTGGAGTTTTGAACCACTTTGGGCCTTCTCCACCAACTCTGCATCTGTCTGTCCTGTCCTTCCAGGGCGGGCTCAGGGATCTTAGCCAGAGCTGCTCTTACATGTCAGGCACTGCTTGGCACCCTTCCCCAGTTATCTTGGTTAAGATGCTCTGGATGAGGCACTCTGCAGGTGAGGAAACTGAGCAGAGGTGAAGTCACTTGCCCAAGCCACAAGCCAAGAAGTGGGGGTGTGCTTGCATCACACTCCCTAAAGGCCTGCCAGGCCCAGAGCCCATCTCTGGTTCATCTCTAGATGCTGGGGCCCAGTGTCCCGTGGGCAGGCCTAACCCCCTGCTTACTCATTTTACAAGGGTGTGACCTGGAGTTGCTCCAAACCAGCCTTGGGTGTGGCCTTCGCTTTGTGGCTGCAAAGTGTGGGGTGAGCAAGATTTGTTGGGGAGCAAGGGTTTAGAGGGATGGTAACCAAGATGAGTTGTGGAAGTGAGGCCAGGACTAGGGACTCCTTTGCCTGCCCACTGTTCTTGCTACCCTCTAGAAATGACTGAGGAACACCCCTTTGTGGGGTCTCACCTGTGGCCAGGCTCATGCCATTTTCTATCATTCCTACAAGCTGGTTTCTGTGAGGACAATGGGAGCTCTTGGATATTTCTCTTTGTCTCTTTTTGTGTGTACTGTCCATATTGCCGTCCTGGAACTCCCTCTGTAGACCAGGCTGGCCTTGAACTCACAGATCTGCCTGCTTCTGCTTCCAGAATGCTGGGTTTAAAGGCCTCAGTCACCACACCTGGCTGTTGTTGTTGAGATGGAGTCTCACTACTCCCATAGTCTTAAGCACTTCAGGAAACTGAAGCAAGACGACTGTTGAAAATTCCAAATCTAGCCAGTTGTGGTGGCTCAGGTCTTTAATCCCAGTACTGCAGAGGCAGAGGCAGGTGGATGTCTGTGAGTTTGAGGTCAGCCTGGTCTACATAGAGAGTTCTAAGACAGCCAGGGCTGCACAATGAGACCTTGTCTCAAGATAAGAGCCTGCCTCAGCCTCTCCAATGGCTTAGACTGTAAGCTGAATACACACATATATACTTATTTATACACATATATAAATACTAAGTAAATATAATACATCATTAAGTATAATATATATTAAGTGTATATTTATTTTTTTTATTATTTTAACTCAGCTGACACTGGGCTAGCTGATGACAAATAGGCCCAGGGATAGGGTAACAAGTCCCAGTCTGTTCTGCTATCAAGAACTTTGAAGCCGATAGCAAAGTGATCCCTAACTTTGCTCTCACCCCAGTGTCTGACTAGGATGGAAAGGAGACCCAGGTCCCTGCTGTGTGACCTTGGGCAAGTCATTTCCCTCTCTGACCCAACCACTCACTTGGTTCTCTTGCCAACTCCTGGGTCCCTGTGGGGTTGCCTGAGCAAGGGGTGTGTTCCACCCTCAAGTGCTTGGCAGGTGGACTTAAATCCTAACTAGGACAAAGGGGCTGCTTCAGAGGGTCCAGATTAGAGCCACACTGGGCTCTCTCTGGGTGTGGTCACAGACCTTTGCTCTCCTTAGCCCCTGCAGTCTTGTCTTCATTCACCCTTGAACTTCACCCATGGTGATAACCATGCCTGAGTAGCAGGAGGCCCCACACTGGCCTGGGCAGAGTACACTACCGACTCTCAGCAGGAGCAGACTGGGCCAGTTCTATAGGTGGGTCAAGGTCACCTGACTTCCCAGCTCACCTAGCTAAGGAGGGAGAGAAGTCTGACCCCAAGGCCCCGCTGTCTCAGCCTTTCCTGTGTTTGCCTTCCACCACCTGCCTGGCCTCTGCAGGATCAGCCCAGCCACACGATGACTTTTCTCTGGGTAGTACCCAAAGGTGTTAGGCTAGTGTCCTTAGGTGGGGACACTTTGCTTCTTGAGGATCCTGGGAATGCAATGAGTGTAGGAGGCAGCGTGTGAGGTGATGGGAGCATCGACAACCAGGCTTTGGCCGCATTCTTGCAATTCCTGAGGGAGTGTATATGGATGGCACCTTGCTGTGGAGTTGGACAGACCTGGGTTCAAACCCTGGCTCTGCTCTTGCCTGTGTGACTTTTAGGTCAGCCTTGTGTCTTGACCTCTCTGGATCCACTTGTCTGCCAAGCAGGCTGCTAGTGCTGATCTACTTCAGGACTGAGAGAATGTGATGGCTGGTCAGGGTTCCCTCCTGCCATCTGCATTGGGGAGGCAAGCGACTTCTGATGGGGGGTATGGGATGAGCTTGTCTTGTCTCCTTGTCTCCCTGTCCTTGTGTGGTGGGAGGGGGTTGGAGTGAACTGTTTTGATCAGGACAGTCTAGGGAGCCCCCCCCAGCCTTGATTACAGCAGCTGTGAAATGGGTACTGTGGGGCTGGAGGCTCGGTTAGAGCCAAGTGTTGGAACTTAGCTTGGATTGTGTGTCAGTCTCAGTGGGTGACTGACTGGGCCTGTTTCTGATGACGGTTGGGGTTAGCCTCCCTATTCTAGGATTCTTGGTCAGTTGAGAGGTAGGTGTCAGGAGACACTTTCAGAGGAACAAGCAGCGGGGTGTTTGGACTGTGCTTTGGTATGGGGTGGAGGAGAAAAGTGACATTCGGGCTCCGGGAAGCAGACTGCAGAACTCTTGCACCAGTCCAGGGAGACTTCCTGGAGGGGGCGGGAGTCAGGGACGGGAGCTGACACCTGTCAGGCCAGCTGTGCTTAGCAGCAGTTAGAAGGCTCAGCCCTGTGGAGCGTGACCTCACCACTAAGTGTTATAACAGACCTCTCAAGTGGGTGGGGGTGTCTGGGGGATAGGGAAGGAAGGAAACAGGCTTAATGGCCCCCAGAGGGTGTGTCCAGGAAGATGCTGAGATGGTGTTTGGGGAATAGACTGTGCATTTCCTGAGCTCCAACTACATGTCATCCAGAGAACGCCACAGGAGTTACTCTCAAGTCCTTACCATAGCCCTCCAAGTCATGATCTGCCCATTTTATGGAGCAGGAAACCGAGGCTCTTAGCTATGGTGGCACATGTCCCTAGGTCACACAGTGAGCCTTTAAAGGTGCTGGGGATTCCAGCTGGCCTTTTGCCCAATGCCCCAGTGCCCCAGTACTTCTGCCCCACCCCTGCCCAGCCCTAACCATCAGAGAGGCCCTTTCCGGGCAATGCAGCTAGAAGCCTCATTGTGGCCCTGTGGTGGTGGTAGTGGGTGGTGTCTGGGTAGAAAGGAGCAGATGGGCTGTGGTTTGCTTTCCCCAGCAGGTGTTTCCCAAGCTTGGCGGGAACGGGGAGGGGAAGCAGGGCCTCAGCTGCTTGTCCTTAAGACACTGGGGAAGAACTCATTGTGTCTTCGCAAAGAGAATGACAAGCCGTCCATTCAGGAGGCTCAGGACCCTCAAGCTGGAGCCCAAATGGGGAGGGGAAGTGTTTGTGCTATTTCCCAATGTGGGCACCTCCCTGGGGTGTGGCACTGAGCCAGGAAGTCCCCTGGTGCTGGGTGGATGCTGGTCCTACCCTGATAAGGGCCAGCTGTGGGGCTGTGATGGGCACCAGGTCTGTCTGAGCCAGCTGCTTTTGAAAGGGGCAGGTCCCAGCCTGCCTGATGTGGTTTAGGTCCCTCCCACTTCCTCCCAAGTGTGTGTGTGTGTGTGTGTGTGTGTGTGTGTGTGTGTGTGTGTGTGTATGTTTCATTGGGTAGTTGCCTCCAGGGGCTGGGACACAGAGATGGGAATTTATTTGCCCCCAGAAAATATGGTACTGATTTCTCTGAAGTCACCAAGTTCAGCCAGCCACACTGTACCAAGAGCTGATTGCAAGCACACAGGAAATGTGCTGCCGGTGGGCTCCTTGCCCTGGCTGCAGTTCAGGGAACAGTCTAGGGAAGATCTGATTTCCTAAATCTTCCTCTTCCCCTCTCTCCTGTCTGTCAAAGGCCAAGAGGAAGCTGGACCTGGAGGGCATTGGGAAGCCTGCAGTCCCCGAATTCCGGACTCCCAAGGGGAAGTGCATCCGAGTGGAAGGCTTGCCAAGCCCCAAAAGTAAGAGCTCCTGATGCCCCCTTCGGCGGGTGGCCTGAGGCAACAGCCCTACCCAAGCCACCAGCACAGGTTTCTGGTGTATTCTCGAACTTGATTCTGTCCAGTAGGCAGGATCGTGACCCATTCACTGATGAGGTAACTTGGAAGAACTCAGGACTTGCCAAGGTCGCACAGCTAGTCAGTGGAATCAGAACTGAGGTCCTGAACTGTTTCTCGTTCACTAGGCACCTGCTCCCCAGAGCTAACCACAATCACTAGTGTTGATTAGGGAGCTTAATTTCTTTTTTTTTTTTTTTTTTAAAAAAAACTTCATTTATTTATTTATTTGCCTGGAACTGGAACTACAGACAGTTGTTAGCTGCCATGTGGGTGCTGGGAATCGAACCCCCGTCGTCTGGACGAGCAGACGGTGCTCTTAACCGCTGAGCCATCTCTCCAGCCCCGGGAGCTTAATTTCTTTTTAGTTTTTGTAGTTGGGTATATTTGACCTTTTTCTGAAAGAGAGCTCTAGGATGATGTGTTTCCCACATGCACACAGTGCTGATTCAAAGGGAACTGAAGGTCGGAATAATCCAGCCTTCCTCTCCTCCCTCAAGGTTTCCAGGCTGACCTGTTAGAGCCTTCCTAAAGCTAAGCCAGAAGGCATTTCCTACCGCTGAGATTTTTCAGTCATTATTCTGGTTAAACTGGGAATTAAAGCCAGTGTGTCCAGGAGACATATGAATTTTCCCAGAGAGCTAATGAGGCCATATGACTAGGTAGAATGCATGAAAGTCAGGAACTGGGGATCCAGGTAAGGGCTCCCATGTGACTTTACTGGGTCACCCTTTCCTGTGAACCCTCATGCAGGTGGAGGGAAGCTAGGTCTGGGTGAGGAGAAAGTTTATTCTCCAACTGACTGATTCTATAGGTTCTCTAGAACCAAGATGAAGGATTCCAAAGTTCAGTAGGACTACAAAGCATAATACACTGATCAGCTATTAATGTCTGCCACAGACACACAACCAGACTGAGCAGCATATGTGACAGATGCTTGCCCTGTGTGTGAGGGGACTCTCAAGTCCCCTTCTGAAGGGAGCTGAGACTAAAACTTAGTTCCCATGATTAGTTTGGCCACTAACTTCTATGTGACTTAAAGTCATTTGATTGCAAAAGTTCCCTTGTGGTTTAATTTGCTGCAGCTGAGATGTAGTGTTGCAACATCAGCTGTATTGAGAAAGGGATCCTTTCCATGAACCTGGTCCATTTGATGTTAGATGGTTCCCCTCAGATAATTATTGGGCTACACATGGAAAGAAAAGGCAAGTGTGGATCTATAAAAATGTTTTCAAATCCAGGCTTGTCCTTCCCTCCCGACCTTAATTCCAAATTCCTGGTATAATTGGCAGGAAAGGATAATGGTTTAGGAGAAAGGCCAGTCTGCCTGCATTTGAATCCTAGTTTGTCACTTGCTGAGTGAAAGAAATAAATTCCTTAGCCAGTCTGTACTTCTGTACAACCTTGTAAGGTATTCACTTAAGGAAAGAGCCCAGAACAGTGACCCAGCAGTTGGAGCTGTTGCCCTGTCTGCTCTGAGCTATGGTGGAAAGGGTATTTTGAACCCGGAGTCTCGACACTTCCGGTCTCTGCAGCGCCCCCTGGCGGTGAGACCTGGACCAAGTCTCTTTCCTCTGAGGTTACAGGTTCCTAGTTTGTGGGACAGTGCAGAACCTAACCCCACTCCCGGGCCTGATGCTTGCATGCTGAACAGCAAAGGGTGGTAGAAGGTGTTGCTTAATGGATCTGAACTCCTGGAGAGAAGCCAGGCTGGCTCCCCGAGAGCAGTGTGTGAGTGGGACCTTTTCTTCCTCAGCCCCCAAATCTCCTGGGGAGAAGACACGCTATGACACGTCGCTGGGGCTGCTCACCAAGAAATTCATTTACCTCCTGAGCGAGTCGGAGGATGGGGTCCTGGACCTGAACTGGGCAGCCGAAGTGCTGGATGTGCAGAAGCGCCGCATCTATGACATCACGAACGTGCTGGAGGGCATCCAGCTCATCCGCAAGAAGTCCAAAAACAACATTCAGTGGGTGTGAGTGCCTGGGCTAGGTCAGGGCACCATCCAATGGGTGCATGTGTTGGGGGCGGGGCCGGAAACAGTAGCCAGTAGGAGTAAGTTTTGGAGTGCCCTCCCCAGCAACAGACAATTCACAAGTGCTGGGTGGTGGTGGTGGTGGGTTGCCTGAGAACCAATAGGCCTGTGAGGAGGGGCTTAGCGGGGGAGTGTGAGTGGAACGGGACAGGTGTTAAAAGCTGGAGTAATAGCAAGAGCCAAGTTAGAAAATATTACATGATATATAACATCCCAGTGTTAGAGTTCTCGGGGTTGTAAAGGCCTGAGATGACCCAGCTCCCTATGTCCGGGTCCCTAGGATCCCCTGTCTTAGGAATGCCCCTTGGGAGCTGCACAGGTGTGGGTTAGACTCCTCCCTACAGCCACTAGGTCTGAAAGAACCCTGGCATGAACCCTAAAGGAAACCCAGGAGCAGAGCCAGGGCTAAAGTCAACAGTTCGTTTTCATCTGGTGGGGGCTGGAGGATAAGGCTAGACCCTGGGGTTCAGGCTTCTTCCCTTATCTCCAAACTTCAAGCGCTAGTCCACGACAGTTCCCAGGGAGCTTGGCATCACCACCGATTTCACAGTTGTGCGGGGCAGGCCTGATGGTAGGAACCATGAATATTGAGTAATACTGACTTTGGGGGCTGCTCTGTTCCCAGAGGCAGGGGAATATTTGAAGATCCCACCCGACCTGGGAAGCAGCAGCAGCTGGGGCAGGAGCTGAAGGAGCTGATGAATGCAGAGCAGACCTTGGACCAGCTCATTCAGAGTTGCTCACAGAGCTTCAAGCACCTGACGGAAGATAATGCCAACAAAAAATATCCTTTCTGGGGGGAGGGGAGGGCGGGGCTGCTGGCTGTTGAAATCTACACTTAGTTGATTTCTTACCTCTTTACAGGGTACTAGCTCCCTTCGGGTACTGTCATATCTGTATCTCCCTTTCAAGCTTAGGAAAATTGGGATGTTTTTTGCTTTTTTCTTTGTAAAGATTTGTTTATTTATGAGTGCTCTGTTTGCATGTATAACTTTATGGCAGAAGAAGGCTTCAAATCCCACTATAGATGGTTGTGAGCCACCATGTGGGTGCTAGGAACTGAACTCAGGTCCTCTGGAAGAGCAGCCAGTGCTCTCAGCCATCTCTTCAGCCCCTGTTTTGTTTTGTTTGTTTGTTTTGTGAAATCCTGCTCACTGTATGTTGTCTATAAGGGCTAGGATGGATGTTGGATTCAGTCCAGATTTCCCTTCTTTTTTTTTAATTTTATGTGAATTGGTGTTTTGTCTGCATGTATAACTGTGTAAGGGTGTCAGATCTTGGAATTACAGACAGTTGTTAGCTGCCATGTGGATGCTGGGAATCGAACTCAGGTCCTCCTGAAGAACAGTCAGTGCTCTTAACTGCTGAGCCATCTCTCCAGCCCTTCTTAATTTATTGTTTAGTTGTTTTTTTTTTTAATTCCTACTTCTTTTTTTTTTAAAAATTTATTTATTTATTTATTTATTTGCCTTGGTGTTTGCTTGGAACTGGAACTACAGACAGTTGTTAGCTGCCATGTGGGTGCTGGGAATCGAACCCAGGTCCTCTGGAAGAGCAGACGGTGCTCTTAACCGCTGAGCCATCTCTCCAGCCCCTATTGTTTAGTTTTAACATTTTTTCTTTTTTTAAATTACATGTATTTATTTGTGGGGGAGGGGCAGATTTGTGTGCTGTGCCTCACATGTAGAGGTCAGGACAACTAGAGGGTTCTTTCTTCCTGTCATGGAAGTCTCAAATATTAAATGGTCGTGCTTGGGGGCAAATGTCTTTACTCTGAGACATCTCACCAGCCCATAGATTTTTGTTTTGTATTTCTTCTCCTTTTATCTAGTCTTTGACAATTTCATGCATGTATACATTGATTATATATACTTCAATTTCCCTCTCCTTCCTGAGTGCTGGGGCTATAGATGTATACCATCATGCCCAGTTTATGTGGTTCTGGGGTTGGAACCTAGGGCTTCATGCATGCTAAACAAGCAATCCACCATCTGAACTGCATCCCCAGCCCTAGATTTCCATTTTTTTTGTCTTATACTGTAGCCTAGACTGGCCTTGAACTCCAGGCAATCCTCCTGGATTGTGTTGTGAATCTAGCTGTGAACTTCAACGGTTGGGTCTGTGTGTATGTTTGTGTGTGTATTGTTGTTGAAGACAGGGCTTTTCTGTGTAGCCCTGACTGTCCTGAAACTTGTACTACAGACCATGCTGGCCTTGCACTCAGAGATCCACCTGCCTCTGCCTTACAAGTGCTGGGATTAAATGCCTGTGTCGACACCACTGCCTGGCCAGGGTTTGTCTTTCCAAGCCTGGGTTACTTGGCTTCATGTAATATTTTCCTGTATATTTCCTATTTTCATTTTCTTTTATGCTGAGTCATTTCTGTTGAGTCTGAACCAGCATCCATTCATCTGTTGATGGACATCTAGACTGGTCTGATTTCCTAGTGGTTGCAAACAGGCACACTAAATGTGGATATGCACTGTTTGCTTTCCATTGAGATGGAAGGTGGCTTGTACTATTCAAAGAACAAGTTATAACCATTTGCAGTTTTCTTTTCTGAACTGTATCATGTGTGAGGATATAATATTCAGAGATTTAGGAAAGGAGTTGAAAGCCCCCTGGCGGGCCAGGAGTGTGTATTTTGACAAGGGAGTCACTTTTCTTAACTTCCTGTCCCCACACTGGCCTATGTGACCTATCAGGACATCCGTGCTGTGGGCACCTTCAAGGAGCAGACGGTGATTGCAGTCAAGGCCCCTCCACAGACAAGATTGGAAGTGCCTGACAGGGCAGAGGTGAGGGAAACATGGGTGGATGATAGGGTCAGAAGGTCCTGAGTAGCTCTGCAGAGTCTGCCTGGCACTGCCAACCCCAACCCTACTGGTTCATCCTGGAGTCTGGGGCAGAAATGGCAGAAACTGGGAAGAAAAATGGAGAATACACACTGGCCTAAGGACAGCTCTTGTTAGGCAAAGGTTTTCTTCTTTGCATTTCCTCTTTATGGTTTCTGATGCTTGTACATTTGTGTTGCTACAGAAGCAGATAAGGGCTCACAAGAATGCTCACTCGCTGACCATGCTCACACAGGCTCAAGATGAAAACAGTTTTTCTTCAGTGCTGAGGGTGGATCCTGGTGTCTTGCACGTGCTGGCATATTCTTCCCAACTGAGCTATACCTGTATCCTGGGTCTTTGGAGACATGGCCTCTCTATGTGGGTCAGGTTGGCCTTAAACACACTATGTGGCCCAGCCGAGCCCCAAATTCCTGATCTTCCTGCTTCAGCCTCCTAAATGCTGGTGTTAGAGGCGGACATCACCATTCCTGGATCAAGATCAAATTTTTTTATTCAAGTTTTAAAATTTTATTTAGTGTGTGCATGTACGCATGTCTGTGTGTGTGTGTGCATGCACGCATGTCTGTGTGTGTGTGCGCCACAGCATGTGTGTGGATGGAGGTCAGGGACAACCAGTGGGAGTCAGTTTGCTTCTGTGAGTATCAGGCTTGCAACAGGGGCTTTTTCTGTTGCTTGAGCTCCCTATCCCAAGATCAAAAGTTTTTTTGAGATTGATTTATATTTTTATTTATATGTTTGAATGCCTGGCCTCGTATGTTGTCTGTACACTATGTGTATGCAGTGCCTGTGGAGGCAAGAAGGAGGTGTTGGATCTCCTTAGAACTAGAGTTACAGACAGTTAAGAGCTGCCATGTGGGGCCTGGGGTCAAGTTTGGGTCCTCCAGAGGTGCAGCTAGTGCTCTTAACCACTGAGCCATGTCTCCAACTTCAAGCCATATGAAGCCATTGGTGCTCTGAGCCCAAAGGAGGACTCCCCTGATCCCTCTCCCAAGCCCCTTCATCTCTGTCCTTTGCTACGTCAGCAACCTGTCTGCAGTCTGTCCTTGGTGGGGACCTTTGCACATGCTGTCCCCTCTAGCTGAAATGCATTTCCCTCTTGCTGCCTGATAGACTGCTAGCCATCCTTGGGTTTCAGTTTAAAGACTGTGTCACTTCCTCCCTCATCAACTCCAGACTACATCCTCGGATTTTTTTTAAAGCACGCTAAATCTCAGCTCTCTGGCTCATCCTTGACAGGATCTCTTGCAAACTCACTATGAAACCAAAGATGATCTTGCTATTCTGATCCTCTTGCCTCTAGGACTATAGACATTCCTGACAATGTTAGTTTAGTTGGTGCCAGGGTGGAAGCTCGGGCCTTATACCTGCTAGGGAAGCATTCCACCAGCTGAGCTAGGTGTCAGCCCCTGTGAGGGTTTGAAGCTTTATAGAAGAATGTGTTGCTCAACATCTGTCAGGGTGTGGCAGATTGAGGGATCCAGAAATGATGTGTGAAGGAACCCATACTGCAGATGTAACAAAAGCCCCACCCCTCAGCTCAGGAACTAGTTGGTGGGGAGAGACCCAGGCAGTGGGTCTGTTACTTCTTCACTGAAAATGTGTTTAAAAGTCAGAGGAAGTGTCTTGGGGTGACAGTTAAACTATGTGTCAGGGACCACAAGAGTTCCTGCCAGATAGTGATGTATGACAACCTGAACTTGTGCCTGTGTGTGTGTGTGTGTGTGTGTGTGTGTGTATGTATGTATGTGTGGTCCTGTGGCCTAGGTAGGAATACAATGGAAGAGACAGGGGTGGAGAAGCCAAGCAGAACTTGTTTACTTAAGGCTGTGATAAGAAGACCAAATGACAAGCCCAGGAGATTGGAGACAAAGTTTAATTCAGGGGCCCAAATCATGGGTCCCGTCTGTTCAGTGTTCTCTATCTCTGCCCACCTCTCTCTATGTTGTTCTCAAGTGGGCTCCCGGCTTGTGGTAGAACACATGTCAACAGCTCAGCTACCCCAGTAGGAAGGGACCTAATGGCTGGTTGAGTTGACTTCAGCCATGTGATGCCCTGGGGGAGCCACATAACCCTGGACTCTCCTAGTCACATCACAAGTGGATCCACAAACTGGGCAGGGCCCAGGGTAGGCTTATTTCCCAAGGGTAAGTCAGGATGTCCTCTCATCAAGAGGATTTGCAAGTAGGACAGTGTCAGGGTCAAGGGCTGAGCTTGCCTGCATGGATATCACTGCCTCCGTGTTCGTACCTGCTGACCCGAGGTTCTGTGTCCAGCAATGTGAGATGGTTTCTCTTCCTCCTCCAGGAGAACCTGCAGATTTATCTAAAGAGTACCCAAGGGCCCATTGAAGTCTACCTGTGCCCAGAGGAGATGCAGGAGCCAGACAGTCCTGCCAAGGCAGCCCTCCCCTCCACCTCTACGCTCAGCCCCATCCCTGACTTTACCGAGCCCAGCTGTAGCACCGACCCTGGGGTCACAGACACTGCAGCATCTTCAGGTAGGCACTCTGCTTCTTGGGAAGGGAGGGAAGCAGAGCGGTGGCTCTAATCCCCCATTTGTTGGATACCAGCATTCTCAGCAGATAAACCCAATGTTCCCAAGTGTTTTGTGTGCTTTGTGAAACACAAGCATCCCGTCTCACCATGGGAATGGTGCTGCTGTGGGGCAGCCCAGCCATTCATCTCCTCAGCTGTGAGCCCTTTGACAGTTTCTGCTTCAGTTTCCTTATCAGTAGGTTGGACAAGAGTAGTTAATATTTAACGTTCAGGTCATTAAAAGGATTAGTGAACTAATGTGAGCAGAGTGTTTGACCTGGCAATAGCTGGTACTGTCATTTCCACTGACACAATTGCTGTGAGGTTGGCTCACAGCCAAGCACGTGGCACTCAGTAAGCCACAAGAAGTGGTGGCATGTGTGTGGTGTGGGAGTTGAACCCAGGACATTATGCTTCCTAGGTAAGTGAGCTTCACCATTGAGCCACATTCTCACTTGTGGGTTGTTTTTTTTGTTTGTTTGTTTGTTTTTTAAATTAAAACTTTATCATAAAAGGTTTGTTAAGAACAATATCACACGTGGAAATTAATCAGATCCAAAGTCTAAACATCTCAATATACTTTAGAATATACTGATATATATTAATCAGTTATTAGAATAGAATATAAATACCTCAATATACTGTTAGAGTAGCCAAGGCTACTGGACAGTGGAAGTTCACGCCTTTAATCCCAGCACTGGAGAGGTAGGGGCAAGCAGCTCTCTGTGAGGACTAGACCAGCCTGGTCTACAGAGTGAATTATAGAACAGCCGGGGCTACACAGAGAAACCCTGTCTTAGAAAAAATAACAAAAAATCTGGGAGGCAAAAATAGCCACAGCTGAAGAGATGGCTCAGGGACTGAGACATTACAGGGCCCATGTTCTATTACCAGCATCAGCATGATGGCTTACAACCATCCATAGTGTAGTTCCACAGGAGCCAGTGCCCTTTTTGGGCACTCCCCAAAAACGTGAGCTCAAGTGAATTCAAACACGTGCACGCGCACACACACACTTCCCTGCTTATACATACATCCATGCAGGTAAAATATTCATATATAACATAAATATAAATTTTTAAAAAATAGGCATTCTGAAGCTGTGGAACTTTCTGTTGAATTTCACACTGTACTACTGAGTATGTTTATGCACTTAGCTACCACCAGAAGCTGGAGAACTTGATTGCTTTTCTATCCTTGTTCAATACCTGTAGACTACGGTGGCCTCAGACTCACAGAGGTAGATCTGTCTGAGCCTCTTGAGTGTTGAGGCTAATGGCATGTGCCACCACGCCTGGTGGGGTTTTTGTTTTGTTCTGAAATGGGTCTTAAGTAGCCCAGGCTGACTTCAAACTCTCTGTAGCTGAGGAGGACCTTACATTCTCATCCCCTTGCCTTCCAAGGGCTAGAGTTACAGGTGTATGTGCTACTGGGGATTAAAGCCAGGGATTGTGTGCACAGTCTATAAGCACCCTACCAACTGAGTCTTTGCTTCTGCTTTACAAACTATGCATTTATATACTTATTTTACATTTATTGTTGTATGTGGATGTGTGTATATTTCCGCACGTGCCTGCCATGACACATGTGGAGATCAGAAGACAATTTGCAGGGATTGTTTTTCTACTTCTGCCATGTGGATCATGGGGATTGAACTCAGATTGTCAGACTTCGTGGCAAGTGCCATTACCTGCAAAGTCATATAGCTGGCCCCAAGTCTTTTTTTTTTTTTAAAAAAACTTTATTCATTTATTTATTTGCCTTGGTGTTTGCCTGGAACTGGAACTACAGACAGTTGTTAGCTGCCATGTGGGTGCTGGGAATTGAACCCAGGTCCTCTAGAAGAGCAGACAGTGCTCTTAACCACTGAGCCATCTCTCCAGCCCCATCTTTTTTTTTTTTTTTTTTTTAAGATTTATTTATTCATGTATACACCAGAAGAAGGAATCTGATCCCACTACAGATGGTTGTGAGCCACCATGTGGTTGCTGGAAATTGAACTCAGGGCCTCTGGAAGAGCAGTCAAGTGCTCTTAACTGCTGAACCATCTCCTGGCCCCCGGCCTCAGGTCTTTTTAATTGTCAGAGACAAGGTCTCTAGTCCAAGCTGACTTGGAAGCTGAGGTCCTCTGTCTGCACCTCCCCAGTGATGGGATTACTAAGTGTGGGCCACCACACCAAGTTAACTCTGGATTTCCAGAGGAAGGTTCAAAACTGTCTCTGGTGTCAGTAGCTAGGGTTTTGATTTGTTTTGTGCCAAGACCCCATATTGGGTCCCCCATTTCATAGCACATCTTGGAGGAGGTCTTACTAGTCCTGGTTCGGTGCTAGAAAACCAAGATGGAGAGATGATGCAGTTAGGCCAAAGACAGACGACTGGGAGGCAGCTTGACCCTTGGTCCACAGGGTTCCAGTGCTGTGGCCTTAGGCACAGAATCAAACAGGAAGGGCTCCTGGCTGGAGGGCCCACACCTGGCTGGAGGTGGGGGAGTGGGTGCTGAGGGTGCAGCTAAAGCATTGATGGAGCCAGAAGCCACTTCTGAGGAATGGCCTTGCCTTCTCCTGGGATTCTGCCCGAGGTCACATGAACAGGTTCTTCAGGATCATGTAGACTGTATTTCCACCTTTGGTATTTCTTTTTTTTTTTTTTTTTTTTTTTTTTTAAATTTTTTTTTTTTGATTTATTTATTTATTATGCATACAGTTTTACAGAAGAGGGCGCCAGACCTCATCATAGATGGTTGTGAGCCAACATGTGGTTTTGCTGGGAATTGAACTCAGGACCTCTGGAAGAACAGTCAGTGCTCTTAACCTCTGAGCCTTCTCTCCAGCCCCCACCTTTGGTATTTCTTTGCATCAGGATTTCCTTAAGTAGAACCCTTGTAGTTTCTTTGTTTAATTTTGTTACATTTATTTGTTGGTGGTGGTGCATGTACCACCTTCAACTTGCAGGAATTGTACTTCTGCTTCTACCATGGGAGTCCTGGGATTGAACTCAGGTCACTGGACTCCACTCAGGAAGCCATCTTGGAAGCCCAAGAGCCTTAGTGTCTAAAGAAAGGCAGAATTTGGAATTGTTCCAATGGGGAAGGCCTGGTGTGATCATTTACAGGACATAGGTTGCTTCTCTTTCTGTAACACAAAGGTTGACATACTTTAGCCTTGCAGATCAAAACTGTCCAATAAGGTATATTTTTCTTTTTAGGGATTGAGCCCAGAACTTTGCATATGCTAGGCAAGCACCCTATTACAAGCTGCACCCTACCTTGGTTTTTACCTTTTTCCACAGTTGGGGAGGGGACTAGAGAGATGGCACAGCTGTTAGGAACATTTGCTTGTTCTTGCAGAGGATGTGAGTTTCATCCCAGCACCCACCACTCTGGTGGTGACTGTAACACTCCAGTTCTAGGTGATCTGACGCCCTCTACTGACCTCTGCTGGCACTGCATGCACATGGTGCCGTACATTCATTGCTTATACACATAAAATAGCAAATAAATATTTAAAAACAGAGTTGGATAGGGGGCAGCTGTGTTAGAGAGGCCACATGTGCCCCACAAAACCTAAAATACTGTTTAGCTCTTTACAGAATTTTATTGACCTTGATCTCATTCTACATGATTAAACTAATGCCCAAGAGAGCAAATGGTAACTTTTCGATCCCACAGCAAGCCGATGGTAGAGACAGAACAAGAGCCCAGACTCCTAACTCTTCTCTGGGGATCTCTCCTGTGTGTGTCATTCAGAGATCAGGGCTTTTCTGTATAGCAGCCATCTGTCCCTTTGGGCACCTCCCCACGTTCTATCTCTTACCCCAGACCTGTGCCCCACCCTGTCACGCCTCCTGTTCTCTAGCCTCCTAGTTCAGCTGTCAACATGTACACAGCTCTTCAAAGTTAGAACTCCCTGCACATCAGTCACCTCCAAGACCTTTCTGTGAAGACAGTGGTCAAAGCTTCATGTCAGCTTTCTAGTGTGAGACCTGAAGCCCAGAGGCTGAGGTGGAGCTCAGGGGTAGAGTACTGGCCTAGCCACCAATGTCCTGTCCCCAACACCCAGGCCAGACAAGGGTGGAGTCTGTTTGCTTGCTACTTTATGTCCACTGGAGGGAAGCAATGGAGATTGTTCTGAAGGTGTACATGGCACACATGTGTACTCACTCACAAAGATGCAAACATGGGTTCCCTGGTTCAGCTTGAAGTAAAAGTTTTTGTTGTTTTTTTTAGAGATTTTTTAATTTTTATTTTATGTGTGTGTTTGCCTGTGTGTGTGTGTGTGTGTGTGGGAGGAGGGAGGTTGTATCTCATATGTGCAGTCCCTGCGGAGGCCAGAAGAGGGCATCAGATCCCCTGGAGTTCTAGCTGGAGGTGAGCCCCCTGGAGGTGCTGGAAATCAAACTTGGATCTTCTTCAAGGGCAGCGAGTGCTCTTAACCTCTGAACTATCTGTCCAGTCCCAAAGTAGAGTCATTTTTGAGGTTGAGTGCCAGAGGCCAGGCCCAGAATGGAGGGTGTAATACTCTTGGAATTTAAGGTTCTGGCATCTCCAGAAGAACTGCTAACCCTTTGTAATCTCATTTTTCTCGTGATAGAAGGAGCCTGAATAAGACTGCTTCTGCTTCCTGCCCAGGCTCTGGCATTCTGAGATATGAGATCTAAACCTGGGAGGCACAGGCACGGGTTGGAGGCTATAGTCCCAGGTTTGGGAGACTGAGGCAGAAAGAATGTTTGAAGCCAGAAATTCAGGCTAACCTTAGTAACACAGTAAGACCCAGGCTCAAGAGATATGTAGATTAAAAACAAACAAACAAACAAATATTCACCTGGCCCCGTGGCAAGAGTTTGCATCCTTGCTTCTTGGGAGGCTGAGATAGGAGGGTCAGAAGTGGGAGGCTTGCCTGCTGAGTTCAAGGACAACCTAGGCAACTTACTCAGACCCTGTCTCAAAATAACAAGTATAGAGAGGGTTAAGGAGCCTCAGAGATAGAATGTTTGCCTAGGATATTCAGGGCCTGACTTCTGTTCCTGATTCTGTTTTTCACACACATACCCAAAAAAGGGAAAACTTCTCTGTCAATGTTTCAGGGCCCATTCCCAGGGGATGACAGGACACCACCAGAGTACAGTTCTTATAAACAGCTGATATCAACTGAGCACCCTACCTGTGCAGGGTTTAGTGTAGTTTGGAGCTATTCAGAGTGGGCAGAGCAATAGGTGTTAAAAAGGACACCCGTGGCGTTCACATCAGGAAGGAGAGCAGGAGAGCCAGGCTCACGCTACTCCACAGTCTTTCCCTCAGTTTCCGCCTCCCAGAATTCTGAGTAGCTTCTACTTTAGCCTCCCGGGAAAGCAGAGGCACTGAGTCCACAGCTGATAAGAAGCAGGGTGGGGTTTGCAGCCACGTTCTTCCCATTACAAGTCCCTTGCTAAAATCTCAGCAGTGCGTTATGATGTGCTGAGGATGAATCTCAGGGCCTATGCACCCTGGGCAAATACTCTTGCTGAGTTATGTCTGCAGCCCCAAGATTTAGCGATGGTGGTAGCTGTAATTGATGTGGTGTGTGTGTCTGTGTGAGTTGCATGCATGTGTAACTGTGTAGAAGCCAGAACTGGACATCAAGTGCTTTCCTCTGTCACCCTCTGAATTGTTGCCTTGATCAGAAGCTTGCTATTATTTGGCTAGACTGGCTGTCCTGTGATCTTTCAGGACTTACCTGTCTCTGTCTTCCAGTTCTAGAGTTGTAGACACTCACAGCCATGCCATGGTGGCCTTTACAAGGATGCTGGAGATTTCAACTTTAGTCCTTATACTTTCAGTGCAACTTATCTTACCACCCCAGCCAGCCTTTGTTGTTGTTGTTTTTGTTTGTTTGTTTGTTTGTTTCTGGATCTTGCTCTGTAATCCACTTGGGTCTCAAACTTACGATGCTTCTGCCCTTATCTTTCAAGGGCCAGAATCAGAGGTATAAGCCACCACACCGGCATGAAACTTTTGTTCTAGGTTTTTGTTTTGTTTTTGTAAGAATTTAATAGATGGGGCTGAAGAGATAGCTCAGTAGTTAAGAGCACTGATTGCTTTATGAAAGACTCAGGTTCAATTCCTAGCACCCACATGGCAGCTCACAACTGACTATAATTCCAGTCCCAGGGAGCTGGCACCCATGGCAAAACACCAATGCACATAAAATAAAAATAAATAAATAAAAAAGAAGAGATTTAATAGATTTTGCATTTGGTCTTTAGTCTACTTTGAGCTCATTTTTGCAAATGATAAGTAAGGGTCCAACTTTCTTCCTCTGCACAGGGGCATCCCATTCTCCCAGAACCATTTGCTCATTTCCTTGGGGGGAGGGAAGGACAGTGCTTAACAAAAAAATTATTTTTCATTACTTATTTGTGGGCGGGCATGTGTATATGAGTACACGTGCCCACAGAGGCCCAAGGAGGGCATCCTGGATCTAGAGCTACCCATTGTGAACTCACAGATGCAGACACTGAGAACCAAATTCAGGTCCTCTGCAAAAACAGCACACTGAGCTGCTTCTTCAGCTCAGGAAGATGCTCATTATTTCTTTATTGTTTTAATAATTTATTTGTTTTTATTTTATGTGCATTAGTGTTTTGCCAGCCTATATGTCTGTGTGAAGATGTCCAATCCCTTGAATTGGAGTTATAGACAGTGTGAGCTGTTCATGTGGGTGCTGGAAATTGAACCCATGTCCTCTAGAACAACTAGTGCTCTTAGCCACTGAACCATCTCTCCAGCCTGAGAATGCTTTTTAGAGATAGAAATTGTTGGGGTGTTGTATGTTGTAATGGTGTAGGAGGGTTAAGGAAGCTAGAAATGCAAGAATGAGCTAATGGCTTCAGGAGTAGCCCTTTAAGGGAGCAAGGTAGGCTGGGTACAGAAGGTTGGGGTAGGTTTTAGGAGCAGACTACTGTGCCCAGTGGAGAGAGGAGGGAGTAGAAAATGAGGTTTCTGTGATTGGTACCTGGGTATCACCATGCCATTGAGTGGAAGAGATGGAGGAGGAGCCGGCCAGCCAGAGAGCTGGATGACTACGCTGTATGCTCAGGGCCAGACATGACTCTTGCTTATTTGTCTCCAAAACCAGTGCTGATGCCCCAGCCGATCCCGCCACCACCAGCACCATCCCTGGTCCCGTTGGAAACCACTGACAACATGTTGGAGCTGTCACACCCACTTCTTCAACAGACTGAGGACCAGTTTCTGTCCCCAATCCTGACTGCCAGCTCCCCTATGATCAGCTTCTCCCCGCCCTTGGACCAGGACGAATATCTGTGGGGCATGGATGAGGGTGAGGGCATCAGTGACCTCTTCGATTCCTATGACCTTGGGGACCTATTGATTAACTGAAGAGTCTTGCCTGTGTCTCTACCTCCTCACAGACAGATTGACAGGCTCGATGCCCAGGTGGGGGACACTAGACATCATGTGTCACCCCCCCAGTGTCCGAGTGCTCCATTCCAGCCTTCCTTCTGGTGGAGGCCAGCTAGGGAGATGTGGATGATATGAGTGAGAAGTGTATCAGGGGGTGGGCCCTGCTCCTCCTCTTCTGACCTCTGACCCCTTTATGAAGGATAACAGATGCAGGTGACCATGTTCAGGGAAAGGGTCTGCAGCCTCCTTCTGAGGGGCAGTTGGACCCAAGCTTTTTCAAGAAGCACTTAATACCCTTGTATTTATTTCAAGTCTGTTTGTTTGTCCACCCTGAGTTTTAGCACGGAGATTTGTTCTAGTTTCTCCTCAGACCCGCCCTCCCATGCCCACTGGAACACCTGAGTTTCCAGGGACCCGGGCCAACTCCTTGGTCCGCCGCCCACAGTGGTACCTGGGTTTTGAGGAGACTATCCAGTTTGCTTGAATGTTAATTGCACTTAGGCCTTGTAATTCTAGTAACATGCAGGGCCCAGCCAAGGCATCGGCTTAGGATTCTCCATTTCTTCCATCCCAGAGAAGGTTCCAGTAGCTATCTTGGAGTAGGTAGCATTGAGGTCCCTAAAGGAACAGGGAGCCAAGAAGGAACTCTTCCAATTGGATCTCTTATCTCTCCTAAGCCTCAAAATGTAAATACAGGCCTTTAGGAATTAGGCCACAAGAGCTCCTGAGAAAAGCAGGAGGCGCCGCCATGGCTATGGAGGTTATCCTCCTCAGAGCCTCTGCCTCTTTCTGGTCAGAGACCTGAGAGGTGGAGACTGTGTGAAGACAAACACCCAGGGGCTACCCATGCATCTCTGGGAGGATTGTTTTGTTTTTTGGTCTTGATGGTTGGAGGAGGAGATTCCTTATGGACTGGCCTTCCCAGGCCCTCACTCCACTTCCAAGGTCCAAAGTGGTAGGAGCTTGAGGGCAGGTTTGCACCTTTCTCTCACGGGAATGGGCAGAGGGCAGGGAGGGGTGCTCTTCACTGCAGGCTATGTCTCAGCAGCTCCTGAGGAGATAGCATGGGAATCTGGGGAGAGCCTTGGGTTTATTTCCTCGTAGGCTGACCATCCAAGGTCCCTGTGGTCCAAATGGGGACAGGAGCTTGCTATCTACTTGCCCATCCTGGGATAGAGAATGCTCTGGGCTGCCCAGGACCATGTGTTCTGGAGAGGTGCACCCAAGGGAGAGAGGCCTACCACCCATTTTCAGGGAGCTCGAGTTTCTCAGGAGCTCAGCAGGGTAGCACTTTTTTTTTTTTCATAAGTTTGTAGCATTAAATTGATTTAAGAGATGAAGTTGGCTATGCCAGGTAGCTCCTAGCTGGCTGACGGGCATTTGAAGTTTAGATATTGGGCTAATGTGAACTGATGTCCCTTTGAGGATAATTTGGTCTTATCCTTAGCTCAACTTCTTGGACTCTCAAGTTGGTCCCCTCCAAGGAGTGGTCAGTGTCTCACTGCTGCCCCGCTTGGAATTTGTGTCCATTTACATCACTTGTCACTTCTCTAACCTTTTGACATTGTGATGTGACATTGTCTATAAAGTTCACACTCAAGAACTGCACAAGTAAGCTACCAAAAAACAAAAGAACTCATGATGTTTTAAGGACGTTTACAATCTTGTGTTGGGCTGTGTCCATAGCTATCTGTGGTCAGTGCTGCAGGTTGGACATACATGCTACCAAACACAGGGCCTTATCGGACCACATGGAGGCCCACTGTTCTTGAGACTGCTCCTGCCGCTGGGGGCAGCATTGTTATTCTCAGGTCTCTGCCATCTAGCCATGTGCCAACTCCAGGAAGAGAGACAGATGCCTGACCTCAGTGCCTTGGCCTCTGCTTGGAAAGCTAAGGATTCAGTCACCAAAGGCCTAGCCCAGCGATGAGCGGAGGCCTTCCCAGAAGTTGCCTCTTGCTCTCCTGGCTGTCTCTTTTCAACCCTGCTTGGTCAAGGGGCTGGACCTCCTGGGAGAAGCCCCAGGCTAGTGTAGGAAACAAGCTCAAGCCTCTTTCTTGCCAATGATACTTGAGCCCCCTGAGTTCCTTAAAGTGCTTTAAAAGAATGGGGTATACCCCATTTGGAGCACTGGTTTGAGTGGTATTTTTCTTTTTTGTTTGTTCTGTTTTCTTGAGACAGGGTTTCTCTGGGTAGCCCTGGCTGTCTTAGAACTCTCTTTGTAGACTAGGCTGACCTCCAACTCAGAGATCCTACCTGCCTCTGCCTCCCAAGTTCTGGGATTTAAGGCGTGCACCGCCTGGCAGAGTGGTATTTATTTTACACCCCATGGGAAGGTTCATGCTAGGGTGGGAAGATGCCATCTCTTTCTGAGGGGAATACTTTTTTCAGGGAGGTTTCTCCTCCCCATCAGCAAGGACATCAAGCATCTGGAGACTCCTGAGCACTTAGCAGAATTAAACTTGTAAATAGGGTTGGAAATGCACCATTGGAGGGGTCAGGATGAGTCAACCCCTCCTTCATGGTGACATGACCAGCTGCTGTGTCCAGTTTATGAACTTTGAGGGGGTGTGACTTGGTTTCCCCTCCCTGCATGTTCTCAGCCTCTTCTGCACAGGTTAGCACTGTAGAGTTTGCTTAGCCGGCGGCATCAGGTGTGTTGTGTAGCTTTAGTGCAGCCGAAACCTTTGGGGTTGATGAGAATCAGTTTCTTGGTTTCTGTCATTGTGCCTAGAGGCCCCAGCTCACCTAGGTACCCTACCCCAAGGCCCTTTAGGGACCATAGTGTCCAGTCAGCCTCTGGCTGCTGAGAGAGATGAAGTCTTGTGGGTGCTGTTTGTTTGAGGATACCTGGGGGTGAGGGTGTTTATGAGCTGGGACTCCATGTGGGTCACACCTACCTCCTGGTTTCACCCAAAGTCCTGCCTTGAACACCAGCCAATTTCCTTCCTTCTGTTGTGGTAATTGAGTATTAAACACTGGCAGCTTTGGAAATCTTCGTCTGGATGTCTTTTCTTTTTCTCAACCCTGGGGATCCCACCCAGGACCTCATACATGTTAAACACATGCCTAACCACTGAACTACCTGGGGATCCCACCCAAGACCTCATACATGTTAAATACATACCCAACCATTGAACTACCCGGGAATGCCACCCAGGACCTCATACATGTTAAATACATACCCAACCATTGAACTATACTTCCGCCTCATTGTACTTCCTGGTTGACACTCATTACTGATTGAGGGTCCAGCTCTTTGGCTGGGGGTGAGGACCATATTTGCTCAGCTGATGTGCCCCATCCCCAAGTGTCCACCTCTCTCTGCATTGCTGTTCCCAGGCTTGGAGTGAGCAGTGCCAACCTCTGCAGTGTGACCCGCCTGCCTCCCCTCCTCCACACAGGGGCTGCTGTTGCCTTCCTAATATCCTCCCTGTTTCTAGCCTCATCCATCACATCCTCTGTATCTCAAAGCAGGGTCACCAGATCAGTAATTTCAGCATCACACATAGGTGCAGTGCACAGAGGCCAAAGAACAGCTTCAGGTGTCTTCTCTTGCTGTAACTCCACCTTATTCCCTGCAGACACTCTCACCGAGCCTAGCGCTGCCTATTTTATAGCTAAGCTGACTGGCCAGCAAGCCTTTTGTACCTACATGCCCAAGCAGTGGGGATACAGGTGCTCACTGCCATGCCTTTTTTTTTTTTTTTTTTTTTTTTATCTTTCAGTTTCTATTGCTGTGAAGAGACACCATGACCACAGCAACTCTTATAACAGAAAACACTTGCCGGGGTGGGGAGGTGACTGGCTTATAGTTTCAGAAGTGTAGTCTTATGGTGGGGAGTATGGCCGCATGTGGGCAGACATGGTGTGAAGAGGTACCTGAGAGTTCTACATCTGGATGGGCAGCCAGGCAACAGGAAGAGAGAAGCACTGGGCCTGGCTTGAGCATCTGAAACCTCAAAGCCCGCCCCTACCCCACTCCCCAGTGACACACTTCCTCCAACAAGGCCACACCTCCTAATAGAGCCTCCTTATGGGGACCATTCTCATTTAAATCACCTGTACTTGCTCTAAAAGCACTCTAACCCACGGAACCATCTCCCCACCCCAAGAATTTCAAAATCATTCTTGGTGGAAAGGTCATCAAAGCCAAGTGTGGTAGTGTATACTTGAATCCCAGCATTTAGGAGGTAGAGGAGACAGGAATTGAAGACCAGCCTCAACTGCCTAGCAAGCTTAAGGCCAGCCTGAGTTACAAAAGAGATCTTGAAAAATTAAATCAAAATTAAACAATTAAAATTAACAAATCAGGACATCACCAGTATACTGAAAAGACATCTTTTTTTCTTTCTTTTTGTTCCTGTATTTTCCCTCCTGCTGCAGAGTCTCTCTGTGTAGTCCTGGCTGTCCTGGATCTCACTTTATAGACCAGACTGGCCTCACAGATACACCTGCCTCTGCTCCCCGAAATGCTGGGATTAAAGGCATGTGCTACAACCACCACACAGCTATGAAAAGACATATTATAGAATAGGAGAAATTATCTGCAAATTATATATCTAGGGATTTGTATTCAGGAAGGAAAATCAACTCAGGGCTGGAGAGATGGCTCAGAGGTTGAGAGCCTGGCTACTCTTGCAGAGGACCTGGGTTCAGTTTCCAGCACCTACATGGCCCTCTTCTGATCTCCCTGAACACATCTGATGCTCATACATACATGCAGGCAAAACACTCATACACATAAAACAATTTTAAAAAAGAACAGGTTTTAAGTATATGGATATTTTGCCTGTATGTACGTCTGTATAACGTATGCAGCAGGCAGAATATACTGTGGTCATTGGATCCTCTGCAACTGGAGATAGATACAGACAGTTGTGAGCTGCCATGTTGGTGCTGGGAATCGAACCTGGGTCCTCTGAAGAGCAGCAAGTGCTCTTAACTGCTGAGCCATCTCTCCAGTCCCCACATAATCTTAAGAAAATGAATTCAGGGGGCTGGAGAGATGGCTCAGCAGTTAAGAGCACCGTCTGCTCTTCCAGAGGACCCGGGTTCGATTCCCAGCACCCACATGGCAGCTAACAACTGTCTGTAGTTCCAGTTCCAGGCAAAACACCAAGGCAAATAAATAAAAACAAAGTTTTTTTAAAAAAAAAAAAAAAAAAAAGAAAATGAATTCATACACCTTTAATTAAAAGTCAACCTAGAGTCAGTTGTGGTAGTGCACACCTTTAATCCTATCACTTGGGAAGTAGAGGCAGGCAGATCTCTGTGAATGAGTTTGAGGCTGGCCTGATCTGCTTGGGGAATTATAGGCCAGCAAAGTTACACAAAAAAATCAATCACAAATAAAATAAAGCAAAGAATCTGAATAACTTTTTCAAGGAAGATATAGATTTTGTTGTTTGGTTTTCTTTTTTAAAAATATTTATTTTTTTAATGTGAATTGGTGTTTTGCCTGCATGTATAACTGTGTAAAGGTGTTAGATCTTAGAATTACAGACAGTTGTTAGCTACCATGTGGTTGCTGGGAATCAAAGTCAGGTCCTCTGGAAGAACAGTCAGTGCTCTTAACTGCTGAGCCATCTCTCCAGTCCCCTGTTGTTTTGTTTTCAAGATGGGGTTTCCCTGTGTAGTCCTGGAACTCACTCTTACAAACCAGGCTGGCTTTGAACTCAGAGATTCACCTGCCTCTGCCTCCTGAGTGCTGGTATGAGCCACCCCTGTCCCACCTTTTTTTAAAGGCCAATAGATAGTTAAAAGATTTTTAATGTCATTAGCCAACAGGGAGATGTAAATAGAGCTATAAGGTATCTCATCACTCCTGCTTACAAAAACAGCTTCACATAATAACAGGTGCTGTGAAAGGAGCAGAGGAATTGGGAGTCTCTGGGCCACCAGCAGGTTATAAAACAGAGAAGCCAGGGGCTGGAGAGATGGCTCAGAGGTTAAGAGCACTGACTGTTCTTCCAGAGGTCCTGAGTTCAATTCCCAGCAAAACCACATGGTGGCTCACAACCATCTATGATGAGGTCTGGCGCCCTCTTCTGTAAAACTGTATGCATAATAAATAAATAAATAAAAAAAAAATTAAAAAAAAAAAAAAAAAAAAAAAAAAAAAAA
>PVIH01002661.1:11086-182251 GCA_004025045.1 Sigmodon hispidus | reverse complement strand
CGTCCATTGTGTTTATTGATGAAATCGATGCCATTGGGACCAAAAGATATGATTCAAACTCTGGAGGTGAGAGAGAAATTCAGCGAACAATGTTGGAACTGTTGAACCAGTTGGATGGATTTGACTCCAGGGGAGATGTCAAAGTTATCATGGCCACAAACCGAATAGAAACTTTGGATCCAGCACTTATCAGACCAGGCCGCATTGACAGAAAGATCGAGTTCCCCCTGCCCGATGAAAAAACCAAGAAGCGGATATTCCAGATTCACACAAGCAGGATGACACTGGCAGATGATGTAACCTTGGATGACTTGATCATGGCAAAAGATGACCTCTCTGGGGCTGACATCAAGGCAATCTGTACAGAAGCCGGCTTGATGGCCCTGCGGGAGCGCAGAATGAAAGTTACAAATGAAGACTTCAAAAAATCTAAAGAGAATGTTCTTTATAAAAAACAAGAAGGCACCCCGGAGGGGCTCTATCTCTAGTGACCCACGGTTGCCTTCAGGGAAGTTAAGGGATTTCTCCCACCTGGGAGGGTGGGACGCTGCCCCAAGGAGTCCATTTTCCAGTGAGTTCTGCTAGTAGAGAGCCTGTCTTGAAGGGTGCTGTGCCCATCGGGCATCTCCATCTGTTGGCCTCTGTGCTCACCTGCTCTCTGCTCTCTGCTCCCAATAAAGGGTTGTCTGGTTTGCTTTGTATTGCAAAAAAAAAAAAAAAAAAAAGATAGGTTAGGGACATGTAATGTTGGTTCTCTGTGACCATGTGTTTTCTGGAGAAGAGAATTTCCCATGGTTCTTTTTCTTTTCTTTTCTTTTTTTTTTTTTAAACTTTCTTTCTTTCTTTATTTATTTATTTGCCTTGATGTTTGCCTGGAACTGGAACTACAGACAGTTGTTAGTTGCCATGTGGGTGCTGGGAATTGAACCCTGGTCCTCTGGAAGAGCAGACGGTGCTCTTAACCGCTGAGCCATCTCTCCAGCCCCCCCATGGTTCTTTTTCATTCTTCCATATCCTCCAAGTACCTTTTGCTCCAGATGATCATCTCCAGGATATAACACATGTAACTAAGGAGTATATAACAGGTAGGCATATTGGCCTGCTACAAAGTAAGTACCTGTCCATCGTAATAGTTTTGGGTTCCCCTTATAAGGGTTCCCCTCCTGAAATGCAATCCTTCCTACACCCAAGCATCACTTGGTCCTTCTGCAAAGCCCTAGAGGACCTGGAAACCTAGAGTTCCGACACCATTGTTCCTGCTCCTGCCATTGCAGTGAACTGTACATAGTCTTCATCTCTCACTCAGGAGGCTTGGCTTTTATCTGCGGCTGTGTCATGGGTGGGTTAATTTGTTAGCCTGGATGTAGGTACAGTCTCAGACCCTTCACAGTCTCCATGGTATTCAGCAAAGAATTGGACTTCTTGCATGAGGAAGTTAGTAGACTTCTGATCTTGGACTCTTTCTGGCTACCAAGCTACCTACACAGGTGTTTGCCTGCACTTGAACCCCTCCCATATTGTTACTGGATTCTAACAGTTCCCTTGGGGGGAGGGGGCAAGAAGGTGTGGAGTCAATGACCCCAGGAATCAGTTGAAAAAAGACTGCTTCACTTATTCAACAATGGGGAGAGCCTTATGTACCCTTCTCCCTGCACTCAGGCTGTGTCACAATCTGGTGATAGTGAATGGCTGTCCCTCATTGGCTGGGCACGATCTGTTGATAGGCAGATTCCCGACGGTCAGGAATTCTGGGCAGTGCCTGTTGCTAGGCAGATTTTGAGCAATCAGGAATGTTGGACAGCAACTGTTGCTAGGCTCTCAGGTAGACTATGGGTTGGCTCATAAGAAAGCACATTATGTGAATACTTTGGAAACTGGTTTGAAACATTTTCCTTGGTTCTATGGCCTATCCTACTACACCACATCAAACAGAGAACAGTACCTCTCAGTGAGACTTCAGCCACTTCCAGAGTTCTAGCAGGTCTTAAAATATCTAAATATGGCATCATGGGCCTGTTTACCTCCTCAACTCTCAGAGTTCCAGTAGGAATCCCATGATTTTCCCTGTCTCTATCCATGTTAGAAAAGAATACTGAATTCTGCTCTGGCTTCTTGCACCTGAATTAACCCAATATCTTCTCTTGATTCTCCTTCTCCATCTTCAAATACAGACCTCCCAGATGCCTCTTTCTTTAATGTGTCATCCCATCCCACTCAAGGATCTCAGGAGAACTACAAGCCAGTAGTTGCCAGGTTGTTTTTCCCATACTAGCTTATGACCAGTCACCTTTGGAAGAAAAGACAGGGACCGGGGGCTGGAGAGATGGCTCAGCGGTTAAGAGCACCGTCTGCTCTTCCAGAGGACCTGGGTTCGATTCCCAGCACCCACATGGCAGCTAACAACTGTCTGTAGTTCCAGTTCCAGGCAAACACCAAGGCAAATAAATAAATAAATAAAGTTAAAAAAAAAAAAAAAAGAAAGAAAAAAGAAAAGACAGGGCCCAACCAGCCAAGTTCCGCCACTTCCAAACCTACTCAAGATGCTCTTCTGGGTAGTGGAGGAAAATAAAGCAACACATTCTGCTTCTATTTCATCTCTTTTCTTCTCCAGGCAAGCAGAATTTTGAAAACACTAGACTTCTTTCAGCCTTCTCTCCTCCCCAACACCCATTCTCACTACCCTCTATATTGCACAAATTCTTTTTAGTATTATAATAAAAACATGGAGCCAAATATTGGGGAAAAGGTGAAATATTAAAGAGATGGTCAAACAAACCACAGCCACTTCTCACCCAGCCAACTCCTCAGGACCTGTCTCCATGGATCCTCTGATTCCAAGCTTCTCCATCCTCAGCTTGGAAAGGGGAAGTGGCAGGGGGGCGCTGAACCCCTCCCTTCTCTCCCTCTACCCAACTATCTTACTTCCTGGCTCAACTTTCCTAGACCTAAGATTAAAGGTGTGTGCCACCACTGCCAGGCTTTAAACTTATAGAGATCCAGATGATCTCTGCCTCCCAAGTGATGAGATTTAAGGGGTGGGTCACCACTCCTTGACCTACATGGTTTGGTTCTGTGGGTGATTCTATCCTCTGATATTCCAGACTATTTTTATTAAGTATATAATATATCTGTTAGGATTCTTTTATAGCCTCTAGAGCCACACCCTGACAATGGCAATTGGCCTGGCCCCGTCCTGAGTTCTAACAGCAAGTTCCATTTAAGGAGGATTCCCACCACCTGGTGACCCCCTCTCTCTTGTGCTTCCTTTCCCTCCTATTCTAGAGGACATGCCCCACCCCTCCTTCCCTCTTCTCTTCTCCTCTCTCTTCTCTCTCTTCATAATAACCAAGTCTTTCTACATAGACCTACTCTAAGTATCTCCTGTCTTGCCACCACCATACACCGTGTGCACATGAGCATGAGGTCTCTCCATCCATTGCCATTTGCTAGCCACACTGGGCAAACACAATATCATATTAAAACACAGTATGAATTAAAACACTTCTACATTCCCTAAAGTCTGTCCCCAATACCCAACTCACTGCTCTGGCCCAGGTCATAGTGTTTTTTAGATTCTTATGTAGATGCTCACCAGCTGTCCCCAGTCCAGTCTCCAACCCACAGGGCTTCCTAAAGGGCACATCTAAGAATTTTATGGCTCGTGGCCCTGAGTGGCTTCTGACTGCCATTGACCATTGTCTCTCAAAGACAGCAGCTATCCTCCCCACAGCCCCAATTCCCCCATGCTGTTCTCAAAGGCCCTTGCACCCGATACTGAGGCTGGCAGAAGTGCCATTCTCTAACATTCACCCTTTAAGTCCTAACTCCAGCATGACTTCATCTAAGAAGCTATCCCAGCAATCCCTCACTATCCCAGCATCAGGCTCTGTCTATGAGCTTGCCTGCTGTACACACATATACTACATACACACATTGGCTCCAATAGGGCCCATCCCACAAGGCATGTGACCATTCCTTCTCATCATGTGTCTCTCTGACATGAGCTCCTGGAGAGCAGGGACCCTGCTGTACATCTTCGTGACTGACTGAACTATCTTTCACTCATCTGTAACTCACTTGGGAGCTGTGACCACACAGAAACTGTTCCCCCGAGGGCATGGGATCAGAGGATGAGTCTAGGACCAAGAATAGGTGGAAGGAAGCTAATAAGAGGTAGGGGGTGGGGGCTTACCCCTTTTGAAGGTCGAGGATGAAATGGGAGTCAAATGAAGTATCACATGAATCCGTCCAGTGGCAATGCTGGTAAGCTGGAACAGTATCTCCATTCTCTTTAAGGTGTGTGTATATTTGAAGAGGACAAGGAGGCCTTGGGAATCTGGATTTGTACCAGGTATTCTCAGAGCCAGCATCCCTTAATAGCACCAGTAGGAAATCCTGGGCTCAAGGGGTTTCCTAGGCCTCGGGACAGGGAGCGCTCGGTCTGTGCCAATGACTCTGCTTCCTGGATCATCCCCAGGGCCGATCGATGCCCCCACACACAGAGGGTGGATTACACAGGGAAAGGCTTAACTCCCTAAAGCAAGATGGCATCCCTGAAGGGATCCCGAGGCATGCAGACACATCGGGCAAATGTGAAATCCAAATAAAATCTGCAGTTTGGCTAGGAGCGTGGTAACTATGTCAAGTTTCTCAATTCAACAAATGTCCCATGACTGGGTGGAGATGTTAACTTTGAGGAGACAGGCTTAAAAGCTTGCATAAATCCCATATACTACCTTTGATATAAAATCTAAATTTTGTTCGTTAACACGAGAGGTTTAGACACAGTTTTGTTGGCAGAATGCTTGCTTAGCATGAACATAGCCCTGTGTTTGCTTCTGAGCACCATATAAATCCAGTGTGGTTATGCAGGCTATAATCCCAGCACACAGACTGGAGGTAGACAGGAATGGGAATCTAAAGTCATCCTCACCTGCACAGCCAGTTTGAGGCCAATGAAAATATCTCAAAATAACAATACTAATAACTAATCAATTACCTTTTTAAAAAAAAGACTTCAGGGACTGGAGAGGAGTAAGAGCACCAAATGCTCTCCCAAAGGTTTGATCCTCAGCACCCACACAGAGGCTCACAACTCCAGTTCCAAAGGATCTGGCGCCCCCTTCAGGTCTCCACATGCACTGCATGCAGATAATGCATAGATGTGCGTGGAGGTAAAACACTCAGACACATAAAAATAAATTTTTTAAAAGAGTCATGAAAAACCAGTCAGTGGTGGCTCATGTATTTAATCCCAGCACTCAGGAGGCAGAGGCAGAAGGATCTCTGTGAGTTTGAGGCCAGCCTAGTCTACAGAGTGAGTTTCAGGAAAACCAGAACTGTTAGAAAGAAACCTTGCTTTTAAGAAACCAAAATGAGGGCAGGAGAGATGGCTCAGAGGTTAAGAGCACTGACTGTTCTTCCAGAGGACCTGAGTTTGATTGCCAGCATCCACATGACAGCTAACAACTGTCTGTAATTCCAAGATCTGACACCCTTATACAGTTATACAAGCAGGCAAAACATCAATTCACATAAAATAAAAAAGAAACCAAAATAAATAAATAAATAAAATGTCACTGGGCAGTGGTGGCTCACATCTTCAATCCCAACAATCAAGAGGCAGAGGTAGGCCAATCTTTAAGCTCAAGGCCAGCCCCAGCCCTGGGTGAGTTCCAGGACAGATGGGGCTTCACAGAGAAACCCTTGTTAGTCTCTGAGAGCCACACCCTCCCCTGGGCTCTGATGTCAGTCAAGCCCATGTGTATCTCTCTCTCTTTGTTCTTTCTTGGGAGCTCCCTATTTCTCTCTCCTTCCTTCCTTCCTTCCTTCCTTCCTTCCTTCCTTTCTCTTTTTTCTTGCCTTATGTTCTTATAATCATAACCTCTCTGTTAATCATAACTATATTCATCTGACAATAAAGCTCTTTTCTACATAGAAACAGCGTGCCTTCTGCCCTGTTCCTGTGTTCCCACCTGCATCCATAGAAACCTGCCACCAGGGGGCAGGAGAGGTGGCTCAGAGGTTAGGAGCACTGACTGTTCTTCCAGAGGTCCTGAGTTCAATTCCCAGCACCCACATGGTGGCTCACAACCATTTGTGATGACATCTGGTGCCTTCTTCTGTACACTGTATACATAATAAATAAATCTCTTAAAAGAAAGAAAGAAAGAAACCTGCCGCCAGATAACTGAATATATGACAACCATGCTAAAATACACACAAAATCCTAACAATCCTGTCTCAAAAAAGCCAAAATAGATGTAAAATAAATAAATGGTCAAGAGCAAAAAGGAGATTATAGACCTAATTCTTTTCTTTTTTTAACCTTATTTATTTATTTTTATTTGCCTTGATGTTTGCCTGGAACTGGGAACTGGAACCACAGACAATTGTGAGCTGCCATGTGGGTGCTGGGAATTGAACCCTGGTCCTCTGGAAAAGCAGTCAGTGCTCTTAACCGCTGAGCCATCCCTCCAGCTCCTAATTCTTTTCTTTTTAAAATATTTATTTTTATTGTATGTTAAATACCAGGCATGCCTGGTACTGATGGAAGCCAGAACAGAACGTCAGATCCCCTGGAATTGAAGTTACCAATGGCTATGAACCAACATTCAGGTGCTGAGAACCAAACTCAGGTTCTCTGTAAGACCAGCCAGCATTCTTAACCTCAAAGCCATCTCTCCAGCCCAATGAATTGAGTTCTTAGGAATCTGAAGATCATTCTATAATCATTTATACAATAGCTCTGTTGAACCCACATTAGATACCAAGCATTGTTTTCTGAGCCTTGGATACAGCGGTGCCCCAGCCAAGTGGTCTCAACTCCAGCCACTTACCTAACCCCACCTCACCCCACCGACCCCACAGCTCCTGGGGCTTCAGGAGGGGCCAGGAAGGGACACAGGAAGCTTGAGGTGGCACCATAGTTTGCAAAGAGTGCGCCTCTGAGTTCCCAGGATTCTGTGTGTCAGAGAGGATTCATTTAAAAAGAAAGCCAAGCAGCTGGAAACCAATGTTCTTCCAGACATAGGCTGAATTTGTGAACATGAGAACTTTCTCAAAGGACAACAGGATTGTAGTCATGTGATTGGAGCACACGGTCAGATTTGGAATCAAGGATGGGCTGGCAACGGCATGTCTGGCGTTACTACAAGCTTTCCTCCATTGGTTGTCCGAGGACTGGAGTTGAAAGTTGAGACAAACATTCTAGGCTCACCGTGCACCCGAGAATGGGCTGGCTTTGGCCTGATAGTCAATTTAGAACAACTCCATGGTCAAGGTCAGGGTCAGACCCACACACCAACTGGTCTGGGCAGCCATCCTGCCAAAGCTACAAGACATCATCGGTCCCCACCCCCATCCCTACTGTCCTCCCAAACACTCAGAGAGTCTGCCCCAGCACACAGGAAGGCTTTGGCTGGGGAGAACTTGGTGACTCCGCTCTCTTTGGTCTACATTGCCATCAAGGCGCCCAAAGCCAAGCATCCTGAGAAAGGCCCAGGACAAGGCTCGCCTGGCCTCAGCCTTGGGAAGGAAAGTTGCTCAACCATGAGGAATGTGAGTCAAAGCTGAGACAAGAGGAGATTGGGTCGCAGGGGTGGGGTGGGGGTGTCACAGCTCGATGATACCACTGAACCAGGACTTGGTTGCTGCCTCAGGCTCTCTGGGTACCAGGCAGGAACCTCCCTCCCACTGAGAACTCCAAGGCAGCCGAGATTGATGTTAACCATTTATCTCTCATATAAATAGAAATGTTCTGAACATATTAGGTGCACAGTAAACCTTTTTGAGTGACCTAATGGTTCTTGGCTTCGGCTTCTTCCTGTATATGGGAAGAGTTTCATGTTCGGGCTCCTAGCAACTCTGAAATTATGGGATGTGCGATTAAATTCATGTGTAAAGCTGTGGTTTTGCTTTTAGTTTTTCAGGGACATTTTTAGTGCTACCCTTTATGATGTGCCAGGAGTGAATTTGACACCAGATGGCTTTTTTTTTTTTTTTTTTTTTTTTTTTTTTTTTTTTTTTTTTTTTTTTTTTTTTTTTTTTTTTTTTTTTTTTTTTTTTTTTTCTTTTTTAAATAAGAAGACAAAGGGAGGGAGAAGAATATTTTCCAACTGGCAGTGCTGACAGCATTTTGGAAGGAAATCCAGAGAGGCAACGAGGAGCTGATTTAGTTTGGTGCCTTTCTCTTCCTGCACACTGCTTCCTTGGCCTACACCAGAAAGAGGAGAGCTCACGCTGGAGTTTTTTATGGATGAGGCCCAGGGAACTCCACCCCAACCCTGTCCTCCTCTGTCAGAGGCCGGTTGACGCAGGGTCACAGATTCCCCGCTACAGGCTGATTCTGCTCTTCATTGCCACAACCGACACCTGGCAAATTAAAGTCTAGAGCTCTCTGTCTGGGGAGCATTCAAAGAAAAAAAAAAAAAAAACAGCCAAAGCGGCAGTATCTCTTCTGGAATTCCTCCCTCTCATGGTGGTGGGGATCAGGGTTAGTCCCTCCCTGCTCAAAATGGTTCCCAGCTCAGTTATTAATGTGTTGAGGCATGGAGATGGGAAATTCCTAGAATAAGCAATTTGACAGTGTGCATGGTGGATGGACAGAGGATGCAGCAGCCATTCTGCTCTGGTTCCTTCAGATCTTGGCTTCACCAGTTTTTTTAAAACCTCTATGTGCCTGTCTTAGTTGGGGTTTCTACTGCTGTGATGAAACACCATGACCAAAAGCAAGTTGGGGGGGCTGGAGAGATGGCTCAGTGGTTAAGAGCACCGTCTGCTCTTCCAGAGGACCCGGGTTCAATTCCCAGCACCCACATGGCAGCTCACAACTGTCTGTAGTTCCAGTTCCAGGCAAACACCAAGGCAAATAATTAAATAAAATAAAATAAAAAAAAGGTGTAAAAAAAAAAAAAAAAAAAGCAAGTTGGGAAGGGAAAGCATTTGTTTTACTTGCAGTTACACATCACTGCATCATTGAAGGATGTCGGGGCAGGAACTGGAAGCAAGAGCTGATGCAGAGGCCTTGGAGGGGTGCTGTTTACTGTCTTGTTCAGCTTCAGAGAGTTAGTCTATGACTATTATGGTGGGGAGCATGATGACCGACAGGTAGCCATGGCACTGGAACAGCAGCTAAGGACTTACATCTTGGCAGCAGGCAGCAAGCAGAGAGTATGACTGGCCTGGTGTGGGCTTTCAAAACCTCAAAGCCTACTCCCAGTAAAGCACCTCCTCCAGCCAAGCCACATCTCCTAATCTTTCCTAAGCATATAATCCACCACTTGGGACCCAAACATTCAAATATATGAACCTATGGTCCTGTCCTTATTCAAACCACCCTAGATCTTTAGCTGCCTCAGCTATAAGCTGAAACAATTAAAGGCCCCACTACAGGAAACTGGTATGTGAATTGAGTAAGAAAATACAAGTGGTGGTGGTGATCTATACCTTCAGTGGGCCCAGCACAAAAAGCCAGTATTTGTATCTGTTCAATTACAGGAATATTCTAAATTAGGGCCTTGTGCTAGGAAGATCCTCAAATGTTTGGCTCTGATGAAGCCCACTGTGATGCTATCACCTTTGAGAAAAAGAGTCCAGCTTAGCTGATTGATCCCTCTACATCCCTAGGAGACTAGAGGATGCACAGGATGAGCACATGCCAGACTTCACGATTCCACCAAAAGGGATCTGGCAGAAGAAAGGGGTTGTGAGTGAGGAGAGAAGGCTGTTGGCAGCTGGCTGGAAGCTTGTACCAATGCAGTAGATGACAGACATACACCATAAGCAACGTGTGACAGCCACCGGTCTACAAATCTGCATAGGGTTTGTATAGTCTCGGACATATACAGCTGGGATAATCTTGAGCTGCTGATTCTTCTGACTCTACCTCTTAAATGCTGGGATTACAGGTGGACACCACCGCACATGAGTGACAGCTGTTTTTGTTCCTGATGTAGTGTTATGGGACCTTGACATCATTTTGTGTGTGTGTGTGTGTGAGAGAGAGAGAGAGAGAGAGAGGTCATGTGGAAGTGTGAAGACAACTTGTAGGGTCAGCCTCTATTTCTACCATGTGGGTCATGGAGATGGAACTCAGGTCATCTTGCTTGGCAGACGTCACTTTTAGCTACTGAGCCATCTCATTGGCCTAGAAAGCTCCTTGAAGGCAGCTCCTGGCTTTCTGTCAAGGTGCTTGCACCACACAAACACCAGCAAAAATAGCTCAGGAAGAAACATTTCAGAGGTGCTGTGTGGCTAGATGGGTGAAGGTAGAAAGGACAGGAGACAACTAGGTACTTGGGCCCCAGAGATGTAGGTCATCCACTAACCCCATGTGCCTTCCCTTAAAGACACAGGCTAACCCTAACCCTCCTCCTCATATTCCTTTTAAACTTTTCCAGCCTTTAGAAAGTTAGAAAAGCCTAGGTCCCAGCTTGACCTACCTCGGGGAGGTGATGTTTATGCAAGGCTAGAGTTAGAGTCTCCAGTTACTACCATTCTTGGTCTGCAGGAGCCTCCACAGCTGACCCTGCAGCATCCCTTTCTCTGTCCTTGACTACTAGACTCCAACTGCCCTAGGCAGGATGGAGCCAGCTGCTTCCTGACATGTCTCCTGCAAATATTTATATGGTTCCTCATGGGCTAGCTACTACCATTTTGGAGGTCTCTTTAGAGGGACTTTCCTGGCACCCACATATCAAAATTAACCAAACAGGGTTGAAACATGGCTCAGTTAGTAGATTATTTGTTTAGTATTTCTGAAGCCCTGGGTTTGATCCCAAGCACTGAATAAAACTGGATGTGATAGCGTGTGCCCTTAGTCCCAACACTCAGTGAGCAGAGGCAAAAGGAATGAAGTCACCCCAAAATACATAGCAAGTCTGAGGCTAGCTGAGGCGACTCAAGACCCTGTTTCAAAAACAAGCTAGCAAATTTAACTATACCATAATATGTGGGAAACTGAATCAGGACAATCATGTGTTCAAGATCAGCTGGGGCTACATAGCAAAAGCCCTATCTGAAATAAATAGAATGAGAAAGGAAACAAAGGAAGGATATGGAATAAATAAATAAAAAGCCACCCCCTAAAACCACCTTCCATGCATGATCTTATCCTGTTTATTTCACATTAATGCTCACTGTTGCACCCAGACTATCCTCACTGTCCTGTTCATTACTGTATCCTAGCCTATCCATTTAGGGTTTTTCCCCATCACTGTTTACTGACAGTTTCTTTTCCCTGGGTTAGTCCCCTTCTCTCTGGCATTTTCAGACCATTCTCTTTCAGGTGGGTGAAGTTAAATATTGGGACTTCCTGAAGTTCGGTTTAAAGAGTAGTTGGAGTGTCAGGAAATCCAGACATATCCAGAATAATCAGGGGACCTCCTGTGTCCCCCATTCCCAGTCAGTATTCATGTAGGAGATATGATAATCTGTTAGAGTTATGGAACTAGAAAAAAAGGAGTGAGATCAAAAACTGAAAGCTAGCATCCTGATCAGATTACCAGTCCAAGATCACAAGCTTGTTGCTCACATCCCAGCCCTAGGACTCTGAGCATGAGTATACATGTGTGGGCGTGCATGCATAGGTGTGTACATGCATGTGTACGTGCATGCACGCATGTGTGTTTCTGGATGAAACACAGGGCCTTGAGCATGTTGGGTAGTGCTCTACCGTGGACACCTGAGCAGGTGACCCGCTTATAGCCTGCAAGCAGAGGAGGACACTGACAGGTCTTCTAGGAAAAGCAAACTGTGCCAGAGAAAAATGACTGTTAACAGTGCTAATGGGATTTCCCAGGGAGAGTCCCCAAACACTGGGCCTCAGAGCTATGAACCTGCATGGGCAGCTTCTGCCTGGCTCTAGGTCACCTCTCAGACAGGAACGGGCAGCCAAGAGGCACCACCAGTCTGCTGAGGAAAGTCATCCACATGATAGAAACCAGAAAAACAAAAAAACATGAAATCAAAGGAAAGCAGGGCAATGACCAAAGGAAAAAAATTTCAAAGTCACAGCCTCAGAGAGAGAAAGAGAGAGAGAGATGAATATATCCAAAAAATATAAAACTATTTTTAAAGAAAGAAAGAGGGGCTGGAGAGATGGCTCAGTGGTTAAGAGCACCGTCTGCTCTTCCAAAGGACCCGGGTTCAATTCCCAGCACCCACATGGCAGCTAACAACTGTCTGTAGTTCCAGTTCCAGGCAAAACACCAAGGCAAATAATTAAATAAATAAATAAATAAAAGTGTTTTTAAAAAAAAAAAAAAAAAGAAAACATTCAATAAAATTTAAAAGAAAAAAAAAAGGTTATAACAATATCCTGAGTCAGTAGATTGGGAAATTACATAGAAACTGTGTCCCAGGAAATAGAACAAAGACAGAGTTAACAAAGGAGAAAAAGAAAATCAGAGAAGGGGCTGGAAAAATGGCTCAGCGGTTAAGAGCACTGACTGTTCTTCCAGAGGATCTGAGTTCGAGTCCCAGTATCCACAAGGCAGCTAATGACTGTCTGTAGTTCCAAGCTCTGGACACCCTTACACAGTTATACATGCAGGCAAAACACCATTCACATAAAATAAAAATAAATACTTTTTAAAAACTCAGAGGATCCATCTAAAGAAAGCAGGATCCAAATAATATAAGTTATAGAAAGAGTGGACAGAGCAGGGTATGGGGTACGTACACCTATACTTCCAACACTGAGGAGGTGGAGGCCGGAGAATCTGAACTTCAGCAACATTGTTGACCACATAGAGAGCTCATGAGGCCCTCTTTCTTTCTTCCTTCCCTCCCTCCCTCCCTTCCTTTCAAGACAAGGTCTCTCTATATAGCCTTACTGTCCTGGAAATTATCAAGATCCACCTGCCTCTGTCTCCTGAGTGCTGGGATTAAGAGTGTGTCACTGTGTTCAACCTGAGATCTTGTTCTGAAAAAGAATAAACTAGTGGGCCAATAAGACAACTCAGAGAGAAAGGGTATGTGCTGCCAAGCCCAGGGACAATCAATCAATGTAATTTAAAAGTAAAGAAATGAACAGAGAAAAACAGTAATGGAAGATATTTAAATAAGTTCTTGGGATCAAGGAGCATGGATTATAGAATAGAAGGTCTTACATGTCAATACAGATCCAGGGTTTATTGGAGCACAAATCAAAGAGGCCAAGCACTAGAGTTTCTTTTTAGTAGGTATGGGCTTTGGGTCAGAGTTTTGTTTTAGTAAGTTGCATTAGGAAAGGTGTTTGGGTAAGGAATGTTGTAAATTGCATGTGGAGATCAGAGAATCTCCTTCTGCCATATGGGTCCTGGGGATCAAAGGAGGTCATCAGGCTGTTACTACCTTTCTCTACCCGCTGAGTCCTCTCAGTGGCCCTAGAATCTGCATTTCTAACATGTTCCCACTTAAAGCACTTAAAGCTGTGCGCATGATGAGCACAGTCTGATGGTTTTAGATGGATAAGAGCCACCAAATGTCAAGACAGGTGAATGAAAAACTGGGCTATGTCAATGGTCTTTCAATATATTATAGATGAAAGACAAATATTTCATCTAGGTATGGCAGTGCACACCTTTAAGCTCAACATTTAGAAGGTGGAGGCAGGTGTTGCCAGTTGCTTTTTACTCTTTTGGGAGGCTTGTCATTCAGCTCCCAAATAAATCATACATGGATACTTATTCTTAATTATAAATACCCAGCCTTAGCTTGGCTTGTTGCTAGCCAGTTTTTCCTGACTTAAAATTATCCCCTCTACTTTTTACCTCTGGGCTTTTACTTTTTCTTCTGTAGATCTTACTTTCACTCTTACTCTGTGGCTGGCCTCTCTGGTGACCTCCTCTCCTCGTTCTCTTGTTCTTTCTTCTTTTCCTCCCAGATTTCTCCTTCTGTTTATTCTCTCTGTCTGCCAGCCCCGCCTATCCTTTCTCCAGCCTTCCTATTTACCGGTCAGCTCTTTATTAGACCATCAGGTGTTTTAGACAAGAAAAGTAACAGCTTCACAGAGTTAAGCAAGTGCAACATAAAAGAATGCAACACATCTTTGCATCATTAAACAAATGTTCCACAGCATAAACAAATGTAACTCATCTTAAAATAATATTCTACAACAGGCAGGTGAATCTCTGTGAGTTTGAGGCTAGCCTAGTCTACAGGGCAAGTTCCAGGACATCTAAGGCTACACAAAGAAACCCTATCTTGAAAAACTAAAATAAGGGCTGGAGAGATGGCTCAGAGGTTAAGAGCACTGACTGCTCTTCCTAGAGGTCCTGAGTTCGATTCCCAGCAACCACATAGTGGCTCACAACCATCTATGATGATATCTGGTACCCTCGTCTGTATACTGTATACATAATAAATAAATCTTTAAGAAAAAGCAAAATAAATTAATAAGTAAAAAGAGGGGAATTGATCAATTCAAAGTCTCACAAATAAGGAAATAGCAAGAACTTCTCAACTGCTAGAAGCCTTATTAGAAAAATAAAGGAACAATGTCTTCAAAATTCTGAAGGAAAGTAATTTTCAACTTAAAATTCTTTACCCAGCCAAAACTGTCAATCAGGAACAAGAATGGAATTTTAAATATGCAAAAATAATATTTAAAATATGCAAAAGCCTTATTTTAAAATAATAATAAAAAAAGTTACCTCTTAGGCAGTCTTTCTCAGGGAGTTACCAGAGGATATGCTCCATTAAAACAAGAGGGTAAAACAAGCAAGAAGCAAACACTGAGTCCAAGGAAGAAAAAGATGTGTTTTTGAGGTAGCTCAGTACGGAGAGCCCTTGCCTGGGACGTGTGAGGCCTTACATTTCATCCACAGCAACAACGAAAGAGGCACAGAACTGACCAGTTCTGGCAATGGGAAGCCTACAAAGGCAGGCGTGCCACAGGCCTCCTAGCACACCTTGTAAAAATGCCAGGATGGAGTATCCCAGGACACACGTCTGTGAGAGGAGGAAAACATGATAAAATTCTGACAGCTTTGCCCATATGTGAATCTGTACTGAGGGCGTTTTTTCTTTTCTTTTTTTCCTTTTTTTTTCCAGAGCTGTTGAAGGGTGTGGGAAGACAGAGCCAGATAGTCAAGAAACTAAGCAAATACAAAACTGAGACATCTGACTAAAAAAAAAAGTTGTAATAGAAAGGAGATATAAACACAAGCAGACAACAAAAAGTCACATTAGCAAGGGAAATGCAACTACAGCATTTGCATCAAGAAGTAACAATATTTACAAAGTTGATAAAGCAATTATGGTGAAGTCATAAAGGGAACGGACACAAAGAAAGAAGCCAGCAAAGATCCAAAGACGCCCCCCCCCCAAAAAAAAAAAAAAAAAAAAACCAAGAAGGCAACAAATTCGCTGAATCTACGATGGCAGTGCATATATTATTCAAAAGCAGGAAGCAGCAGAAGAAACAGCTAAGAAATAAAAGGGGTGGCCCCCCAGGACGAGGAGCAGGGTTAGGAGAAAAGCCAGGGGGATTTCTGAAGCCTTTTTGGCACTGTTTTGATTTTTAAGCTGCTAGCATGCTATTTTGATAAGATAAATATTAATTTTGTAAAGCGGCTACAGTTCTCAAATCACAGCCCTCTCTTGCCACATGCGTGCAGAACTCGGTGGAGTTGGGAGGGCAGGAGGTGTCCCTATCATCCTCGGGGTGGGCATTATTCCTCAACTTACCCCTCTTTCTCCAAGGCGATTTTCCCACGTCCTCCTGTTCCAGTGGTGGCCATCTGCTGAACTATTTAAATTCCCACGCCCCTGGGCTTCTTAAGAACGGAGTCTCCCTTATCTCCCTCAATTCACAGTGCCTGCAAGTGATGGGCTCCGGTTTCCCTTTCATGCCTCAGGTAACATTTCCTTCCTAACCACGGCGTTTTCCCCAGTCTCCTCCTCTTCCTTCCCTGCCTCCAGCTGTAGCCTTTTGCAGACAGGATAGTAATTGCTCTCAATTTACATCTAACTCTTGAATAGGAAAGGTCTAGCTAGGTCTCGCAGCCGCCTGGTGCACGGTGGCGTCCTGGATGAAGGCATGTGTCATTTTTACTAAGGGCTCAATAAACAATCAGATGAGTGGATTAATGATCCACGAAGAAATCACTCCCTTCTCATCAGGAATATGAGAGTCCCCTCCGCATTCCACTGTCTACCCTCCCCGCTTCCCACAAGGTCGTTGGAGGTAGGCTAGGGTCGACTCTAGCCATTCCTGTCTAGCCTCAACTCTGAGAAGGAAGCCAGGGCCCCTTCCGGTGACCAGGGTCAACTCCAGGGCAGGGTTTTTCTTAGTTTACACTACATTTGAGTTAGTTGCTTAGGGGGAGGGAAGTCAGTCTGCCCATTTTGGAAGGAATCCGATCGATGCTCTCAGATTCCTTGGTCCCCTGTCCCCCAAAGACAGCTCTCAGAAACCTTCAACCAGACTTAACAGAGGGTACCGATTTAGACTTTGCTTAACAAGGATAGATAGACGGTGGCCTTCGCTAAGAGGCTGGTTTGATCCAGTTTTCTCACTTCCCTGTGCATTTTGCCAACCAAAGGCCTAGATTCCATTCCCTCCTGTAGACGCTGCAATGGGAAAGATACACAGACCCCAAAACGCGCCGCAGACGCAAGGCGGCTTAAAAACCCAATTTGCTCCCCTTGACGTGCGGGAGGCCAGACCAAAGCTGACCCCAGGTCGGGGGTGGGGGAAACCAGAATCTGCATCACGGTGCAGCCTCAAAGCTGCCTGCCAGGTCAGGGGTGTCCTGCCTTCCCACCCCCCATTGCACCACGTGACCTCAAAGAGCCGCCAGGGCTTTGGAATGCAACGACTAGAGCAGTGTTCTTCCCTGGGAGGCCAACGAGCCGCAGGGAGGGAGGAGGGAGGGACAGGCACGCCTGGTTGGACGGGAGGGGGTGGGGCGCAGAAGGGGCCTCTTCTATTCTTTCCCCACTGGGCAAGCCGAGAGCAGCTAAGGAGAGGGAGGTTTGGTTTGGTCCAGGGAACCTGTAAATACCGGACGCCGGGAAACTTGATCTGCATCTGTGGCTTCCTTATTTAGGATCAAGCTAGGCCCCCATTGCTAGGAATCCAGCTCACGTGGGTCTCCCAGAATCTGGAAGAAGATGGGTCTTTGCTTCGTGATAGGTGCAGATCAGCAGGGGTGTTGAGTTCAGCCTTCCCCACCCCCAAGTAGTCCAGCATTTAGCTCACCCTACACCATAATGAATGAAGAGTGTTCAAGGTGGCATGTCTGCCCTGCCCTGGCTTTCCACGGCCTACATGCCCTTTCTGAATGCTTGGGCAAAGCCTCAGTTGGCTTGAATCTAGATATATATAGGGAAATTGGGTGTAGACCTGATCCTGGGCCCACTGGCTCCTGCCTATGTGCTCAGGGTGTTGGTATGCTCTTCTCTGGGGTGGATTTTTCTTGTCCTGGATGGGAGACCACCCCTCTGCTGTTCTGAGAAGGGGACATTTAGTTTAGGCTACTATGGGCCAGTACCTAAGTCACACAGGGATCTGGGATTTGAACCATATCTATGGTGAAGCCATACTACGAAGCAAGGAAGGCCTCCAGGTAGACAGAAATTTCCTTGCTAAAGTGTGGAGGCACAGGGTGTCTCAGGTCCCTGGGTGCTGCCTCACAGAGGCAGAGAATGTAAGAAATTGAAAGGATGGGGTGGGGATTGTGTGCCCAGCCAAGGCTTTGAGCTTCATCTTAGGAAGCTGTGGGTGAACTGTTTCATCATTCCACATAGACAGCATCAGATTTGCATCTGGGAGAGCAGGATGGATTTGGGACTTGAGAGTGAAAATAGCTGATGAGGCACCTGCTGCCAGCCTCCCCAGACAGAACCAGCTCAGCCATGTGAATTGAAAGGGAAGAGCCACCAGTGTTCAGGACTCACTGTGGGCGGTTGTGAGCAGAGGAAGGACTTGCTGTGGGCAATGACCTCAGGTCTCTGAAGGGTGTGAGGGCCCTGAGCGCAACAGTGTTCTAGGTGGGAAGGCAAGTTAAGTGGTGGGATTGGATGACGGGCCTCTAGTACCTTGTAGAATGCATTATCAAGAATCAGAAGGATGGGGCTGGAGAGATGGCTCAGCGGTTAAGAGCACTCACTGCTCTTTCAGAAGACCCGGGATCAATTCCCAGCACCCACATGTCGGCTCACAACTTTCTCTCACTCCACTTCTAGAGGATCGAAAACCTTCACACAGACATATATGCAAGCAAACCAAACCACCAATGCATATTAAAAAAAAAAAATAGAATCACAAGGATCTAGACACTTTCCCAGTCAGCACTACCTATGCTCCCTACACCAGCCCCACCCCACCTCCCCCAACATGGCATTCCTACCTCAGTCATTGTCACCAGCTCCCCTCCCTCTACCTCACTTTGGTGTAAGCCTTAGGACAGGAGGACACAGGGGTGTGCATCATTCCTGGTGTTGAGAACTCACCAATACCAAACAGAACGGAGATTTGGGAACAATCAGAGAGCAACCTAACAGCAGCAAACTCTGCACTGTGGACTGTTTCCGTTGTTAAAGTAATAACAATGGTCAGTCCTAGCAATGCATGCCTTTAACCCCAGCACTAGGAGGCAGACGCAAATCTTTGTGGGTTTGAGGTCAGCCAGAACTACTACGCAACAACCCCATCTCTAAATAAATAAGCAAGCAAAATAATAAATAACAAAAAATGGGGCTAAGGTATAGGTCAGTTGGTAAAGTGTTTGCCTTCCATGTACTAAGTCCTGGGTATGGTCCCTGGCAACATATAAACTGGATGCATCTGGAATCCCAGAGTTTGGGAAATGGAGGTGGAAGGATCAAGGTTATCCATGGTTGGAGAGATGGTAAAGGACCTACTGTGTGAGTGTGAAGACCTGAGTTCCTGTCTCAGTATTCATGAGAAGGATGAAATGGTGTGTTAGCAGGAAAAGCGGAGCAGAGGCAGCCCACTGGCCACCACCCTAATTGATCTGCTCCATGTTCAATACAAGATTCCTGTCTCAAAAAATAAAGTGACTGAGTGATTGAGAAAGACACCTGGGATTGATCTTCTGGCCTCCACACGCACACATACAATGTATACACACACACACACACAGGAACACACACACAAAGTTCAAGGTCATCTTGAGCACCTATTGTGGATTTCAGGACAACCTAGGATACATGAGATCCTGTCTCCAAGAAAAAAATATTTTTTTTAAACATAACATTTCTGGGCTGGTTTGGGCTCAGCTCAGCTGTTAAGAGCACTGGCTCCTCTTCCAGAAGTCCTGAGTTCAATTTCCAGCAACCACATGGCAGCTCAGGACCCAATGGCCTCTTACAGCATTCAGGCATACATGCAGACAAAGCACTTGTATACATAAATAAATCAATCTTTCAAATAAGTAAATAAAATGTTTCAGTGACTTCAGAGAGGGCCATGGAAGTTCTCTCTTGACCTTCCTGCTCACTTTTATAGGAGGGCATCCTAAGCAGAGGACCATCTTCCAGCCCTTTAGTTAACCTTCCTTTCAGTCTTAGCCTAGGAGAACCCATAGGATCTCCATCACCAGTACTGGGAGAATGCTGCCCTTTCCAGGCTGCTTCTCAACATGCTTACAGGGTCAGGGAAAGAGAACGGAAAAAGCAGATGACCAGGAGAGAGACAACAGGCCCCCTGTTGAGAGGGTATTTGGGCCTAGAGTCCAGGAGTCACTTGTCACTTTCTGGAGGGGGGGGGTGTACGCACGTGTATGCCTGTACAGCATGGCATGCAGTGCCCTGGAGACCAGAAAAGGCCATTGGACCCTGGAACTGGAGTTATGGATGGTTATGAACCCCTGCCTGTGCTGTGTGCTGGGAACCAAATCCTGGTCCTCTGCAAGAACAAGCATTCTTGCTGCTGAGGTACCAGGTCTCCAGCCCCTGCCTGTCACTCTAAAACTAAGTTTAAGTCACACCCTGGGCATCTGGTCCAGGGTTTGTAGGCAGATTATTTATAAAGCTATTAGACAAAAGTTAGAATGGCCGCTTGCCTCCCCCCACCCCACCCTCACCATGTTAACTGAGCAAAGAAGCCCAGTATTGAAACCCTGGACGGCTTTCCAGAGTGGAATGTATGAACAGAAGGGTGCCCAAACTTTCTCTGAGTTAGGGGTTCACTGAGGCTACCACAACTTTCCTAGTCCTGACAGGCCTCTCCGAGACCTTTCTTTCCTCATCCATCTCCCTGTCTTCTGCGTTGGCACTCTATCCCTGGCTTTGTTTTTTCCACTAGTTATACATAAACTTTCCTTGACTTCACAGCCAGGAATGCTTGAGGGCCTCCTTCTCTGCATCTTTCAGAGATATCCAGCCCCCAATACATAAAAGATGTGGATCGTGGCATCCATTTAGAGACCACCTTAAAAGAAGAAATAGGGGCTGGAGAGATGGCTCAGAGGTTAAGAGCACTGACTGCTCTTCCAGAGGACCCGGGTTGGATTCCCAGCACCCACATGGCAGCTCACAACTGCCATAAATAAATAAAAAATAAATAAATACGTTAAAAAAAGAAGAAGAAGAAATAGAAGACACAGATGGAGACATACTTGTAATCCCATGACTCAGGAGACTGAGGCAAGAGAATCAATGTAGGGTCAAGGCCAACATGTACTAACGGCAACACCATACTTTAAAAAAAACAAAGCCCAAAGAAATGAAACACAGCACATGCATTGGAAAATATGAGACTGTATACACATACCAAGGGTAAGTAATCTCATAGAGCATTTATTTCTGTTGTCTTGTGTGCATTCCTGGCTATGAACCACTGCACCCCTGGACAAAAGAACACTGACTGACACATGGAGTCAACACACGTGAGGCAAACATCCCCCTTGTTCTGTCATGTTATACACAAGACACAAGCGACCCACTAATGAACTGGACAGTTCTTAATCTCAAGGGGCCTTTTCATTGGCTGTCAGTTCCTAAGTAAGGTGTGTGGAAGGACTTGAACTCATGACACCCCTTTCTCAGTTTCCCCAGTGCCAAGACGACTGGTGGACGCCACCACACTCTGCTTTTGCTGCTTCGTCATGAGCTACAAAACCTCAGATGAATCCATTAACCTTTGCAGACCATGTTTTTTCTTCTCTAAGAGGAACATATCTATTCCACTAACCTTGAAATAAAAAAACCAAATGAGTCAGATAATATATACAGAAGCACTCTGTAAAGATAAGAGGGAGAGACTGTACCCATGGATGAGAAATGAACTTGAGAGGCATCATCCAACATCACAGGAAGGCAGGTCTCCCTCAGCCCTCCGTCCTCCCTGGACTGCTCCCGCTGCCACTGAACCACCTTGCATGAGAGCAGGGTCAAAGTCTAACAAGGTCCCTTAGCAACCCATTAAAATTTATCTTACCAATTCTATTGTTTTAATGGTGGGAGGCAAATATGTCAGAACTCCTCCAGCAAATATGTCAGAATTCCTTTCCGTTAATGAATTAGGATCTACTCAAACCCAGACATTTAGAGTTACATAAGCACCATTCAGAGCTTCTGTAACATTTTGGAAAAAAACAGTATTTTCATTAAAATGGTGTTATGTAAAAAAAAAAAAAAAAAAAAGTGTGTGTGTGTAGGAACAGACAAGCGTGCACACTTTAAAGGAACATGGGTATATACATGTCATGACTGTAGTACCTTGTAGGTTTTGATCTACCTGGATAAATGTCAGGCTATTCGAACTACAGTAGGGAGGCTGCCCCAGCAGGCCTGTCCTCCCAACCACCCAACTAAGGTCTTGGCCTTTCTTAGCAAGTTCTTCAGTAAGTCCCACTCAAGTCCTCAGTAAGTTACTTTAAGTCATCCACTGCGATCGGACTTCGTCATTAGCCCCAACCTGGGCAGATCCTTTTCTCCCAAGGTACCTGACAGAGGACAGATGACTGAAAAGCACTTGAAATGGGACCCCGAGATGGCCCAGCCAGTAAGAGCGCTCCCCATGAAAGCATTCATGAGTTAGATCCTCAGAGCCTACTGTGGAAGGACAGAATACTCTGGAAAGATGTCTTTAGACCTCCTCTGGTGCAATGGGGTGTAACCACAACACACCATCATCTTTAAAAGAACCTGATACGGAGTTACAACCGCTCCTTTGGAGCTGCTCCTCCGAGAAGACAAGTGGAAACCTTTCCTGTGAAACGTTGAGCAGTTTGAGAGTTCAAACCCAAGCCTGGGGCCTTAAAGAATGAGGAAGGGGCTGCCTGGGTTCATTAGTCACTTCCATACTCCTCAAAATGACAGAACTATGGGATGGTCGTGGAGAGCTGGGCTATGAGGATGGGATAAGGTGGCCTTGCACATAAGGTCACCCAGTCCCGAGGTCAATTCTATTTCTTAAACTCTGGAGTCCTGGTTATGTCTCCTACACACTCCAGATTCATTAGCGGTATTCTTATATAAGGCACTTGGGTTCTAAGCAGGAAATACCGTCATTGATTCGAACCCAGGTTTGTGTTCTCCATTTGCCCTGGTTGCGTAGGGCGGAACCATCGAGCCTTTCCGAGTACAGGACAGAAGCCCAAAACACCCAGGTACTGCACAGAAAAACCGGAGCTTTGGAGTGGCCTTTTAAGTAGTTGGGAAGGGGGTGTGGCCGACAGGACGGGGGAGGTGGCAGCCCAGCAAGCGGGGAGTGGCCCGGGGGCGTGGCCGGAGCGACTGGAATGTTGTTGGGTCCTTGCACCGCATAGTAAGGAGGGGCCACGCCCCCTTTCTGCGAGAGGACCAATCGGAGTGCCGGAGCGGTTTCAAGTCTCCCCCAACAGCTTGCCCGCCCGCCACCCCACCCCCCTCGGGGATTCGCTTTTTCCCTAACAAAATAGCAAACCTCTGCAAGGTCCGCAGCTCCTGTCGCTCGCTAGTGGAGGGTCCCGGGGCCTAGGACGCTAACCGGGAGCGGGACGCACCGACAGGCGGTGGAGAGTCCGGTTCAAGAGCTGGGAGGAGCGCGGGGGTGGGCGCTGCAGCCGCGGGTTGTTTATCTGGAGTACGGAGGGGAGGGGGGAGCCTGGAAACCGCCCCGTGTCCCATTTCCTCCTCTTGTTTTCGCTCCGGATTCTCCATGTTGGACCCAAACTGAGGAGCCCGGAGCTGCCACACGGGGGATCGGGGCTGGGGGGCACCGGGAGAACCGCTGCCTGGGCCATCCGCCCTCCGTGCAGGCCTCCTCCCTTCCCAGCTCGGGGAGGAAACGCAAAGGGTGGGGGGGATGTGAACAGCTGTGGGAGTCGGAGTCTCGGGAGCTGGAGCCCGACGGGCCCCCGCCCAGGCCCCTCCAGCCCAGCCCGTTTGCTCGCCCGCTCAACCCGCTCGCCCGCCCGCCGGCGCGTCCTCCCGCCCAGCTAGCCAGCCAGCCAGCCAGCCCGGGCCCGCGGGATTGTTAGATGGAACACGGCTCCATCATCACCCAGGCGCGGAGGGAAGACGCCCTGGTGCTCACCAAGCAAGGTAGGGGCTCAACTTCCCAAAACTTTGCGTCGTTTCCCCCCACCCCACCCCCGGGGTCGTGGAGGGGGCGGGAGATTCCAGCGGGACGTGGGGGTCCATCCGTCCTGGCGTTACCCATCGGCACTCCGACCCCAGTTCGGTGTGTGTGTGTTTGTGGGGTGGTGGTGGGGGGTGCTTGAGCGAGGCCCGAGCTGCCAGCGCCCAGCGGGAGGGTGTCATCCGCGCAGCTGTCACCCGTCGGGCCACCCCTCCCCCCTGGGGGGGGCAGAGACTTCGGGGGCGAGCGTCGCGCCAAGCCAACCCGCGCCACCCCCACCCGATCCTCGGAGATGGAATGGTCACTTTTCTCCTCCCTCCCCTCCTCTTCTCCAACCCCCCCTCCCCGCACTGCTGCGCGCCTACCCGGGAGGGGACCCACGGGGGAGGGGGACGAGAAGGGTCCCGAGCTGCAACGCAGCCTAGGATCATCGGAGTTTTTACGGAGGCCCCGGCGATACCCGGGGCGACGGGCCGTGGAGGAGCGCGCGGGGTGTGGGGTGTATGTGGGGGGGACTCAGGACGAAGTTCAGCGGCCCGAGGCGGGGGCGGTGGAGGGGGGAGGGGTCGGGCCTGGGTCACCGTTGGACGCGGGACTCATGAGGGTTCGGGCGTGCAAACAAGCTGGACCTGAGAGGTCCAGGCTGGAGCCCCTCCCTACCCGGTGCGCTCCCCCGGGGGCCGCCGCTGCGCGCACATACACAGCCGCGTTTGTTTAGCCCGGGAGCGGTGTCCCTGGTTACATAATTCGCCGGATGGCATCGGACCCGCCGTGTTTCTGAATCGCGCAGTGGAAAAAAAAAAAAAGTGCGAGTTGTTTGTGGGCAGAGAGAGGCTGGAGACCCCCGCCTTCTTGGGGAGAGAGGGAGGGTCGGATTGGAGAAGGCAGGGGTGTCGCAGGCCCTTTCTGGGGGTGCGGTTGGAGACGGGAGCTAAGGCCTCGGCTTCCCGCGGGGGCGGGGAGAATGTTGGGGGCCGGGAAGATGGAATCGTTGGGTTTGATCACACTGGGGTCCCCTGAAACCCTTCCCCTTCTCCTCCTGGCCTTGAGGATTGCATCCAAAATAGCGGGTAGAAATTTCCGCCGGAGTGTAAGGACCAGCTTTGCTTTTCTTTTTCTTTTTTTTTTTCTTTTTTCCAGGACTTCGGTCAGTTGACTCTGAGACTGAGTGGATAGCACGCTCTTGGGACCAAATCCCAAGCATTGCTGCCCTTTTTTTCTCTGCTCTTACGGGAGAGTAGACTGAGGCCTAGATCCTGGAAAGCTGCCAGCTGTGGGGTCTGGGTGTAGGTCCTTCAACTCCTATTGATAATATTAATCAGCAGGTCACTTTTTTCTGGGGTTCACTTTTCCAAGGAGTCTACCCTAGGGGCAGCGCCACTGCGGTGGTATCTCAGCCTCTCTGGAATTCCTTTAGTAGGATGGGGGGAAGGGGAGCTGTTGAGTTTCTTGGCCCGCTAAAGCAGCGGGCGGGCGATGAGGAGACCTGCTTTCTCAGATCTTAGCCCGGAGAAGGCCTCTCCTCCTTGGAGTCCATAGTTTGTTTTTGTTTTTTTGTTTTTAAGTTTATTTTATGTGCATTGATGCAGTGGGTGTTGGGTCCCCTGGAACTGAAGTTACAGTTATGAGCTGCCATGTGGGTGCTGGGAATTGAACCCAGGTCCTCTGACAGAGCAGCTAGTGCCCTTAACTAACACTGAGCCATCCATCTCTCCAGCTCCTAGAGCCCTGTTCTTGACTTCATCACTGACCCAGCTGTATGATCCTAGCAGCAACCTGACTGCCTCTGCTGGGTGAGGATTGCAGAGGGAAAGCTGCCTGTGTTTATGCTTTACTGCCAGAGCCTCTCAGAACCCCATCCCAGGGAAAGGACCCAAGCTTCAGGTAGAGGTGAAGAAATCAGGGTGACAAGCACATACATAGGTGGGGGGGATAGTGATAAGCCTTCTTCCCGCCCATCGCCCTATTGCAGGGTCTCCTAGTGATATCCAAGAGTAGCAGGGCCACAGCAGGATATAGGGAATCTGGACTATGCCGAGCGAGGCAGCACCAAGCAAATCAGAGCTGGAGTTTCATCCAACATGATGAGTGACATTCAGCCGGGAGAGCAGAGCAGCTGCTTCCTGGCAGTGTCAGGTTGCTGCTTTGGTTGATTTTCTTGGAGTAGTTAACGTTGTTGTTTTCTTTCTTTTTTTAATTTTTTTGGCATGTGGCTTGTTCTTCAAACTTGTGGAGGATCTGGATTCTCGGGCCAGCAGCAGTTCGGTCATTCCCCCCAGCCCCTGTAATTTGATTGCATTCCAGGGAAAGGCGTGCTTTCTTCTGGGCTTCTTTGGCACCCAACAACCAAGCCAACCTGCTGAGTCGCACGTCATTTACAAACAGAACCTGCATCTTAAACACATAGGGGCTGGAGGGAGGGAGGGAGCAAACGTTCTCCTCTCCTTTAGGAGTTCCCCCCTCACTGTCCCCCCCCATACCCAATCTTCATCGACCTTTAGAAACAGTTTATTAATGAGTTGATTTCAGGAAAGAATTTGCCTCTATCTTGAGTGGCCTCTTAGTGAAGTTTTTACCACTGCAGATATTTCCTCCTCCTTTTCTTTCTTTTTTAAGCATTCTGTTCTCTGAGCCTTAAGACTGCCTGGTGTGTCGATGACTCAAAAGTCATTACAGTAGGAAGTAGAACAAAGCTGCCGAAATCATTGATGATAAAAGCATCAAAATCGGATCATCTTTCCAGGCAGATGGGAGAAATGGCTCCCTGGTACATACAGCAAGGGGCTGGTTGTGTATAACATCAAAAATAAAAGTGTCCTTTTGGCAAGAATGGGCACTTACTGCCGTGAGGATGTCACCCAGATAACTGGAAGGTAGTTCCCAACCTTGGGCTTTGGTGGGAGATGGGGGAAAGCAAAGGAAGCACTGCTCCACCCTAATAGGCCAGTGTGAGATAGTGGGTGGGGCCTTCTCGGCTCCACCCTAATAGGCCAGTGTGAGATAGTGGGTGGGGCCTTCTCGGCTCCACCCTAATAGGCCAGTGTGAGGTAGTGGGTGGTGCCTTTCGGCTCCACCCTAATAGGCCAGTGTGAGGTAGTGGGTGGGGCCTTCTCGGCTCCACCCTAATAGGCCAGTGTGAGGTAGTGGGTGGGGCCTCCTCAGCTCAGTAACCTATCAGGATGGGTTATGGTAGAGATCCTGTGCCCACTCTAGGAAGAGTGACGTAAGTTTTGGATTACTCTCTTCACATCTGGAACTGGGCGGGGTCTGGTAGCTAGTTACACTAGGGAGTCTTCTGTCCCTAAAAAGTAGAATGATGACAAGTTTTTATTGCATTTATTTTACATATATGAGTGATTGCCTCTGTGTATGTCTGTAATCATGTGGATGCCTAGTGCCCACAGAGGTCTGAAGAGGGCACCTGACCCTCTGGAACCGAACAGAGTAGAGGGCTGTGAGTCGTCACCATGTGGGTGCTGGGAATTGACCCCAGATCCTCGGAAAGAACCACAAATGCTCCAGACCTCTGAGCCATCTCTCCAGCCCCATGGTGAAGTTTTTCTTCTTGCTCTCCAGAAGGGAGAAGTTCTGCCCTCTTCCCCTAAGAGACCAAGAAAACACCTTCCTTCTAGATGCAGCTAAGCCTTTAACAGGAGGAGCGTTGAAAGGAGTTTTGTTGGCACTTCTGTTGGCTAGGGCCTTCCTTACCAGCCTGCCAGGGTGGGAGATGACTGCCTCAGTCTTGCTCTGTGCCCCATGTTGAGGCTCACCTCCATCTTTGGAGTTCCCCCATTACGGAACCAGGTTTGAGAAGCTGTTTAAGCTGCTGTTGGCTTCACTGTAAGAGCCCCAGGGTGGTACTTCTACTTTCAACAAAGTTTGTAAATGTGAGAGCCTGAGGCTTGGCAGCTTCCTTGAAGAAGAGCCCTGCTGAGAAGTCCCTGGGGATAGAGAGGATGTGCGCAGACCTGTGTCCTTCCTGCTAGAGAAGGGGGGAAATTCAACATCGCCCAGCTGGCTTTCTGCAAGGCCTTCCCAGTCTGCCCTTTAGTGAATGTTATTAAGAGAAATACTAGTTACTGGAGGCAGAGGCAGGTGGGTCCCCATGAGTCCCAGACAGCAGGGATAAAAGGAGAAACCAGAAAGGGGGTGGGTACTAGACAGAGATTTGAGCTGCCAACCTTTCTGTGAAGAATTAATAGAAATGTCTTAAGTATGGGAAAGAGACAACCTGTAAGCGTAAATGGCGTGTGTGGGGTGTGTGAGTATACATGCAGTTGCCTATGTAGTCTGACATAGCATATCCTTCACCTTCTTGCTGCTAGCTCTCCGGACATGTGGGGTGTTATCTTTTGTTTCTATCTTGGGGTGTTTGATTCTTGGATTGGTGGTAAGTGGGATCATGGTTGTATAGGGAAATTAGTATTCCTTGTTATGCTGGCAGCAAAATTAGTTACTTGAGACTTGGGTCCAGATCTTATTTGTGGTGAGATTTCCTATTCGGTTAAGTTCTAGCTGTCTACTGCTGACATAGGATAACGCTGTCTGTATCTAATGACAATCAGTAATGACTGCTGTCTGTCGCCCCCTCCCCCATTTCCCCAAGGACACACTGTGAAGACAGAACCTAGTCATATGGGGTTTGCTGCTACAGACAGGTGCCCAGGGTCAGGAGGACATTGGTGTGGAGGGGCTTGTGCCTCTGACCCTTCTGTAGACTGCTGCTTTGCCTGTGGGACTTGGGATGAGACCTCAATCATTCCAGCCAGTGCTCTTAACTGCTGGGCTGTCTCCCCAGCCCTCTTAGGTGCTCCTAATAAGAACGAGAAGGTAGGTTTTGTACAAGTAGGTACTTTTTGTTTTGTTTTGTTTTTTTGGAGCCCATGAGCTTGCCTCTCCTGCCTGTGCTGGGATTCTAGGGACAGCCACCTTGGCCAGCTTTTTGGAGACATGGTTCTTTTGGTTTGGTTTGGTTTGGTTTTTGGAGACAGGGTTTCTCTGTGTAGCTCTGGCTGTCCTGGAACTCACTCTGTAGACCAGGCTGGCCTGAAACTCACAGAGACCTGCCTGCCTCTGCCTTCTGAGTGCTGGGATTGAAGGTGTGTGCCAGCACCAGCAGGAGGTAGATATTCTTAATCTTAGCCTTTATGACTGTGGTCTGAGTGTGGAAAACATCGAGAGAGCACTAAACTGCTGCTCATCCTGTGTGGATCGGGCTGCTGTGGAGCACCTGGCAGTGACTGAGAGGAAAGCCGTGGGCGGGTCCCGATTATGGTTCTCTCATATGTTCAACACTGAAAGCTGCCTGGTACCCAGCCGGGATGTAGATGAACATGTAACAAACAGATCTCGGGCAGACACTGCAGAGGTCAGAGGGAACCAGAGACTGGGAGGAACAGGGTACCAGCCTTCCAGGTCAGAGTGAGTCTGCAAGGAGACCAGCCGTTCCTGCAGCGGGACTCCTGTGGACAGACACCACAGCCTCCCTTTCCACAGAAACTCTGTGTTCTCTTTTTATTAGCCTTGAACCTGATCCGGGCGGACATGACATTTCCTTCCCTTTCCAGTGGCTCTTCACACACACGCGCACACACGCACACACGCATCATACACATTCTCACACACACTCACACACACACACACCATACACATTCTCTCACACACTCTCACACACACCATACACTCTCTCTTGCACACACACCACACACTCTCTCACACATACACCACACACTCTCACACATACACAGTCACACACACACCATACACACTCTCACACACACACACACTCTCCACTGTTTTCTTCATTGCAGTGGTGGGTGGGGGTGGGGGTGGATGGTATTGAGGCTAGCCCATAAACTTGCTTCTCCTGCCTGTACTGGGAGCCAGGGACGGATGATCACCTTGTCCAGCCTCTTTAGAGACATGCTCTCCATTTTATTGAATTTGCTCTTACCCACATGTACTGTTCCCAGGGAGCAAACATGGCTCCATCTCGGTGAGCAAAGCACTATGTGACACAGATTTATGGGAAGGGACAATGCATCCACCTCTTGTTTCCACAGCAGCCCAAGGAGGTCCCTCCTCCCTAGTGACGGAGAGACGAGGGAGACGGAGAGACGAGGGAGACGCAGCTAAGGGGCCCCTCCTCTCTAGTTACAGAGAGGTGGGGAGACAGCAATCTCGGTTCAAAAACGGGTTTGGTTTTGTGTTTATTTTTGGAGTAAAACAAGTGGCCCTAGATAGGCAAACCAGATTGGAGGCCAACTTCTCCAGGCCTAAGGGTCTGAACCGTCAGCTCTGGTGTAGAGAGGGGCTGGTGGGGGTTTGTCTGAATTGCCTTCTAATCCAGGAAGGGGTTTAGAATTCTCTGGCTTTCAGCCAGGGACACACACATCAGAATCTCCTGTGACACCTACTAAAAATACAGCTCCCCTCCCCCAGCACATACACCTGGGCCCTGGTGCCTCAGAGCAGCAGGTGGACCAGGCATTTGTGGCAAATGCTGCCCCTGATCCTGACAGGTGTCCTGGGAGAAGAGCCAGGACTTTGAGGAGCCGCCAACTGCCTGCTCAGCCCTGAGCAGCTTCCCCTCAGGGCCCAGGTTCACTCTCTCAGGAAGGCCGAAGTCCCTCAAGGGGAACTTCTGAGAGAGTGGACAGAATGACTGTCCTTGCTTACTCAGTAATAGTCACCACGGGCCTGGGGCTGTGACTGGAGATTTGTCTCAGCAACCTTAGGAGATGGACATTATTCCCACTTGCCCCACTGCTGGGGGCTGAAGCTTCTTGCTTGGCCTGGGCTGTGGAAGCCACCCTTGCCCAGGCCCCCACTCTCATTTGTGCGGCTCTACTGCCCTTCGAGGGAGGCTCCCCCATTGGCCTGTGGAGAAGCCCAGAGCTACTGAGAACCGCTCGGGAACACAAGGCTGGGATCTCACAGGTTGGGGCTAGGAGGGGAAGCGGGGCAAGTGTGGAGGAGCAGGGGTCCTGGAAGTGGGCAGGACATGCCTGTGGGGGCCAGAACCTAGGGAAGGAACAGGTTGGCCAGCCTCCAAGGCAGAGAGACACACACACAGACTTAGAGGTTTTGTGGCGTTTCAGTGTCCCTGTCCTTCTGTTCTGCTGTGGCCTCTGAAATAATCTTAGTGGTGTCATAATGTGAACATTTTGAGCCTGAGGTACAAGTGTGAATGTGTGTTCCTAATGCCTGGAAGCTGACAGGCAGCTCTAATGCCCTAAAAACCCCCACTTTCTGAGTTACTAGTCCTCTTCCCATTTTGCAGATGGAAAAACTGAGGCTCCTAACCACATGTAGTGCTTGTGCCAAAGCCAGAATTATTCATTTTAATTTTTGCTGGTGGAGATCCAACCCATTGAGCTCTCCCCATCCCCCATCTTCAGAGACATGATAGCCACTCTTGTCCTCACTGACCCAAGGATCTGCTTGCTCTGTCCTGGGCCTTCTTGCCCTGTTTGTCTGTCAACCTAAAACAGCGAAGGAAGCTGGAGAAGAGACTGGATTCTTCTTGGTTCTCTACAAGTTGGCGCAGAGATCCAGACAAGCACTGAATGGCCACCAAGGCAGTGTTTGTCCTGCTTCTCAGATTTCTGTTCTCCCACCTCCCATGAGGCTGCTGTGCCCCTCCTTGGGAGGAGCGAGAGCTGGCATGGCTGGTATCCAGTACCTGGCAATGTCACCCCTTCCTTCTCTAGTTGGCACTGTGTGCAGCAAGGTAGAATCCAGCCCTTAACAGTTATTTGAATGACATTTCAGGTTTGTCCCTGCTGGCCCCAAACCTGCTGTTTTTGGAGACCCCCACTTCAACACACATTTAAACTTTTTATTATTTATTTTTAACACTGAAATTGCCTTATATAATTCAATTGAAGTTGCCAGTAATTTAGTAAGAGGCCTCTGAAATCAAGCTGCCTGGACTTCTTGTTCCCAAAGTCAAGATCTTCTTAAGGGAAGGTCCCTAAAATAGAGATTAGAGACTCTAAGAGGTCTGAGGCTGGGGTAGGGCTGTGAGGCGTTGGTATCGGACTGACCCTTCCTTGAGATTTTCCTAGGCCAGACAGGAGTTTGAAGATAGGTTGAGCTACATGGGCTGCGTCGAACACACACACACACACACACACACACACACACACACACACACACACGAAAGAGGAGAGGAGACCTGTCCAGGGATGAACAACAGAAAAGCTGTTGGATAAAGGACTGCCAGAGCCCAGCGTAGGCCAGGCCAGTGTGAGCCAGATCCTGTGATGCAAATGGCCCATGCAGTGAGAGTCTCTGTCTACTTTTTGCCTGCCTGCCTTGTTAGCAAAAGAATGCATCTATAGTTGGGTGGTGTGGAGAGAGCTGTGCCTTCCTCTGCCTGTGGGGCCGTCTGCATCCCTAACCTCTTTTGTCTCTTTGCCCACTTACCTGCTGGTCCAAGCAGCCTTCCATACACCTGGCGCTTCACAGCCTGTCCTTAGCCAAGACACAGATGCCTCCTCCTGACAACCTGGGAGGACTCCTCTCCTCAGGGAGCACAATCAGATGTGTCTTGGCTGCAGGGCCCAGGCATCAGGCCAAGAAGGGCCGGAAATCCTCCAAATACTCTCCTCCCTCCAATAGCAAAGGGGAGGGAAGCCGCTCTGAGAGGCCATTTTATAGTGAGGGCCGGCCCTGCCCTTTGCTGGGGGAGACTTGGGCGTGTTGGAGAGAGTGAACCAGAAGGCTTCCTTGTATGTGAATGCTCTTGCTAAAATCTCAACTCAAGGATGCCTTCTGCCCAGTGCAGGGCAGCGTGGATCCCTGCCTGTGAGGCCTTCCTCTGCTCAGCTACAAAGCTGTGTTGTTGGCAACCATTATATCTGGACCTGACCTTCAGAAGGTTAAAAATAACCTTATCCCGGTAAGGCCAGGGTTCATAGGTAACGTGCACACATGTGTGCAGACACATGCTTCTTACAGGCGGAGATATTTACTGAGACTGGGGGGAGTGTACAAAAGAGAAAGCAAAGTCACATCAAGTGATGCTTGTCACGTTCAAGGCACCATTTAGGGGAGCTGGGGCAGGAATGAGGGTTTTTTGGTGAATTGGGGAGTAGGTGTGGAGATTCCTCCCAGGCACTTACCCTCATCTGACCTTGAACTTCATCCAGAAGGTGGGGATGGGAGGGCCCTTAATCCCAATGCTGGGCTTCTGGAATGAGACACATGTTACCCTTGATTAGTGATTCATGTTGAGGCCAACAAACAAGGCCAGACTGTTGCCAGTTAGTGTAGCTTTTAGTTTTAGAGGCTGTCAAGGACCTTACTCATTTTGTTTATCCTGGGTAACGTCTTGCTGCTATCCCATTTGACAGATAAAGAAACTAAGGCTGCATGGTTGAATCAGTCGCTGGCAGAGCCTAGAGCCAGCCAGACAGTGGAGGGACACCTTCCTAGCTGCCTCTCTCAATAGTCGGCCCAGCAGCCTTGAGTTTATTTTCTTATTTCCAAGCCTCTTAGCACAGTCTGGGTGGCGGGCAGGAGCTGGCTCCTAGTCGGCTATTTAGCCTTGCTCTCCCTTCTGCTCAGGGATGACTCCCCATTGGGCCTGGGCATCTTGGTTGGGGCAAGGAAATGAGGTGCTTGTCAGGTGGGTCCAGAGGGAGGTGGAATGGAGGAGAAGGCTGAGGAGCTTTCCTTGGGGATCCTGCTCTCCTTGTTAGGGTTGCTGTACTGGAAAATCCCTTCAGCCCTGAGCACTCTGGGTTAGGGTTAGGAACTGTCAAAAGACTCTGACATAAGTTTCCAGTCCAAGGATATAGGCTTCCTTCCATATCTCACTGACCTGCCCAAAAATACTCAAGGGAGATGGGGTGGGCCTTCCCGGTGAGTGCTCACTGGTTTATCCTGGAACAGAGAGGAGAACCCTGCCCAGACTGTTGGGAAATGCCTGAGAGCCTGGCTCTGGGTTCAGATTTTGACTCTGCTGTCATACCATATCGTTCTTTCCCCCTGTTGACTAACTGCTTCAGTTTCCCTGCTGTATTTTGGGGGCAGTGAAGGTTCAGTGAGGTGGTGATGGCTAGCGTCTTAGCACAGGTTTGGGTGGCTCTTGTACTCTGTAAACATGGCTGTGGCCCAGAGAGCCTCAGTGGCACATTTGAGTCACCCAGGCCAGGCCTTTCTTAGATCTGAGGGGAAGCAGCCATGTTGGGGGAAGCTGAATTCTGCCCTGATGACCTCTAGAGTAGTGTTTGTCAAAGTAAGGATGCTGTGAAGTGGGGCCTGGGAGAGAAAGGGTGAGCAGGCCAGCCTCTCAGCTGTGGGGGTGGGATGTTTGCTCTGGGAGCCTGCCCTCAAGGTCAGTGTGTTTGTGATCTCTTGAAATGCAGAGGCTCTTGGTCACTCTGTGCTTTGGAGAAGCCCTCACTCTCACCCCTGCAGAGTCCAAGGTATCTGCTTAGGCCTGGGGAGCCCCTGCCTGTTGGGCCTCTGTGTGGTTCCTCGCCACCCCAGATCACTCAGCCTTCACAGTGCCTGTCACTGCACTAAGATGTTAAGCACATTCCTGATGTGGCCTCTCTTCAGGGAAAGGCCTGGGTTGTGTGGCCTTTAAAGAAAGACTCTGTGCCATAAACCAAGGGAAAAGGCTCAGCTTCAGTCTCAGGGCCTTGTGTCTGCATCTGTCCTGAGTCCCTGAAAGCGGAGTTAATGAGGCCAACAGGTAGTGGGGAAGAAGCAGCTCCTTCCCCTAGTATCTGACTAAAGTGTCCGGAGAGTGATCCTTTCCATGGAATAGACAGCGTATCCTACTGTTACGTCCTGGGCTAGCGTTGTTTGGTCTTTGAGACTTTGGCGCAGCACTGCACGACATAATGTCCAAAGAAATCATGGTTCTTCATATGTAGCCAAGAGGCTGGAAGTGATGGGGGGGGCAGCAAGGTGGTCCAAGGGGTAGAGTGCTTGCTGTCCTGCAGGCCTGACAGCCTGGTGTCCACACAGGTGGGAGGAAGTCACATAAAATCTGCCCTCCAACTTTACTTTAAAAAAAAAAAAAAAGTGATGCACAGATTTCCGGGCAATTTCCTGAAAAGGTTCAGTTGCTTTCAGAGAGGTCCCCAGTGGCTATAACCCAGAAGGGGAGAGAACTCTGCTCCTCCATGCCCCCACCCCCGGCCCTTTGTGCTACTGACCCTCACCTTACTGACTGTTGATCCAGGGAAAGCTTTGGTTTTCCTCTCCTCTTGCTCAGGGTCTCAGGCATCCCAGTCATCCCAGTCAGGTTATGGCTCTGCCATCATCTGTTCACTAATGGACCTCCTTCAGGAAGGCTCCACCGTGCTCCCCTCCCCTAAAGAGAAAATGGAAGCCCACGGTTCCTTCTGCTGGCTCTCCTTCCCCTCACAGGCGTCCCTGCACACTTGCTCCTCTGCTTATAGTGGACCAGTTTATCTCACTTCTGCTCTGGGACACTCAGAGGTCCAGGAGGGGCCTGCAGCTGGGGCCATCCCATAACTGGTTGTACAGTGCCACCTCCTGGCCACATTGTCTTCTGCAGTGGCTCTGTGTTTGCGGGCGGACTGGCTACCAGAGCAGTTTCTGGAATCGGGGAACTTACTTGTCCAGGATAATCTGAAGCCCATTGGTGCTGGATCCTATCAGTTTGGTGTTTCTGGGGCTGCATTGGCAACCTTTTGATAAAGTCACTTTGTATTTTCAAAGCCCAGATGGCCAAGGTAGGGCAGAACAGCTGCCTTCCGGAAGACTGAAGGCTGCAGGGTGTTCAGGACCTAGGTCTTAATTCATCTATTTTCCAACCAGTTCCCTGGAGTGGGAGAGGAGAGTGAGTGGGCAGTGAAGTATTAAGGAACATGGCTAGATCAGAAGAAGAAGCCGTGAGTAACCATTAGCATGCCTTCCTCCTTGGAGCTGAGCTTGGGGGAGGGAATTTCTTTTTGTTGTTGTTCAGTGTGTTCGTGTACTCGGGCAAGCAGCATAGAACACCTTGCAGGGGCTGTTTTCCTTCCGCCGTGTGGTGGTGCTCAGGCTCATCAGCACCGTTACTCACTCACATCTCAACCAACCCATTTGGGGGAACTCCTGAGATTTTAAGCAACTTGGGCTAAGTTCTGTTGCCATTGATCCAGGATCTCAGGAAGCCAGCATGGAGCCGAGTCATGTCCTCACTGACTCCATGGGAATGAGGTTCTATCCTAGAGACTGGGTGAGGAGAACTTAGGCCTTATGGGCACAGAACACTCACCCACCTTGATATCCCCTTGGGACCCACCATGGTATGAAGATAAACCCTGTGCGGCTCAGGTCTCTCCTCCCCAAACCAGAGTGAGGATCACTACTGTTCCTCATTAAAGGGGGTGCTGGAAGATGCACACACATTTCATTGCTATTGGCTGTTTAGCAAGCGGTGTGTGCTGTGCTCCAGCCAAGCCTAGACGTGAGGGTGTATGGGCAGCTGCTGTCCTTACAGCTAATGCCTTTGTTGTTTTTCTTCTCTAGGCCTAGTCTCCAAGTCCTCTCCTAAGAAGCCACGTGGCCGGAGCATCTTCAAGGCCCTCTTCTGCTGCTTTCAGACCCAGCATGTTGGGCAGTCAAGCTCCTCCACAGAGCTCGCATACAAGGAGGAGACAAACACCATTGCTAAGGTAGAGGACAGGGCCGCTTTCTCTCTTCTCTTGGCAGCCTGTCTCTTTCTGATACTTCGCATCTGTGGGGTGGGCTGTTGAGACTGCAGATTCCAGGACCCTGTACAGGCAAACTGGGGTCTAGGGTGTAATAAGTCCCCATGTTACCACCGATAGTGGTGGGATTGGATCACAACTCTGGCTCTGAAAACTTCCTTCAGTGAGTTTCTTTGTAGAAACCAAGGAATTAAAAAGGGTCATGCTCTTAGTAACCCTGATAGCATCCAGCACTCAGAAGTCAGAAGCAGGTGGATCTGAGTTCAAAGCCAGCCTGATTTACATAGCAAGTTTGAGGCTAGTCTCAGCTACATACATAGTGAGTCCCTTTCTCAAAACAACAGGAGCAAACAAATAAACCCTGCCAGCAGTTTTCAACTGTATCACTGTGAGCCACTTGGGGAGTGACTAGAATACCAGGATTCTAGCCCCACAAACAAGACAGGATTTGCTTCTAAACACCAGTGCTGACTCTGACACAACCATGTGTAAAAGCCAGGCTGTACACATGAGCATCATGCAGAACTAACCCTCTTGTCCAGTGGGGGAGTGGTTGGGTAAATACAACCTGACAGTATTACTCAGCAGTTAATTCATGATGCATTCTTAGGAACATTAAGAAATACTGAGAAATGACTCAGTGGTTATATTTTCTAGGTCCTAAGTTCAATTCCTAGCAACCACATGATGGCTCACAGCAATCTGTAATGCGATCTGGCGCCCTCCTCTGGCCTGCAGGCAGGCAGAACACTGTATATATAATAAATGAATGAATTTTTAAAAAAGAAAAGAAATACTTATCTGGGAGTAGAGAGATGGCTCAGAGGTTAAGAGCACTGGCTGCTCTTCCAGAGGACCTGAGTTCAATTCCAAACAACCACTGGGTAGCTCACAACCATCTAGTTTTGGATCTGATGGCCCTCTTCTGGCCTGCAGGCATATATTCAAAAAACACTCATACCTTTAAAAAGTCAAAATGTAAAATCATATGTTACCATGTGGAAATGCTAGCCTGTACTTGAAAGAAACATGCTCAAATGACAATCTTAGATTTTTCTTCTGAGTTTAGAATTTTAATTATTTTTCAAGATTTACGTTAGGAACACTTAGTACACTTTATAACATTTGTAGTGCTGTCTCTGTGATCTGTGTTCAGTCTCCCTTCATTCTCTCAGGCACCCCGGGAGCGTTTCATGCCGGTGTGCTCAGTATTCTGACATTCCCTCACATGACTTATGCCCCAAGAGGGCAAGAGGAAATGTCTTTTCTCGGCCAGGAGCTAGGTTTAAGGGAGAACAAACAGTTCATATTTGAGCCCCTGAGGCCCTGTGTTCACTTTGTGGAAAGGAGGCTGTCTGCTTCCTGCCCAGCTCTCAAGAAAGACCACTTTGGTTGTGTGAGGAGCTGCTAGGTGGCTGGGTCTCGGAGAGGCACAGTGGCTGGTTATGGCAGGCGGAGTTGACAAATGGGCACTTACCTCCCTTTCTCTCCCACAGTCGGATCTGTTACAATGTCTCCAGTACCAGTTTTATCAGGTATGTCAATCTGGCTGACCCTGTGGGCCCTGGATAGCCTGGCAGGCAGGGGGATCACCTCCCTACCCTGAGAAGCCATTGTGCTGAGTGGTTGCTCAGGGCCCCTGTAAAGCTGTGTGGGAAATCCCACACCAGCCCTGAAAATATTCCTGCAGCTTTAACAGTCTCTTATGGCTAAAACCAACCCTGCTGCCTCTGTTCTCTGCCTTTAAAGCAGGGCCTTCCTGGGTTGGTGATTCTGTCTCCAGACAGCCTGGCTCTTCCTAGCATTCTGCTGAGGGGAACGATTGGGCTTGCTTCTTGGTGGGCTCATCTCAGCAGCCTGGCTCTGATTTTAGATCCCTGGGACCTGCCTGCTCCCAGAGGTGACAGAGCAAGATCAAGGAAGGATCTGTGTGGTCATCGACCTGGATGAAACCCTTGTGCATAGTTCCTTTAAGGTAAGTTCCTTCCCTGGACATGTCTGAAGACAGAAGGGATGGAGGGAAGGAGCCAGACCTCGGGAGTCAGATCTGAAGAGTGTTACGGACCCACCCCGCCTTTCACACGTACACACATACACTCACACACACTTTATCACAAATCACTACCTACATGCTGCGTCTGTCTCCACTTAGAGTGGAAAGGGTCATTAGATCGATTTTGGCACTGGTATATGTTTCTTAACTCAAGAAAGCCGTAAATTGGGTGCAAAGGGAGGCACTTCCACAATCCCAGCATCGGGAAACTGAGGCAGGAAAAAAATCCCAGGTTCCAGGATAACCTGAACTGCACACTAAGAGCTGTCTTGAAAAAAGCTAGGCATACAGTGATGTCTGCCTATAAGTTCTTTCCTCATGTGAACGTGGACTAGAGGTTAGTCTGGATTGTGTAGCAAAGCCCTTCTCAAATAGAAAGCCTAAAACTTTGTCCAGTAGAATTGAGCAGCTAGGACAGGTGAGGGGCACCGAGGAGGGAAATCCAGAACGGGGTCATGCTTTATGCTGCCATGGTGACTTCAGTAACTTCTGCTTTCCAGCCAATCAACAATGCTGACTTCATAGTGCCTGTGGAGATTGAGGGGACCACTCACCAGGTGAGCTGTCTGCCAGACCATACCAGCCTCAAATGGAAAACTGCCTTGGTGATCTATCATCTTTCCTTTTCTTCAGCCTCTCCTGGTTTGACACCGACTATCATTTGTATTTCCCTCTAGCTGACACTTTTTCTCTATGGAGTCAGACTGTGAGAATGCCCCCTTTGCCTTCTCGTGAGGGTGTGAGATCCCGGAACTGAAGTAACAGACAGTTATGAGCTGTCATGTAGGTGTCAGGGATTGAACCCAGGTCCTCTGGAAGAGCAGCCAGTGCTCTTCACCCCTGAGCATCTCTCCAACCCCTCAGCTGTCATTTCTTCCTCACCATCCCTGCAAGGGGACAGAAGCCTCTTTTTTATATCACTATTAGGATTTGTTTTTTTTTAATTTCTTTTTTTTAATTCCCGCCTCCCCTGTGCCACCTGCCATGACTTCCTGTCCTTTGGGTGTTTACACCAGGCTTTGTAAGTGCTCAGTATGCATCTGCCAAGGCCCACTACCAGGCTCTCGGCATGCACAGCCAGCTCTGTCTGGGGCTGAGGATCATGTAGCATTGATAGTAAGAGACCACATGCTTGCCCAGAAGACCTGCAGGCTGCCCGAGGGGCAGAGACCATTGCTGCAGACATCATAGCAGGCATGATACCCATTTTTACCTGCTGGTCACATAGTTATTCATAGGGAAAGTATGGCTTGAGGCTTTCATGGTCTGTCGTCGTGATCCATTTCCCTTCTCGGGCTTCTGTACCACAGCCATGAAGCTGAGCTGTCCCCTCTGTTAGGCACATAATCCCTGTAGTCTAGTTGGAAAATTAGAAATGTACAGAATTCATGGGCCGTGCCTTCAGATAGGCAAATACATACAGGAAACTTGTGGTCAATAGAGGCATGAATTAAAGAGTAATGAGCTCTGTGGAGGAGCATCCTGCCCTGTGTGGATCTAGGGAAGAGGGCATATTTCATGAGTAACCCTTGAGGAAGGGGCTTGTTGGTGAAGTTAAGGAATTAGAGCAGTTTGTGGCTGTATGAAGAGTTCCTGATGCTAAACTGGGGGGGGGGTCTCCTGGTGCATTGGTGGCTAATTTGGGCTAGGAGGACATTGTGGCAGGCACACGATGTGCTGGGGTGTAGCTTTAAGGAAATGGACGAGAGGAGCACTTGGTGTAGGCTGAAGGCTGAAAGTGGTCGATTGTGGACTGGGGGATGAGCAGCTGGTCTTCAAAGGTGTGAGGTTCACAGAAGCCCCGTGAGGGCATGTGTGTGAAGAAGTATTGGGATCCTTGCCAGGTAGGGACCTGCACAGGCTTTCCTGCTGGATCCACTACAGAAGCTGCTATGGAGGCTGTGGCTGGATTCAAGTAATCCAGGATAGGCTGTTTCCATCTGTGAGGCCTATTCTTGATTACTTGTTTCTGGAGGCAGCTAATGGTCCACCCCCGGAATGAAGATGGCTCCTGGGACATGGTGTGCTTTCCTTCCTGGCAGTTTAGGTTGGGCCTGTTGAGCAAGCAGCAGCCTGATTGGAGCCATCCTTGGTGGGGCAAAGGCTCCCAGGATCTTGGCCTGGATACCTAGGCCTGACTGCTTCTCTGTATTGTGGGAAAGTGGACCGAATGCCTGCGTTGGCCTTATTGGGTACCACCAAGCATCCTCTCTGTTCCTCCAGGTCTACGTGCTCAAGAGGCCTTACGTTGATGAGTTCCTGAGACGAATGGGGGAACTCTTTGAATGTGTTCTCTTCACTGCCAGCCTGGCCAAGGTAGTTGATATCTGTGTGGGAGGGCAGAGCAGGAGATGATGTACCACCCACGGGGGACCCAGCATGCACTTAGCTAAGGCCTCTTTTCTTCTTCCAGTATGCCGACCCTGTAACAGACCTCCTGGACCGGTGTGGGGTGTTCCGGGCCCGCCTGTTCCGGGAGTCCTGTGTGTTCCACCAGGGCTGCTACGTCAAAGACCTCAGCCGCCTGGGAAGGGACCTGAGAAAAACCCTCATCCTGGACAACTCACCTGCATCTTACATCTTCCACCCAGAGAATGCAGTGAGTGGTTCGGACAGGCCCAATGCCTCGGGCTGGGACAAGGGGTTCCACCACAGTGCACTGCCCCAGGGTGGTCTAGCAGCCTCCAGCAGGAAAGAAAGGGAAAGTCAGGTTAATACCATACCCCTTTTCCTGCCCCAGGTGCCTGTGCAGTCCTGGTTTGATGACATGGCAGATACAGAGTTGCTGAACCTCATTCCAATCTTTGAGGAGCTGAGCGGAGCAGATGATGTCTACACCAGCCTCGGGCAGCTTCGGGCCCCTTAGCCTTCTTGCATCGAAGAAATGGCCATCCCAGTAGGGGACTTTGCTACACTGTGCCTTTCTGATCAGCCTGACTGACCTAGCCGAGCAAAAGCTGGAGCACTTGCCCAGAGGGTCTGGAAGTAGCTGGGAAGTGGTTGGCAAGAGCTTTGGGGCAGGTTAGATGTAGATCAGGCCAATCAGACCTGTGCCGAACTGTCTGCACTCTATGTTTGGGCCCAGGAGGGAGAGTGAGAGAGAGAGAGAGAGGTGTGTGTGTGTGTGTGTGTGTGTGTGTGTGTGTGTGTGTGTGCCCATTCAGTGAACTATAGCCCAGGGTGTCCAAAGTTCTGGTGAAGGGAGAAGCTGAAAAGACCCGAGATTCAACCCAAGTCATTTTATCTCCTTTCCTGCTGACCTGTGAGCTATTGAGCTTTACAGCGATGAACACTATTGCAGGCTCCCTTGCCAAACCATGGCCTTTCCTCAATTTCACAAGGCCTGTGCCAAGGAGAAAGGAGACGCCAGAGGCTGCCTTGGATGGCCCAGGCGCACACCCTTCTGAAACCATAAAATACTAGCCAGCAGCTGCAGACATACCCAGGAAGATGAGAACGTGTTTGCAGAACCAGTACTCAAAATCACCAGGTCCTGAGCTCCCAGGCTGCTTCTGGCTCCAGCAGAATGCCTGCCAGCCTGCTGTCCCCGGGCTCCAGCACCCAGCCAGCCTTCTCACTCCCTAGCCATACTCTTACTCCCATGGGGAAGGGGATCTTCTCCCTGCCCTGGAAGAGGCCAGAGAACTGATTTCTGTTAACTCTTTAAAATTCTCTTTCTAAACATGGAGTGGTGGCCTGGTTTGTGTCCATCCGAGCTGCAGTCCCAGTAGGAGGTGTGGGTACAGGGGCAGGTCTGCTGGTGCTGGTGCAAGGACATTAGGTCCAAAGGATGGGAGCGTTGCTAGGCTGCGCCAGGCCAGCCCTCTGTTGTATTGTGTCTGCCCTGGTGTCCTGTCCTGGTTGTCTTGTCTGTTCCGGCCTTTACACTTCCTGACTGTTTCTCTTCCTTTCCCAGGGCTGAGGGGTTGCGGGTCTTGCTGTCATTGGTTTGCCAAAGAGGCAAATGCCTCCTGCCTCTGGTGGGACAACTGAGTGAGGTCTTCACAGACCTGCACTCTGGACGTCTTTAAGTTCCCACTCTTAAATGCTTTAAAGATGAGTGGCCGGAAGAGCATTTCCTGGGGTGGAAACCCAGAGGAGGCGCTGCTGTCATCTGGAGCACAGGGCCCCTGAGGCGCCCGCCCACCTCAGCATCACTGCCTTAATTGAGTCCTGCCCCAGGGTTGGGTCACATTCTCCTCCCTCTCTCGGAGCTGGGTTGGAGTTCAGTGCCCCTTCTCTGCTTTCCCTGGAGGCAGGTGCCAGCATTTGTGAATTGTTTCAGGTGTGGTCACCGCCCACTCAGGAGTCATAGATATTTTTTAGTTTCCACACATGAGGTCCTGCCTCAGGACTAACAGAGCCCGGTGTTCTGAGTGTAAGCTGACTGGCTAGTATCTTTCTAGTGCTCTGCGGTCTTCCTTAGTCCAGGCTGTGGAGCCTTGTATTCCTCCTCGGTGTCTCCGCTAGCTCACGCCATTTCCCCAGCATCATTTGCTGGTGCCTGTGGGGTTCTGCTGAAGTGATGGGAGAGGGCTCCAGGTACTAGCCAGGAACACTGGAGCTTGGTTGTGGCTCCCGATCCAAGTCCTGGTCTCACTGCCACCCTAATACTGCAAGAGAGGGTCCTCCCACAAGGCCTGCTCTGAGGGCTAGTCCTGAATAAGCAATACAGCCTCAGAGCTGACTGTCAAGGTCCCTTTCTGCCCTCTTGCATCTCTGTGCTCAGCCCTTGCTGTTGGGCATATGCAAGGAGTGGAGTCCGATCCATAACCAAAACCCAGCACGGTTTCCTGGGAGAGCTTAGCTTTCTGGGCCCGTCTTGTCACCAGAATCTCTCCTGCTGCCACCTGAGGTGTGCAGAGGCCACCCCTCTCCAGACCTAGACAGGACTTGTGCTGCTTGCTCGTTCCATGTCTTAGGGGCAAGTGATGGTGGGGCTGCTGCTCAGAGAACTTGGGCAGGCGCAGGCAGGGCAAGACTGGAAGGAAGCCAGTGTGTCCTGAAGTCTGCCACCAGGCTTGTCATTGGCCGCCTTCCCCTTACAGACTAGTCTTTAGGAGTCAGTCCGTAGACCGCCTGGCCTGGTGTCAGTACCCATTCAAGCCATGCCAGGAATCTGCCGCCTGTCAGGTTCAGCTCTCTAAGGTGCCTCTTCAGGGACACAATGTGTCTCTCTGATTGGGCTTCTAAATCAAAAGCCTGATGTTCGTGTCCCTCTTATAGGGGGAGCTTTGGACACAGGACCAGTTTGATAAAGGGCCAGGTAAGGGTTTCCACTCTGCACATTGTAGAGGGGACACCGTAGGCCCGTGGGTCCCTAATCAAAGAGGTTGAGTGAATTTCTTTCATTTAACCGGGGACCTGTTTGACTCCCTCCTGCCTCCCAAAGATTTCTGTGTAAATGTTTAGCCCTCTCTCTTAACAGTGGCTCAGAAAAAGCTTTGTACTAAAAGCATGGGGCTCTGGAGGCAGCCATACCTGGGGAATGGATCCCCTGGGATTTCATGCTCTGCCCTATTCCAGAGGCCTCTTGGCCATGCAGCTTGGTCATGGCTGTTCTGCATCCAGTACGTCAGCCTGGCTAAGGGTGTGAGGATGGTTAGCCTGTTTTCTCCTTGAGCTAGGCTACTTAACCACGGCTACTTTGCAGTTTTGTTTTGTTTTTTTCTTTTTCAGACAGGGTTTCATAAATCCAGGCAGGCATTTGAACTCACTGTTTAACCGAGGGTGGTCTTGCACTTCCGTTCTCCTGAGTGCTGGCTCACGTGGTGCTGGCGACATCCTGGGCTGTATACATGCTAGGGAAGCACTACCAAGTGGGCTACATCCTCATGCCCCTTTTCTGTTTGGAGGTCACAAGTCTGGCCAGCTGTCATTCCCCCCCTTTTTTAGTGCAGGGTCAGCCCTCTCAGACTGGTGATGTTCTTTGCCTGTAATTATCCCAGATTTGCCTATTTCCCCTTTCAAGATGCCATTTGGAAGGGAGCGGTCTGCGTCCCACTGTGACTGGGCTATGGGATCCTTGACCACCTTGCTTCATGATTTGATACATTTGTTGTATTCAAAAACTTGAAATGTAGGATGCCATTAAGAGTCTGTTTATATTTTTGGAATATTTGTATTACTTACAATTAGCTAATAAAGGCTGGTTTTAAAACCTGTGCAGGTGGAGCTGTCTTCCTTCCTTGTTTGCCCCTGCTTTTCTGTTCCTCCATGGGTCCTGTCCTCCCCTCTGACCCATCAGAACACGCACTGGTTTCCAAACAAGGTTGCAGAGGTTAGACCACATTAACTCTTCTCGGGCCCCATTTGGGGCCCTCTCCATCCCTGGTGCTTAACAAGCATTTGTTTGTCCTGTTGACTGCTGGGCACACACTGCCGCCCTGGGGAATTGGAAGGTTGATGCTCCTGTGTTTACTTTTGATGCTGCCAGACCGGAGCCCTGAGACTCAGAGCCCAGCAAGGTTTCCTGGCACATAGGAGGATGGTGAATAAACACCTCCCCCCAAACAAAGCCTAACACTGAAGAAGCCCTGAAAAACGTCCAGAATCATCTCAGAGCCTCACAACCCTGGTTGTCCAGGCACCCAGTGTGCCACTGAAGAAGCCCTGAAAAACACCCAGAACCATCTCAGGGCCCTGCCCCCCTGAATGTCCTGGCACCCACTGTGACACTGAAGAAGCCCTGAAAAACACCCAGAACCATCCCAGGGCCCCGCCATCCTTAAAGTCCAGGCACAGTGGGCAGTTGTAGCCAGTTTCTGTCAGCATAATGCATTCATATCTACAATATGGTAGATTTCATAGTCTCCCTCTTGTTGAATTATTGATGGGCTTGTGCACTTTAAAAAAAAAATCAATAGGCCAGGGCGTGGAGTTGGAGTTAAAGGCAGCTTTAAAGTCTGTTCTTCTTGTTCTCTCGATGTTTTGAATAGGGAGATAAAGCTCTGCTTTGAATAAGTCAGGCCCAGGGCTAGGTTGTCTCTGATTGGCCAGAGCTAGGAAAATGTGGTTATGATGCAAACACAAGCAAATATAATCCTGTGTCTGTGCGGCCATTTCTGAGCTAATGCTGCAGGACCTGGAGCCTCCTGATCTGGGATAGCTCATCAGAACTTCGCCTGCTGCCTTGCTGGAAAACAGGCCATTGAGGGCGAGGTAGGTCTCTTGTATGTGTACTTTTCTGAGTAGGTGAGGCAGAAAGTGAAGGAGAAGTTAGACCTTACTTGGTTTTTGTCTCCTGGGATGAAGCTTTTGAAAGAGTTTATGATCAGCTTTGCAAACTTCTTGAAAGAAATACCTGTACAGAGAGCACATAGAGTAAGCTGAGCACATCCTCAAGTTAGGGGGAGATGGAGGGAGGAGAAAAGACCCCCCTTCCATCTTTTCCTCTGTGGGGCAAGAGAAGTTTAAACCCCAGTAGATTATAAACCACTGGCTTTTAACCTGGAATCTCCAAACCACACCCTGTGCCAGTGATCTTGGCTGCCCTCTGAGGATCCTGAAGTGCTGATGATAGACCTAGGAAGACAGACCAAGCTTTGGGGGACTGGTGTGGTGGGCGGGATTGATTGGGCTTTCTGGGTGTGGCAGTTCCTGAATCTTAGGTTCCAAATCAGCTCCTGGATTCTGAAGTTGGTGGGGGATATGGGACTGTATTGGGGGTCTGAGACTGCTGATGCCAGTTGGTTAGGCTTTACCAGGCTGACCAGGAATATATTAGCTCTCTTTCCTGAGCATGTCCTGGTGATTGTGCTGCTCAGGGTGGGGCAGTACAGTTTATCCAATTATCCTCTAAGGCTGGCTGTTCCGAACCATGGCTCTGCTTTAGTCTACTACTCACTGTTCGCAAAAGGGACCTGGTTCTTCGGTGGTAATGGCACATCCTCTCTACATCTGGTTTTATCCATCAAGGTTCAAGAGAAGAATAGTCAGACTTTTTTTTTTTTTTTTTTTTTTTTTTAAAAAAAAGGGTTGGGGCAGTACTAGGAATGGCAAATGGTCTACCATTATTTGAACTCCACCCCATCCCCAGACTTGCTACACTTAACCAGCCCAGTATATCATCATATAGCAAACATCCACACAACCCCCCAGGAGACTTTGCCTTTTAATCTCTCATCAGTCCATCCCTACCATCCCTCCTTTGAGTCTTGCACCAGCAATCATTTGGTGAACTGTCAGCGAAGTCTCCCTGAGAGGACTTGAGACGCTTACACAGAAGGAGCTACAGGGTAACCCTGCACGCTCCCGACCAAGCCACATTCTGAATGTGGAAAGGCACCCTAAGCTGCTTCTTCCCTCCCAGCCTTAGTGAGCCCTGTGGGTGCTGGAAACTTTACGTTCATTGGGGACCGTTCTAGAGAATGGTCTGTGTGGTGTGGGTGAGGAGGCCACACCCACCTTCCCCCAGGGCACCCTGTGCCTTTGTCCCAGGTTCCACCATTCAGCTTTTCCTCTGCAAGACCAGCTAACGCATTAGTCATGATAAAGGGGTGTAACTGTTCTAGGACAGTTACAAAAATAAAAATAAAAGCTCAGAGCAGATGAGGTGGGTGACAAGATCTTGCAGGAACCTGGGAAGAGCAGTCCAAAGATTAAGAGGACAGGACATGGCTTCATTTGGAAATACTTTTTCTCACTTGATTTCCTCTCTGTGAGGCACTGAACTTATTTGAAGGGTAGCAGACAGAAAAAGTGGCTAAAACAGGCATTTAAGATCAGATATGAGAATATGGGGCTAGGTCTAGTGGCAGGAGCCCATAATCCCAGCAGTCAGGAGACTGAAGCAGGAGGCTGACTAGCTTGGGCTATGTGAATAGACCTTACGTTAATAAAATAAAAAAGCTCAGATACGGATTACATTCTATTGTGTACTCATAGGCAAGTTTGTTTTAATATCTTTTAAAACTTCATTTGTACCACAAGGTGACAGAGCCACTACCTGGGAATGAGACAGTGTGCAAAAGGTGACAGCACAGGCTTGACATCACCCTCTGGCATATGTGTTGTCCTGCCCCCAAAAGAGATGCCACATACTGCTCTTCCAGACAACCTTGATTCCTGCACCTACTTCAGGTGGCTCATAATCACCTCCAGCTTCAGGGCATCTAACAGCTCTGGCCTCCCAAGGGCACCCATGGTCCCATGCACATGCCCATGAACATGAATTTTATATATATATATAAGGAACCATAACATTATCAGCTAGAGCTCTTGCCTAGGAAGCAGCAGGTGGAAACGAACCTTTGGAGAGGGATGGTCCAGTCAGGTCTCTGTGAACTTGAACTAGCATGGTGAGATAATTGGGGAGGAGGAGTGTACCAAATGGACATGCAAGATAGTTCTCTGTCCACTGTGAGGAGCATCACCTCCAGCTTTGTGATATTTCAGTTCCAGGAAGACACTAACTATGCCGCTCAGCAGTGCTTTCAGAGCTGTGGGCAATGACCCTGGCATCATCACCTGGAGAATTGAGGTGAGCCGACTAGGAGTCACACTGCCCTGACCGCCGGGATCCTAGCCTGGGCCACTGAGGGTCAGGCCTGTGCTCAGTGCAGGTCTCCAAGCAGAACCAAGCTTGTCTGTTATCTAGCCATCTGCTTGGTGAGTCTACGCTTCTGGCAAACATCTCAGAGAGATGGGTACCTTACCCAGAGATTCTTGGCAACTTGTCAGAGAAACAGAACATAGCATTGTCAGAACACTGGTCCCTACCAGCTTTGGGGGTGGGGCATGCCGCACAGATGGCCATTGCTCATCCTTTTGCCCCGTGGGCTTGGTCTCTGGGTAGCTCTGAGCTCTGGTCTGGGTGCACACCCACCTCCACCTAGTCTGTTGTAGCAGCTTGCATGCCACTTTGCTTCACCCTGTCTCAATCCCAAAGTGTGAGTCACCACTTTCTGGCAAGCTTCTAGAGGCTTGTGGGAAGCCCGGCCTACTTCTCAGTGTTTAAGGCTTTACTTCAAAGGGATTGGGGAGAGGGGTCAGGTAGCTCAGTGGATATAGGTACGTGCCACCAAGCCTGGACCTGAGTATGAGCCCTGGGACCTGCATGGTGGAGGAAGAGAACTACTACCTCAAGTTTCTCTGACCTTCATGTACAGTGTGGCTCTTGGGCACACTTGATAAATAAATGTTGAAAAAAAAAAAAGGTATAGGTATGAAACTGGAGTCATAAAAAGTAATATATCTAATCTTTTCACACTTAACATCCAGATTTGACCTCGAACATACACAAATATGGCTGCAGGCTTGCCTTACTTGGGAAGAGAGAGCGTCATTTTCACGTGAGGCTGTGCAAATGACCCTGCTAGGATCAGGGCTCTGAATGCAAGCCATCCAGCCTCAGGACCACCTCCTGCTGACATCCTCTGTCATCTCCCCTCCTGCTTGGCTTCCCAGACTCCTTTTGGGCAGTCTGATGGCTCTAGGTGGTCAGTCAAGAGCAGAGGGTCTGACACAGGATTGCCCAGAGAAAGGCTTTTCCCTGACAGTTACACCCAACTCTTTCCCCTTCCATGGGCTTCAGGGGGATCACAGGCTTTTCTGGAGTCCTGGAGATAAGACCAAATAGGACATGGGAAGGACACAGCGGATTCAGACCCAGAGTGATTAGGGGGAGCTCCCAGAGTCAGAGCTGCGGTCCGATGCTGTGTTGGCCACCTGCCCTGTGAGGCTGTGGAGAAAGCTCCTCCTCCACCCATGCCCTGCCCAGCAACGGGAGAGGGAGGCTGTGTGGGCAAGCAGAGGGCAGTACAGCTGCGTACTCTTCTAATCCTTCTAGAAAATGGAGCTGGTGCTGGTGCCTCTGAGTGCTCATGGCAACTTCTATGAGGGAGACTGCTACATCGTTCTCTCGGTGAGCAATGTCTCTCCCGTGGCCAACATTCCTTCTTAGCAGGGCGTTCTTGGGCTGTGAGAGAAACAAGCATCTGTCTAGATTCCTCCTCATGCCATGCAAAGCCTCTGAGGATTGTCTCCACCAGGCCTAGAATTGTGATTGTGCATCAGAAGGTGTACACAAGCACCCCCTCCCCAGACACACACACAGAGAACCTCTCCCTCCCAACCACACACTGAAGTGTTTTGAGGAAGAGGAGACAAATACACAGCCTGATGTGCCTCTGGCCACAAAGTACTCATAGTGAGCCAGGTGGAATAGTTTCTATTGCTGTGACAAATGCCCTGACCCAAAGCAGCATGGGGAGGAAAGGGTTTTATTTCCTCATGTAGCTTGTAGGAAAGGCGGGGCAGGACTTCAAGGCAGAGACCACAGTGGGATGCTGCTTATGGGCTCACACTCTGTGGCTTTTATTCTTATATATCCCAAGACCACCTGCCTGGGGTTGGCACTGCCCACAATGGGCTGGGCCTCTCACATCCATCATCAATCAAGAAAATGCCCTCCAGGCCTTGCCCACAGGCAGTCTGATGGACACTTTTCTCCATCAATGTTCTTCCCAGATAACTCAGCTCATGCTGCACTGACAAAGAACCAAGGAAGATAAAGGTGTATGCCTATAATCATAGCATTGGGAAGCTAAGGCAAGGGGATCAGACTGGGCTACATACTGAGTTCTTGACTAGCCTGGGCTATATGCAAACATTCTGTCTCCAAAAACCAAAACCATGGTGACCCACTCCTATAATCCCAACACTTAAGGAGTGAAAAACCTGAAGATTGTGAGTTTAGAGCCTGATTCAGAAAGTTTGAGCTAGTTTGGGCTACACAATAACCTATCCTTAAATTCTAGTGGAGGAACTAATGCCTCACATGGACAGTGCTGAGCTGCACCAATGAGTGAATACAGGAGACCCACAGGCTCAGCCTGCAATACAACCGGGGAAAGATGAAAGATTCTCCACTTTGGGAACAAGCTGTTGACTTCTCCCAGTGTGGGGAAGCAGGCCTACAGATGGCTCATGCCATTTCTAGCACCAATGTGAAGGAAGGCAGGCCAGGGCCTTCCCACCATGGGGAAGTCAGCAGACTAGTGGAGGTGAGCATGGTGAGCCTCACCCCACCTCTCTGGCTACACCCTAGACCCGGAGAGTGGGTAGCCTCCTCTCCCAGAACATCCACTTTTGGATCGGGAAGGACTCCTCTCAGGATGAGCAGAGCTGTGCAGCCATCTACACCACACAGCTGGATGACTACCTGGGAGGCGGCCCCGTGCAGTACCGAGAGGTCCAGTACCACGAGTCTGATACCTTCCGAGGCTACTTCAAGCAGGGTATCATGTGAGTAGCTGCTATGCACAGGATGGAGGCAGACACAGCTGTTTCTGAGGGAGGAAACTAAAGGGTCAGGAGGGCTCTGAAGAAGTAACCTGACAGATACAAAGCAAAGCAGTCACTTGTCACAAGTCACTGACTTATACTGAGTTGGGTGGGGCCAAGTGCTGGTTGCAGGGGGAGATTATAAGGTACTGGAGCCTCACAGCTGCTGGAGAGAGTGAGGATTCACGCTGCATTCTGGAACATAATTGGAGCTGCTAAGGTGAACCCTATTTCTCAGGACTCTAAACCCCTCCCACACCCAGGGCCCTGAGGGCCCATAATCTAGAAAGTTCTTGACAGTGTGTTAGTAGTGGGAGGAGACTATGGTCAATGTAGATGACCATCACGGGAAGATAACTGTATGGGAGGCGGCAGAAGCATGCACATAGCGCACACGATCCGAGATGTACGACAGGATGCCAACTTATTTTTAAAATAAAAAATCATGTGCATTTATTTACTCTGCACTTTTGTTATTATAACCACGTGGGGACAGACTGATGTCCCCACATTATTACTGTATTTAATTCACAATAGTCTTCCCTCAGAACGTAGCATGAAGCAGGACCCCAACAAATAACTGCATTAATATTCCCTCAGTTATAAAAAGGGGGGTGTGGCCTCTGGGATGAGACACGTGGAGACCAACACCTATGATGTGAAGCGGCTGCTGCATGTAAAGGGAAAAAGGAACATCAGGGCCACTGAGGTAAGTCCCACCCAGTGACTGTCCCAGGCCCAGGCGCCTAAGACCACCCCTCTAAATGGCGCTGACCTCTCCTGTACAGGTGGAGATGAGCTGGGACAGTTTTAACCGAGGTGACGTCTTCTTGCTGGACCTCGGAATGGTCATCATCCAATGGAATGGCCCGGAAAGCAATAGTGGAGAGCGACTCAAGGTCTTGCTCCCTCTTGTCTCCTCCAGGCCTATAGCTGGGCTCTTTGGGTGCCTTTGCCCTTTGCCTTCCACGCTGGCTGACCTCTAAGATTCCAGGTGGACCCCTGCCATAGAGTAATAGACCCCGTCTTGCAGACAGGCAAAGGGCATATCTCACCCTGGGGCTCCTCAGCATTAGAGAAATTTGTCTGCAATCCTGGTGGCTCCCACTGAGCCATCTGGAAGGAAAGGGCACGGGATGAGCTGAGTGCTTCCTTGGGTTTCTTCGGCAGGCTATGCTTTTGGCAAAGGACATTCGGGACAGGGAGCGGGGAGGCCGTGCTGAAATCGGAGTGATTGAGGGAGACAAAGAGGCAGCCAGCCCGGAGCTGATGGCAGTCCTTCAGGACACCCTTGGCCGACGCTCCATCATCAAGCCTGCAGTTCCTGATGAGATCATGGATCAGCAGCAGAAATCAAATATCACGTTGTATCAGTGAGTACTCAAACCTGGCTGTGGGCCGAAGGATGGGGCGGGGAGATGTCTCCTTGAAAATCCAGGCACTCAGTTTGGGTGGTGGTATCTACCTTTGCCCTTAGGCCATCTTTTTAAACTGTATTTCCTACCAGCAGCTCAGAAACAGCCCCTCTCCAGGAGGCAGCTTTTCTTGTTAGAGTCCCCTGGCCTTTGGATGAGACTTCCTGGTGTAGCCATGCCTAGGGATGTAGATGGGATAGTTGGGGAGAGAGACATAAACTCATCTCCAGAGTATGTCTTCCACTCTGTAGTCAAACTGTGTCTGTCCCAAGGAGTCAGACTCTATGAAGCAATGTCACACAGTAGCATTGCTTTAGATATCTCCCTCCTTTATCAGTGTCTCAGATGCAGCTGGGCAGCTGGCCATCACAGAGGTGGCGGCAAGGCCTCTGGTCCAGGACCTACTGAACCATGATGTAAGTAGAACTCTATGGGGCTTTGCTTGAGGAAGCCAGAAATAACTTCAAAGGCAGACCCTGGGCAAAGCCCACCCTCTGTCTTTCGTATTGGTGACCGTACTTATCCTTGGCTGATTCAGGACTGCTACATCCTGGACCAAAGTGGAGCCAAGATCTACGTGTGGAAAGGCAAAGGAGCCACAAAGGTTGAGAAACAGGCAGCCATGTCCAAAGCCCTGGTAGGAGCTGTAGATGTGCGATAACCACCTGAATTATCTTGCCAATGTCACGGTAGACAGGTGCCCAAACACACCAGGCACTGAGCACAGAACAGCCATATGTATGAACTTCAAAGTAAACAGACCAACTGGGATACAAAGGCAGGAGTGACCTTTTCCAGCTGACTGTTCTGAGCAGAACCTCTGAGCTTCAGTTTCCAATCCCTGTCTCCCAGAACCACTGGAAGATGAAACCCATTCTTGCTGGGCAGTGATGGCACATGCCTTTAACCCCAGCATTCGGGAGGCAGAGGCAAGTGGAACTCTTTACTTACGTCTGAGGCCAGCCTGGTCTACAGAGTGAGTTCCAGAATGGCTAGGGCTACACAGAGAAACCCTGTCTTGAAATAACCCCCTCCCCCCAAAAAATGTAAAATACTCAGAACCGTACTTGAAACACAGAACCTGTTTTTGGAAGATGCTGTTGTTATTGAAGGGGATGATACATGTCCAGATTAGGGGGCCAATCTTCAAAGAGACATTTACTAAATTCTGCAGACCTAGCGCATGACCCAGTGATGTGCTTAAAAGCTATAAATATGACACAAAGTTAATACAGTTACATGGTAGATCTTGCAAAATCCATCCATAATGGTCATAATCATGGTAGTCTAATGAAGAGACACCAAAGTGTCTCTTTTGGTGGCAGTTTACATGGAACCTTAGAAGTGAGGTAGAAGTTGGCTATGATTGGGAGGGGGAGGTCCTACCATCTGACTTCAGAGGAATAAATTACTCTCAGTATATGCCCTGGCTGACATGACTTTATATGGGGGGGTGGAACCACAGGATTTCATCAAGATGAAGGGTTACCCTAGCAGCACCAATGTGGAGACCGTCAATGATGGCGCTGAGTCAGCCATGTTCAAACAGTTGTTCCAGAAATGGTCTGTGAAGGACCAGACCACCGGCTTGGGGAAAATATTCAGCCTTGGTAAAATTGGTAAGATCTGCCCTCATGTGTTCTTCTACTTGGGACCCTAGAACGAGACACGCGTGTGTCCTGCTCACTTAGCTTTGCTCTCCCCTCTCTTTACAGCTAAAGTTTTCCAAGACAAGTTTGATGTGAGTCTCCTACACACCAAGCCAGAAGTGGCTGCCCAGGAGAGAATGGTGGATGACGGCTATGGGAAAGTTGAGGTAAGCCTGGTGAGGGCAGGGCCCACTGGGATGTTCCTGCAGCAGAGGAGGGTAGCCCGTTCTATATGCTGCTCTTTTCCCACTCCACATTTCCGTATTCTCTAAGAGGCCTGGAGTTGGCTAAATTTCCCACAATGCTTCAGGAAAGTGAGAGACATATTCCCCCAATGGGCTATCGCCTGGAAGATATATTTAAGTCGTCACTCAGTCTGTGAAGACCTAGGTTGTATGATGGGAGGTACTGGACCAGTGTGACCTGTGACCCCCATTCTTGGAATTCAAATTATGCAATATAATGGGCCTTCAAGACAGAGAAGACCCAGGTTGGGGGGCACTTGGGGTGAATATTAGTACTTCATCTCCCTTGGGATCTCTTAAACATTGTCCAGTTCCCTTTAGGTGGAATTCTCTGAACAGGATGCCTCCTGTCTGGGTAACCATGTCTCTTCTTGTGCCCAGGTCTGGAGGATTGAGAACCTGGAGCTGGTCCCTGTGGAACATCAGTGGTATGGCTTCTTCTACGGAGGAGATTGCTATCTGGTTTTCTACACGTATGAGGTGAACGGGAAGCCCCATTACATCTTGTACATCTGGCAGGTAGGCTAGGGCAGCTCTCAGTGTCGAATCCGGATGCCACTTGGCTACTGGGCCGAGGACCATCAATCCTCTCTCGCCATTGCAGGGTCGACATGCTTCACAGGATGAGCTGGCAGCCTCGGCCTACCAGGCGGTGCAAGTGGATCAGCAGTTTGGTGGAGCCCCAGTGCAGGTTCGGGTGAGCATGGGGAAAGAACCACGTCACTTCATGGCCATCTTCAAAGGGAAGCTGGTTATCTATGAGGTGAGGACCTACAGACAAAACTATGGCATGCAGGGAGGCTCAGGGCTGGTGAGCCAGACAAGTCGGGGCTGGGGTGATGATACCTGTGTGTGTGTGTGTGTGTGTGTGTGTGTGTGTGTGTGTGTGCAATAGGGGGAGGCTGACATAGAGGATGACGACAACACAAGGCTTAGCTTAGATTTAAGGACAAAAAAGGGGTTTAGTATGAGACAGTCAAGGGAATCTCAAATGCCTGGGGCTTCGAGCCCAAGCCCCCGTCTAGCTAGTGCTCACGGTCTTTTGCAGTCTGAGCCATATTACCTGTAGAGACACCGTGGTCTCAGTTACCCACCATGCACCCTTCCAACACTGCACTGACCCTCCTTACTCACTGCCCCGATGTGCACCTCTTCAGACCTAAGGCCGTGGATCCCTGGCGGAAGTATAGGCAGGCAATGGAGTCACAAGTCTGGCATCAAGTTCCTCTCTTTCCATGTATAAGCCAATTTCCCAATCCCAGTTTCCTTATGTGTATGATGGAGTAACATCTGCTTCCAGAATTATTCTGAGATCAGTGAGTGGTGGAAGGCACTGGTCCTGGCTCTTAGAGTAGGGTGATCCTTTCCTGTTAGCCTAGGAGATCCTGGGGAGTAAAGATAGTGTCCAGTACGTCTCTGGTCTATAACAGTCAGCTCAAGCAGTGCTCTGTAGATCTGACCTCCATTTTTCTTCCCTCTAGGGTGGAACTTCCAGGAAGGGAAATGCAGAACCTGATCCTCCAGTAAGGCTTTTCCAGATTCATGGGAATGACAAGTCCAATACCAAAGCAGTGGAAGTCTCAGCCTTTGCTTCCTCGCTCAACACGAATGATGTCTTTCTGCTGCGAACACAGACAGAGCACTACCTGTGGTATGGCAAGGTAAAATGGCTGGCGGGTCCTAGCCCCTCAGAGCTTGCTCACATTTGCCCCAGCTCCACCCTTAATCAGCCAGGAGAAAGGTTCAAAAGAGTAGGCTGGCATGGTCTTGAAAAGAGGACCCTCCCCTGGATATTGAGAGGAGGCATCTACACTCCCCAGGCAGGCCCCCATTAGAAAGTCAGAGCCGGGGCTGGAGAGATGCTCAGTGGTTAAGAGCACCGTCTGCCCTTCCAGAGGACCCGGGTTCGATTACCAGCACCCACATGGCAGCTAATAACTGTCTGTAGTTCCAGTTCCAGGCAAACACCAAGGCAAATAAATAAATAAATAAATAAATAAATAAATAAATAAAGTTTAAAAAAAAAAAAAAAAAAGTCAGAGCCACCAGCCTCCAGAGACATGGCCTGTGCTCACATGCATGGACATGGGGTCACTGCTGTTCCCCAGAGGCCGGACAGGTGCTGACAGAAACAAAGCATGAGATGCCATCACTTGAGACGGCATAAATGATCAAAAGAGAATTCAAGGTCAAGTGACTGTAATCCTGGCAATTGGAAGGCTGAGGCAGGAGGATTGCTTGGGCATAGTCAGACCCTATCTTAAAAACCCAAAAGGTGGGGTAAAAGGGTGTCGGTGAGGTGGCTGAAGGAGTGTAGACACTTGTCATCAGTTCGAAGTTGATGCCTGCATCCCATGGTGCCCGAGAGTGCCCCTCGGACCTCCATGCCTCTGTCCCAGCATGCCTCCATAAGAACACATTTGGTGATTGATTAGTCAATTGATTTCAGTTTTTAAATGGGAGGAAATGAGCATGGTGGCAGGAATCTGTAATTGTGGCAACTTGGGAAGTCGATGTGGTAGCAACTCAAGTCAAGGATGGCCCTGGCCGGGCACAGCACAACCCCCTTATTAGAGGAATGCCACCACAGTGAGGCATCACTAGCTTTCCATGACTAAAACCACAAACACATAAAATGTGATATGGGAACTTTGTGAGCCGTGTGTATGCTTCAAAGTGGGACACATTTTAGGAGAGTTTGACGGTTTCTAATAAAATGACCCTCACATTTACCACATGATCCAGCAGCACTTCTTCACATTTATCGAGGTAGGATAAACTCTGTCTTAGCAGCTGCGGAGATGGCGACTCAGTAAAGGGCTTTGCTGTGACAACACAGGAACCAAGTTCCCATCCACAGCACCATGAAAGGCTGAGAGTGTGAGCACCTATCCATAACCCAGCGCTGGGGTGCATGCACACACACACACACACACACACACATATGCGCGCGCGCACGCACATGCATATGTACAACACATACATAACACATATTCACACTTATGTACACAAATACATACACACATATGCACCTGTACATATACGTACAAACACAAATACATACACACACAAAAAAGATCCCATCTCTTTAGGGCTGGAGAGATGGCTCAGCAGGGATGCCTCTCGCACAGGACCTGGATTTAGTTCCCACATGTGACTCAGAGCCATCTGTACCCCTTTTTTCCAGGGGATCTGATGCCCTCTTTGACCCCCACAGGCACACATTTTGTGTACACATGGACATGGACATACACATAAAATAAGCAATTTCTCCCTCATTGCAAATTCCAAGTGAAGCTAAAGCCAAGGTTATTTGTCTGTGAGCACTGGGATTTCAGAACACACTTACCCTTTGCCTGCCTGTCCTGTCCTGTCTTCCTCCCTCTCTCCATCCAGAGGCACTGTAGCTCAGAGCTGACCCCATCCGGTTTTAGGAGCTTGCGTCCTCTGTCAGGGTGCCCTGTGTGTCTAATGCTTATGTTCTCCTCACCCACTCAGGGCTCCTGTGGGGATGAACGGGCAATGGCTAAGGAGCTGGCTGAGCTTCTCTGTGATGGCAACGCAGACACTGTGGCTGAGGGCCAAGAGCCACCTGAGTTCTGGGACCTTCTGGGAGGAAAAGCACCCTATGCTAATGACAAAAGGTACGTGAACACGTCAGCCCTGTGTTCTGGGCTCCTCTGGCCTCTAGGCCTGTGGCCTGTACAAATTCTAAGATCCTTCAGTTATAAGCACAATTACTGGGCTGGTGAGTCAGCCAAGTCCTTTTGTGCAAGTATGTGGGCCTGAGTTTTATCTCTCAGAACGTGTATTACAAAAGGAACAGATAGGGACTGGAGAGATGCTCAGAGGTAAAAGCACTGACTGCTCTTCCAGAGGACCTGAGTTCAATTCCCAGCAACCACATGGTGGCTCACAATCATCTACAATGATATCTGGTGTCCTCTTCTGGCCTGCAGGTAGAACACTGTATACATAATAAATAAATTTAAAAACAATAAAAACTTTTTTAAAAACCCAAAAAACAAAAGGAACAGATAAAAGGCAGCTACGGCAACACAGGCCTGCAATCCTGCTGCTGAGGAGGTAGATAGAGACAAGAGGATTCTCCAGACTTGCTGCCTGGCTAGTCTGGCCAGATTGACACATTCAGGCTCTGTGAGACCCTGTCTCAAAACCAATGGTGGAGAGCTATGGAGGAAAATACTCGAAGTCACTTCTGTCCCCATATGTATATGCATGCATGCACGCACACACGCACGTGTGCACATGCACACACCTACACATGTGCACACATGCATGCACACATATACATGTGTGCACACACCCTCACACAGGCACCTACACAATAGACATGACTCCTACACAGCTCTGTCCTTCCCCATGACTGTACCACAGGCTACAGCAAGAAGTCCTGGACATCCAGGTCCGGCTCTTTGAATGTTCTAATAAGACCGGCCGGTTCCTTGTTACTGAGGTCACAGACTTCATCCAGGATGACCTGAACCCAGGTGATGTGATGCTCCTGGACACCTGGGACCAGGTAAGACACAACTGCAGCCTTCAGGACAGCTGGCAAAGGTCACAGTTGGGGCTGGTTTCTGTGTGGCATTCCCACCAGGCTGAGAGCTAGTGCTGGGCTTTAAGTAAAACATCTTCAGTGGTTACCAGAGAGACTACTGCATGCCACAGTCAGAACAAAATGATGTTTAAAACTCACCAGCTAAAGCCAGGAGTGGTGGGATGTTCCTCTAAGGTATGTTAATCTAAGGTGGATCTCTGAGTTCAAGGCCAGTTTGGTCTACAGAGTAAGTTCCAGGACAGCCAGGGCCACAAAGAGAAACTCTGTCTCCAAACAACAACAAAACTCACCAGCTATATTAGTTATAAAGGAAAACATTTAACTGGGATGGCTTACAGTTGCAGAGGTTTAGTCCATTGCCATCATGGTGAGAAGCATGTAGGCAGACATGGTGCCAGAGAAGGAGCTGAGAATCCTTACATCTTGACTCACAGGCAACAGGAAGTGGTCTGTTACACTGGGGATGGCTTGAGCATATGAGACCTCAAAGCCCGCCTCCACAGTGACCACTTCCTGCTTCAAGAACACCCCTACTCCAACAAGACCACACCTCCTAATAGTGCCACTCCCTTTGGGACCCATTTTCTTTCGAACCACACCAGCCTTAAACCAGTACACTGGCACATGCCTGGACTCTAAGCAGCTAGCAGGTAGAGGCAGGAGGATCCAAAGTTTAAGGCCAGCGAGGGCCCGGCTCAAAAAGCTAGAAAATGGTCCAGCAAGATGGCCTGGTGAGTAAAGGTGCTTGCCACCAAAGCTGACGACGGCAGTTCGATCCCCAAGACCCATGTGATGGAAGGAAAGAACTGACTCCTGTAAGTTGCCCTTTGACCTCCACACCTATACTGTGCCCACATGTGCTAAGTAAACAGATACCACAGAAAATTTAAAGCAAACAATTCCTCTCACCACTCTGGGGATTTTCTCACCTTATTTTGGGAAGCAAAGTGTAGCATGTAACCTGCTCTTATTTGAGGACTGATAACTGGTTCCAAAGCCAAAGAATGTGGGCCTTTTAGGCAGTGTATGAATGAGATGTCACTTCCTGCATGTCAGTGTCATTTCCTTCAGATCAGCTTGGCAAGCTTCTTCTATGCTAATGGCTATGCTAAGCGATGTCATCTGGTGCAGAGCCCTCCCTGCAGGGTTTATAGGCTGCTGGGGAGGAGCCAGGCAAAGAAACATCAAAGCGGGGGCTGGAGAGATGGCTCAGCGGTTAAGAGCACCATCTGCTCTTCCAGAGGACCTGGGTTCGATTCCCAGCACCCACATGGCAGCTAACAACTGTCTGTAGTTCCAGTTCCAGGCAAACACCAAGGCAAATAAGTAAATAAATAATAAATAAAGTCTTTTAAAAAAAAAAAAAAAAAAAGAAACATCAAAGCTTTACGAGGAGGTAGAGAGAGCATTCAGTCCAGTTCAGGACTCTGTGAGGATTTCCAGGGTGACAAGGCTCCTGGCTGAATAGCAAAGGATGAGGAAGGGTCTGGGCAAAGGAACCTGGAAAGCAAGACATGAAATCTTACCAGAGGAAAAAAAATAAGCCTGACATAGTGGGTCATGCCTGCAAGCCCAGCACTTGGGAGGCTCGGGCAGAATTTCTGTGAGTTCAAAGTTAGCCTCGGCTACAGAGGGAAAGAGTAAGCTGGAGGCGGTAGAGTGAGGTCCTTTCCCAGAACCAAAGAAGCAAAGGGAAGACAGAGCTAAGATAGACCCTAGGGATGACAGCTGAGAAGCTGCTGGGCTCTGTAGAGCCAACCCATCCCATCAGAGGGCAGGATGGGGCCAAGAAGGAGCTGCTGGCTGCGTGAAGGCAGTGAGATGGGAATAAAGGGTGGTGACAGACTGGATGACTGACTTGGTCCACGACACACCGGATAGGGACTACAGACCTGTTGGTTTTCGCCTAAGTGACTAGATGGCTCAGGCGTACCAAGAATGGGCATCCCATAGACATCTAGATAAGAAGGGCTACATTTGGCTAATCTGCAGTTTGAGATACACAGAAACAGCATGAGTGTTTTATAGGCAGTTAATTCAGGAAGCTTAGGTTGGGGGTGAAGACATACATACACACAGCAATGAAAATCACAAGATCAAGCAGCTTCTAGAATCTCCCTCTTTAGAGCGCAGATGAGGTTGAGAGTATTTTCTGTGGCTTTGACCAGCTGAGGGGATGAGCATTGTGCATGGCAATAGTTAGTTCTTGGAGTGAACGCACTGATGATATAAAATGGGTGCCGCAGGTGTTCCTGTGGTTAGGAGCAGAGGCCAACGCCACGGAGAAGGAGGGGGCCCTCTCAACTGCCCAGGAGTATCTGGTAACTCATCCCAGTGGCCGAGACCCCGACACACCGATCCTGATCATCAAGCAGGGCTTTGAGCCGCCTACCTTCACAGGCTGGTTCCTGGCATGGGACCCTCACATTTGGAGCGTAAGAAACTGGGGGTATCATTCTGATTGCCAGGGGGCTCAGGACCTAGATGAGAGGGGTGGGGTACTGATTCCAGAGCCAAGTAAAACCAGACCCCTGCTCTCCCTTCCCTCCAAATTCCTAACATCCCCATGGCAGGGAGTCTAGTCAGATAGTTCCAAGCTAGTGGGCAGAGGCAGTGAGAAACTGAGAGTTACCTGTCCACACCATGTTCACAGCCCTGACAGCCAGTACAGAGTCACAGAGGGCTAATAGAAAAAGGCAGGCTTCTGACATCTGGCACCTGCTTCTTCCTGCCTCCAAAGAACGTTCATCATATGTAAGGACCTTTTGACCCTGTGTAGATCTCGAGTATACTGAAATGCTTTATGATTTTGGCACGTTTTGCTTTTCCTGAAAATACACACCCAGCCTTCAATGCCTCTTCCCTGTTTTTAGTAAATATTTCATCCTGTTTTTCTGATCTCTTCCCAGGCAGGAAAATCATATGAGCAGTTAAAGAAGGAGCTGGGAGATGCTGCTGCGATTGTGCGGATCACCGCAGTGAGTGGGGTTCACCCTAGACAAGACTCCCCAGGATCCCAGAGAGAGCATTGCAGCAGATACCAAAGGCCACCTCCCCAACCCCCACAACCCCCCTTTAACCATTCCCCTAGTTGTCTACTTGGGTGCAAAGGGTGTTTTGTTTTAAGTGCAAACTCATGAAGCTCTGCCTGAATTCCACTCATCCTCAGGAGGTATCTGAAACCAATAAAAAAGCAGATCTCAAGCACTTGAGAATCAAATTTAGGAGAATCGTGAGTTCTAGGCCAACTTAGTCTACACAGCAGGACCTCCATCTTAAAAATAAAGGGGGGAGGTGAAGGAGGGCAGAAAAAGCAGGTCTCAGCGCCAAGCTCCTAATTTACTAGGGAAGGGGGTAAGAGCAGGCTCAGCAGTTAGACACCTGCTGCTCTTCCAGATTCCCAGCACCTGTGTTGGGTGGCTCATAAGAGACGGTAACTACAACTCCATAAGTATCTATTCCTCTGGACTTGAGCATCTGTACTCATGTGCACATACACCCCCCACATACATAATTGACAAAATAAATAAGAGCTTAAGGTCATCCTTGGCTACATATTGAGTGGAGGGCCAGCCTGAGATACATGAGACCCTGCCTCAAAAACCAAACCAAATAGGAAAGAATAAGAATAAAAACCTAACTTTATTATTCAGCCTTTTCTACCTCTCAGGAGAGATTATGGGTATTGGCAGCACTTCTGAGACAAACTTTAAATCCGAATGATATTTTATTAGTTTCCGACAATGAAATCTACAGCAGCTCAGGCTGTTAACCCACATTTTAACAGCTAAAAGAAGTGGAACTTGCAGCTGGCAGCCGGCAGCCCTGGAAAGTCAGAATGGGATACCCGGTACAGGCTGGTTGGTGTCCTCTGTGCTCTGCAAAGCCAGATACCAGAGCTAATGGGGTACAGTTAGTATCTTATAACATTCAGCAACTGGAAACATAGGACCTAGCTAAAAATGCCAAGAAAAGGAATGTGATTAGTGTTTAGGAAAGACATGTGGCTGGAGGTATGGTCCAGTGGCAGAGTACCTGCCTAGCACACAGGAGGCTTTGGGTTCAATTCCTAGCACTACATACATACATACATACATACATACATACATACATACATACAGTAAAGAACTTAGTGCAGTGTGTACGCCCACCTGGCTCTAAACACTTGAATTAGGCTTGCTGAATCAACTTTCCGAGGTTATTCTGATATGCATCCAGGTTTGGTGACCACCCGTTCTGAAAGATGGATACAAAGAGCGAGGCGGAGAAAGCCGAAACGTAAACCTCAGGGGACTGACATGAAAGACACCAATCTCTGTCCATGCTGTGTTCTTCTCTTCCTTAGGACATGAAGAATGCAACCCTCTCCTTGAATTCCGAAGAAAGTGAGCCAAAGTATTACCCTATAGAAGTTCTACTGAAAAGTCAGAACCAGGAGCTGCCTGAGGATGTAAACCCTGCCAAAAAGGAGGTATGAGATTGTGGAACTGAATGGGGGTGGGGGGAGTGTGGAGCGCCCCATAAGTTAAAGCACCAAGCTCAAGAAATGGCTTAGGACAGTTTGGGTACACCCAGGCGCTCCTGGGCATCTGCACGGAGTCAACTGGAGGTTCCTCTTTGAACTTTTTCCTACCCACAAAGGGATCCATCTGGTAGCATCTCTGCACCCTTCTAGTCATCATATGCATTTGTGAACTAACCTGTTACTCCACCATTCCCCAAAGCTTAATTATAATTAAAAGCCAGGGATCATACAGATGCAGATGATGCGCTCTATTTGAAACACTCCATGGGCTTCTGGCAAGACCCATCAGAGAAGGCATCTGCCATCAAACTCAGATAATGGAGTCCCACAAGCTGTCCCCTGATCTCTAAACGCATGCCCCCTCGCACACACACTAAATAAATACATGTAATAGAAACCTTTAAAACAGGGCTGGAGAGATGGCTCAGTGGTTAAGAGCACCGTCTGCTCTTCCAGAGGACCCGGGTTCAATTCCCAGCACCCACATGGCAGCTCACAACTGTCTGTAGTTCCAGTTCCCAGTTCCAGGCAAACACCAAGGCAAATAAATAAAAAGAGAGAAGTAGTCAAGGGCATGAAGCGAAGAACACTCCATTCAATTCTCCATCCTTCCAAAATCAAATGTTTATAATTCATCCACAACATTTAAATCCATTCACTGCCTATGGGGACAGGAACTGGGCCTGAGGGTAAGCTCAGTCCATTTCTACTGGCCCGAATGGGACTCCATGGCCCAATGAACCATTTAGGTCTGTTACAGTCCTTCCTGAACATCCATCTGATGCCCCCTTTCCAGGGCCTGCCACAGCCACCTGTTTAGTGTCTGTGGCTTGAGGGCTCAAAGCCAGGCAGGACCCTTCCGTGCTAGGCCAAGAAGGTACAGCTCCTCCACCAGGCTCAGGCCTCACCCCCGCCAACCTGCCTCACCTGCTGGCCTTAATGAAACTCCCTGCCTTCCTTTTCACTACAAATTCTGTTTCCTCTTAGAATTACCTCTCGGAACAAGACTTTGTATCGGTATTTGGCATGACGAGAGGGCAATTTACTGCTCTGCCTGGCTGGAAACAGCTCCAGCTGAAGAAAGAGAGGGGGCTTTTCTAAGGCAAGGCGTCCGAGAGCAAGCAGACAAGTGGCAGCGTCAGCAGAGAATTCATACACCACCTGAGCCTCACATCCAGCTGCGGTAGATACTACAGATGGGATCGGAAAGCCACAGCATCTTCTCCTTTTTTCATTCTTCCCTTGGTTGTACACTAGAATGTTGACTACTCCATTTTTGGCTTTTGTGGCCTTAGCAGAAATTATGAATGTAGGTAGGTTAAGAGAGAAAGAACCAGAAACTGAGCTTCAACTGTTTCATGCATCAGGACCCACATCTGCTTTAAACTACACCCTGTAATCCTCAAAGCACTGGAGTTGCTCACACACTCCCAGAAGGCCAGACTCCAAATGCCCAGGTCTACCGTGTGCCAGAGCATGTTCAACTTTCCAAATAAAGAGACCATGTGAACACATCAGTGTCTTTTCTAGTCTTCAGGGTTCTTTCTGATGGTGTCTTTCTGATGGTTATTATGGGAATAGCAGTTCAGTGCTGAGAAAGTACGCAGGCAATGCTGAAACTGGACCTAGTTCACAGACCTGTCATCCCAGCCACCAGCTCAGCTGGGGCAGCACATAGTGAGGTCAAGAGCTGCCTGGGCTGCAGGCTGAGCAACTTAGAAATTTTTTTAAACTACACAGTGTAGAGTGGTTGACAGCATTCACTGCTCTTGCAAAGGACCATGGCCCGGCTCCTCCCCATATGGTGATTCACAAGCATCTGTAACTCCAGTTCCAGGGGATCCAATCAATGTCTTCCTTTGACCTCAGGCAGGCACCAGGCACCAAACATATACGTGGTGCTTATGAATACATGCAGGTAAAACATTCATACACACAAAACAAAAATACATCTTTAGGGGCTGGAGAGATGGCTCAGTGAGTTAGGAGCACCTTCTGCTCTTCCAGAAGACCCAGGTTCAATTCCCAGCACCCACATGGCAGCTCACAGCTCTCTGTAACTCCAGTTTCAGGAGACCTGACACCTTCATACAGACATACATGCAGGCAAAACACCAATGCACATGAAATAAAATTAATTTTTTAAAAAAGGAAAGTAGTAAAATACTCAGCAGTATGCCTGAGATCCTAGGTACAATCCCCAGGATCAAAAGCAAATAAATAAATAGCAACATTGAGAGAGCTGTATAGTTACCTGAACCACTGCCATTTCCATCTCTGACACAAGAGAAGTCAAAGCCTGCCTCATAGCTACCCAGGAAATCCCCAGGCCTAGCCAGCCACACCCACTTCAGGGGGACATGCTCGTGTATGCACCACTCCAGGGAGCTGTAGTTATCAGCAGAGGAGCCCACACCTCCAGACAGCTCCAGCACACAGCAACAGTATGAAACCCTGACACAGGAGTGACATCAGAGGGCGAGTTCAGGGCAGATGCACAGTCCAAAATGTCACAGAATGAAGGCAGTACTGTGTAAGAAACTTAAGAACAACCTACTAGATCAGATGAACAGTGGGGACTGGCAGACAGCCTACTGGTAACGTGCCTAAGACACAAGCCTGGCATGTGTTCGCTCATACACTTACACAGCTTTTCAAAATTTCAAAAATGAGGGACTGGAGAGATGGCTCAGAGGTTAAGAGCACTGACTGTTCTTCTGGAGGTCCTGAGTTCAATTCCCAGCAACTACATGGTGGCTCACAACCATCTATAATGAAATCTGGTGCCCTCTTCTGTACACTGTATACATAATAAATAAATATTTAAAAAAAATTTCAAAAATGGTTAAATTCAGTATTATGCAAATGAGAAAGATTCTACTTTATTACATAACTATTGGACAATTTCACCTGCGAGTATATGATTTTATTATAAACTAACAGGAAAAAAACACATTCGAGGGTTGAACAGGTTTAGAAAATAACTTTTTATAAGGAAACTCAGATCAAAAAATAAATACTTCCAACCAGGCCAAAAGCCTATTCAGCCTCTGCTGCCTCTTCGATTTCTCCACATTCAAAGCGTATGAAATCTATGACAGACACCCCCTGGGGCTGTACATACTGTCCTAGCGTGATGGAAGGGTCCAGCAGGTATGGCTGGGACAGCATTCTGGTCTCAGTCTCTCCTCCAGGCTCATCATCCAGGGAGCCAACAGAGAGAGGGGCCATGCCCACCACATGCTGCCCCAAGCGGCGGCCCACATCCTTCAGGTTAGCGCTCTGTTCAGAGGTCTCACAGACGACCAGGGCCCCATACTTCCCCAGCACCAGGTTGTGGAGTGAGGGGTTCTGCATTACTCCGTGCACATAAGAGCCCACATAGAACCCAGACGGCACCTTTACCCAGGCGGCTCGCTTGAGAATCATGTTTTCTCCCAGCTTCCCTATAAAAGAGCAAAAACAAGAAACAATGACCACTGGATTGCGAGGGGACCTTTCTGTACCTGCGTAGATCTACAGTGAGACAGAAGACACCAACCACAGCTTGTATTTGAGGAGGACAGAGGAAAGGGAGAAGAGTGGAGTCCTCTAGTTAGGAGGAGGCTGGCTGCCATGGACTCCCTCACGGTTCTGCCTCTTCCTGGCTCTGTGACCTTGGGCATTTGTCAACCGCCCGAACCACCTTGGTTTCTTCATCTATACAGTGGTAATGATATTACCTACCTCTCAGGGTTACTGTGAGAAATAAAGAAGGTAGCATATGCAAGAAGCATGTGGACAGTGTCTCCTGTATAGCAGATACTCAGAACCTGGCCATTCTCATCAGGCTTGGAGAACTCAAATGATATACCCATTTATATGTGACAGGGTTGGAATTACAACTCCAATAAAGCAGACCCCAAAGCAGTTAAATGAATTTTCTCACACCGAATTATTCTCTCAGAAACACAACTACAACAGACATACACAACTCCCATAGTCAATGGTGTTTGGGAAAGGCCCATAACAGAAAGCCCCAGTCACCTGACAGTTTCAACTTCCAATCATCCAAAGTACAAAGATAACAGTCTCAAAACCTCATGAGAACCAAAAGCTGGTTCTGTTTTCTCCTTTGTCCCCAGGATCCCCTTCCGAGGGAAGCCAGAGTCAAAACAGAAAGGTGAGGAGGCTAAACCATGGGGTGTGATAAAGACACAGGGCTAGCCACTCTAAGAGTTAGAGGCCATAAAGAGGAACATCAAGAAACCAATGTGAAAACAGACCAGAACTCCACCCAAGAGTTAATTACCGGAAGTTGACAAGGCCAAAACTCCCAATTCTCCCAGGAGTTCTTAACACAGCCTGCTGCTCACCCATGACTCACTAGACAGAACTATTAGGTACCTCGTTAAAACAGAACTCAGCCTTAGAAAATTCCCTGGAATTATACCCCAGCTTACTTCTCTCTCTCCATCAGGACATATGGAAAGAAAACAAGATACCCCCTGGAGCCTCCACAGTGACAGGGGTGTGGGTGGGTCCCCCACAGTGGCTTCTACAGACTTGCACCTTCATAAACTCACAATCTAATTCCTAAAACAGATGATCTTAAATTTTCTTTAGAAAAAAACTTTTTTTTTTAATGTGCAGGGTGTGTTGACTGCAGGTGTGTCTGTGAACCCCTGGAAACCAGAATCCCTCAGAGCTGGAGGTAGAGATGGTTGCCAGCCCTGAGCTGCTGCTGCTGCTGGGAATCAAACCAGCAACCTCTGGAGGAACAGCCAGGGCTTTAAACCGCTGAGCCATCATATAGGAGCGGCCGACCAGAAGTTAAAGCAGCCACCTCATCTTTGCCTTTGTTCAGTTAGCAAAGTGATGAAATAATTTTAACTAGTTGCACCCTGTGAGAACTAGTTTATGAGCGTAGATTCCTTTATGTTAACTCAGGATTCTGACCACACCAGTACTCCTTTCAATAGTCAGAGCTTGTGGGGGTGCCTCCTGTGGCTCTTGAGGGCACCTACTGCTCCCCAGAAAGGCCAACCCACATTCACATATTCTTGATCAGAGGCGCACATGAACTTACAATTCTTTTTAACCATTTATTATTGAGAATGTCATGCATGTGCATGACATATCTCCATCATATGAGGTCACAATATTAAATGACATCTGGAGGGACACCAGAGATACCAGGAAAAGCAGACCGTAACTTCCACTTTCCAGAACTGTCAGATACTCACCGATCGCTAAGGCCAAGTGGTCCTTGAGAGAGCCTTCTCGGTTGGGCCCAGCTGTGAGTTCAGAAAGCTCAGAGGAGTTCAGAAAACCCTGAGGACGGGAGACAAGAGTGAGTTGGCTGTGCCCTGCCAAAATCAGAGAAGAGACAGGAAGAGCCTAGATCCGGGAAAATGCTTAAGATGATTATCTATAAATAGACAGCTGAAGCTTCCACTGAGCCAAGGATGTTAAAAATTGATAGCGTGGTCATACTCATAAATCTTACTACTATACCACCCCCAACTCCACTCCATGCTCCTCTTTAGCCTGCTTTCTTAGGATTTCCTAGAAAACGGGACCAGGATTTCACACAATCACAGTGTCAACACTTGTTGTGGGTTTGGAGTGCGGTGTCAGAACTCAGAGGTGTTAACAGCACACAATGCTCTTCCAGAAGACCTAAGTTCTGTTCCCAGGGCCCGTATTGGACGGACGGTACGTAACTCCAGCTCCAAGGCTCAAACATCCTTTTCTGACCTTTGCGGGCACCCATGTGCATACGAACAAGTAAACATAAACTTTATTCAAAAGGGATTAGGAGGGGGCCAGTGAGACGGCATAGTGGATAAGGGCACCTGAGCTATCATGGAATCAACATGGTGGAAGAACGGGACTGAGTCCTGCCACACTGACCTCTGACCTTCACAGTCCACACATACACACCAATAAGTATACTATAATAATAATGTAATAAAAATATCTTTAAAACAGAAGGAATACCATATCTCTTATCCTTTTTTTTTTTTTTTTGAGAGTTCCTTTAAAGATTCTCTCTTAGGGGGCTGGAGAGATGGCTCAGCACTGACTGTTCTTCCAGAGGATCTGAGTTTGATTCCCAGCATCCACATGGCAGCTAGCAACTGTCTGTAATTCCAAGATCTGACACCCTTGCACAGTTGTACATGCAGGCAGAACACCAATTCACATAAAATAAAAATAAATATTAAAAAAAATGGTTCTCTTAGAACCATTCATATGATAGTCTGAATTAAGAGTCCGAGACTTCTGATCAGCTGAGGCTGAAGAATCAGCTTGTGATTAACAAGAGAACAGAACCGCTGACGTGAAAACTTTGAAAGCTTTGCTCTACAGGGTTAATCAATGCTGTCCAGCCGGGACTGAGAAATGAGCTGTGATTAATAACAAATCAGCATCTTTGAGGCGAAATCTTCTGGGAAGGGTTTCCTCGGGGTCATCAAGTAAGACAGTGAAAGTTGGATCCTCAGCACACATATAAAGAGATGGCCACCCCAAAAAGAGCAGATCCCTAAGGCAGGGGGTGGGGGTGACAAGTTCATCGAGCTGGAGACAACCTTCAGACTCACTTTAGTGTATGTGGAGAGTTGATCCTTTAGGCTCTGACAGTGTGACATGGTTCCCAGAGCGACTTGCTGGACCAACTGTTGAAATTTTGTATTTCTGGAGACAAAATCTGTCTCACAGTTTACCTGTGGGAACAAATAGATATTGCTGTAGAAGCTGTTTGCTAATAGTTTCTCAAAAGTGCCTTAAGGTTGGAGACTAAGCCAAGAGATATTGACAGAACCCAGTCTCTGAGAAACAAATTACCTCAGGTTTTAAAGCTTGGCTGGCTCCCCTATTCTGGTGACTGTTGCTGTGGCAGGGAGTCAGCACCAACCCATACACCCAGGGGGACCCCAGAACACCACAAGTTCACAGCTTGCCTGTACCACACACCATAATCACTTTGCCCATTAACCTCTTCCAACTCCAAACCTTTTTTTTGTTTTGTGAAAGGGTCTCAGGCTGGCCTTAAACTGATCCTCCTGCCTCTACCTCCCAAGTGCTAGAATTATACCCATGTACCACCAAGCCCACGCTCCAAACCACTGTTACTATAACTTATTTATCTCATTCCTTTATGTACATCTGCTTTTTCACCAGTCATGACCCCCTGGCCTCCTCTAAATCCGATATTTATTAGTCATCAACACACAGTAGTACACTAATTACTAACTTAAAAAACTACTTTCTTTTCTTATCTTTTTTTTTTTAAGAGTAAAGGGGTCAGAATTTAACTTTGTAGCCTAGCTGCCCTCAAACTAATAGTAATCCTCCTGCCTCGGTCTCCCAAGTATTGAAATCACAGGTGACAGCCACCACACCCTACTACTGGTTTCTAAATCTACCTGTTCCAGGTAACAAGGCTGCATTGGATTCACACTTAGGAGAAATGACTTAAGTCGATAGGCCGTTTGCCATCAAGACACCTGTGAATTTCTATGCATAAGGCCAGGTCTTGAGAACTGCACTCCAAACTCCACTATAGTCTCAAACAGGTACTTTAAGCATGCAAAGGGTCTCCCACAAACCTTAAAGTCTGGTTTAAGACAGGGCTGTTTCTATACAGAATCCCCAACAACTCACTTCTACTAAAACAGCCGTGTTTCCTTCCTGCAGTAGCCCAATCAAGCCTTCTTTGGCTTTCCTTCCATGGAGCTTGGCCGCTTTGCTCCAGCCTTCCTTCTGGGCCTGCTTGTGCAGCCAAGCCTCTGCCTACAAATGGAAAAGAAAGAGAAAGAAGCCAGTCACATAAGTTAGAAATGAATGGCGATTTCAAACAGATCCGAACCAGCTGATGGTGGCACACGCCTTTAATCCTAGCACTCGGGAGGCTGGCAGATCTCTTGAGTTTTGGGCCAGCCTGGTCTACAAAGTAAGCTCCGGGACAGCCAAGACTACAAAGAGAAACCCTGTCTTGAAAAACAAATATATCCAAACCAACTGATTCTTTCTGCATTGCCACATTCTATCATAGAAACTAGTCTGCTCCTAAATGTGATACACCCGGTCCTGTATGTCGGTGTTTGTATAACGTTAATCTTCAGAACCCCACGATGGAATAGAAGGTAGTGTTTTCATTATTCAGACAACACTAACACAACTCTGAAGGATTAATTGCAATGTACAAAATTACGGGGGGGGGGTGCCTCTGGGCATTTAACTTCAAAGTTTACACAAACACTGATCTCCAAAGAGCAGCAAATCCCATAGCCTTCTATGTATTCTATGGAATACAGTTAACATTGGGATTCTGGGTCAATTGTTTCCAAAGATGAAATCAAAGGGTGAAGCTACCGTTTAAGCCAAATTCTTCTCTCTGAGCTCTGTCGTTAAGGACACTGCACTGGGCAATAGGTCACATCCCCAGAGTGGCCCCCCGGGGGGGGGAGCATGAGCCATAGCACCAGGTGTCACAGCACCCCTCCCACCTGTTTGAGATCACCACCACAAGTCTCCAGAGCTTTCTTGCAGTTGACAAAGGAGTAGCCTGTTTTCCGTCGCAGCTTCATAAGGAGCTCCTTGCTGGAGGCAGAGGATGACAATAACGGGCTCGTGTGAAACGTGTGCCATGGCTGGGACAGCTGAAACAGGATAGACCTAGCCTGGAGGAAGTAAGGAGAAAAGGATCGATGAGCAGTCGGAAGCCTTGGGAGCTGGACAGAAGGCGAGCATGTCTGCAGGGCGAGCATGGGGGCGGAAAGGAGCAGCAGAGCACCGGTCGGGAGAAGGAAAGGGCAGACTCACGGCACCCGGGAGTGCAGGTTAGCCCCTGGGCCAGCAGCCCTCACCGAGTGGCCGGTGCACGCGACCGGGAAGAAGCCTAGGGACCGCAGCAGCGACATCCTCTCCAGCAGCTGGACCCGCCCGCCCCGCCGGCGCACAGGTGAGACGACGGCCTACGGCGTGGCGCGAGAGCCAAAATTTCTCCCGGACCGGGTCGAGAGAGGGTGCTGCCACCTACAGGCCGGAGGAATAGAATCGTCCTCTTTTGGTTGGCTTTTTAAAAATAGTTCACAAAAGACTTAGCCCTCAGTGGGGTAGTAAAACAGAAAAATAACACGATGAAGTTATCACAAAATAACAACACAAGACACGAAGGTAATGTTTTATGTTTATTTTCACTTTTCATATTCAGTATTCATTTATGACTCAGGATAAACGGGAGACAGGTAGGTGGGCTCAGGAAACTCTCCAAGGTCACCTGGAGAGGTGACGTGGAGTTCCTTCAACAAACCGAATAAATAATTATAAATAAATTTTGAATTAGCAAAATATCTGCTGAACACCTGTGTGCCCAGAGCTGTTGCCAGTTTCAGGGGATTAGTGATGAATAAGCCACAGCCCTGTCCTTCAAGGTGAGGAAATAAGAATCACATAAGACGAGATAAGGTCCTTAAAGAGTTAAAGATTTCCCAAGAAAGAAATCACATCCAAACAGAAGAGTCAGGAAGATGACAGGGGGTTTTGTTGTTATTGTTGTTGTTGTTGTTTAGAAGCAAAGAGTGAGTTTTAACAGGAAACAGTGGTTCTTCCTGTAAGGAAGTCATGGGAAGAGCGGAGAGATAAGGGAATGCAGCCATGGAGCTGGAAAGAGTGCGACTTAACTCGACTGAAAGTGCAACACAAAACAAGTTGGAAACGAAATACAAAGTAGCTTGAGAGCTCCAGGGTGCAGCCTGAGTAGCAGCAGAGATGTCTGGTCTCGCAGCAGACACTAAATCTAGCAGGCTCTGGAAGGCTGCAAGAATTAATGGGAGGTTTGGAGGTTAGGAGAAGGGCAGTAGACACACAAGAGATTGCTATGTGCCTAAAGAGCGAGTGAAGAGCCCTACCCAGACTGCTCAGAAGAGAGAAGACCTGAAGGGAAAACAAGCAAGGAAGGGAAAAGCAGACACGAGAAGAGCCTAGAAGTCAATCCAGAGTTGGGTGCAACATGATATTCAGTGATCAGGTCTTCAACTTTGCAAAGGATTGAGAAGCTACAACCCTAAGGGACTGCTTTGCTGCTTGTCCCCGGGCTCAGGTCTAGGAGGGTTTGTCTCAGTGAGAGTCACCACAACAGGCAAGGAGCAGGTGCTCTAAGATGTCCTGGCACCAGCTCTCGCGCTCTCTCTCTCTCTCTCTCTCTCTCTCTCTCTCTCTCTCTCTCTCTCTCAATAGCTACATGTTAGGGGATGCAGAAGAGATAATTAATGCTCTTTTTCCCTTAAAAAGGTTTTTTAGCTTTGTTTTGAGACAAGGTCTCACTTTATAGTTCAAGGCCTTGAGCTCACAGAGGTCTGCCTGCCTCTGCCTCCAGAATGCTGGGATTAAAGGCATGTGCCACTACCCTCAGCTAAAAATGTGCTTTTTTAAAAAAGTAATTCTGAGGCAGGTGCAGTGGTGGTACACATCTTTAATCCCAAGACTCAGGAAGCAGAGGCAGATGAATCTCTGAGCCGGAGGCCAGTTTGGTCTACATGGTGAGTTCCAGGATAGCCAAGACTACACAGAAAAAACTCTCTCTTAAAACAAATAAATCAGAAAGTCAGTTCTATGTAAAGAACTGGAAGTAGTCAGTGACAGTCCCTTTGCAGTCACTATTCATACCATTCCCTCCCTTATTCCTAAATACTCTGATCACCTTCTCACCCTCTTCCTCCTCCGAAGAGAGGTGTCCTCTCTTTGTGCACCTTTGTGCTATAAAGTCAATGCTTCTAGGGTTCTGCTGTTTTTAACAAGCAGTCCTCTTCTGCATATTCCCAAGAATATCTAGGAGAACAAATTTTAAAAGGGAAGAAAGGAGACAGGCAATCCATCCATCCTTTTCTTTTGTCCTGATGTTTCCGGTTCTGGAGATGTGCCATTCCTCCACTGAGACAGGGTTAAGGTCAACAGATGGGGTGATGTCCTGAAGGTCTCATTTCCCTGTGCCTGGCCCTATAGATGTCGACGTCCACATCCTCATCCCGCTGGGCCAGCTCCAGTTGGAAGTGCTGGGGCAGGAAGTGTTGAAAGAATCTGTCTGTCCCATGTTCTTTTCTCATCTTGGAGGCCAGATAGATGGTGCCATGGGGCCCGCACAGGTGTTGAAGGGTCCCCAACAGCCGTGGGAAGGTAGGTTCCAGGTAAACAATATCTGCCCCCAGCACCAAGTCATAGTTTCTAGGAAAGCTATGCTGGTCAATTCCCCAGGACAAGGCACACACCTTCACCTGGCCTCCAGATGGTATATTGGCGTGGACATTATCCTGGATCTGCTCTAGGGCCAGTGGTAAATCAGTGATGGTAACATCTCCCCCTGAGGGAGAGCAAGGAGGAGAAAGCCAAGTCAGAGGGACCATGGAAAGGCTCATGACTCCTGCCCGGAGGGTCCAGAGACCTCAAGACCTCATGTCTTGACAGCCCGAAGTCCATACTTTGGCTTTTAGTTGCCCTAACCTTGGCCTCCCCGATGCTCCTCTTGTTACTCTACATTCTACAACATCAACATTCTCTCTGAGTTAATCTTCAACCTCTCTGGACAACAACCAGATGTCAGCAAAAGCCTGGATAAGACTAAGCTGGGGATGAGCTATGCACCCCCCTCCCACCGGCTTACCCACCCAAACTCAGAAGACGTGACCTCAGCTGAGCCCTAAAGGACAAGTACAAGTCAGTCAGGTGAGGCTTTCCAAGCAAAGAATAGAGAACAAGAGCCTGGCAGGCAAAGGATATGGGATAGTGATGGAGAGCAATTAACTAAAACACTGATTTTCAACTTGTGGGTCTTGACCCCCAACCGATCATTGGAAAACACAGATATTTACATTACAATTCATAACAGTAGCAAAAATGAAGTATCAACAAAAATAATTTTATGGTTGGAGGTCACCACAACATGAGGAAAACGATTAGTGGGTCACAGCATTAGGAAGATTGAGAGGCACTGTTCTACAATGTCGAGACCCAAAACAAGGACTGTGGCATGCTTGATAAAATGTGTTCACATGTTGAGCAAGCACTCTGCCATAGAGCTATACTCCCGATCCAAGAAATATAATTTAAGAACAGAATCTGGGGTAAAGACAATCAGATCAGTATTACAGAATACTTACTTGTATAAAATGTGTGTACTGAGTACTTGCTAAATGCTAGGGATACAACAGGAAGCAAAACCAAGCTACAGCCTCCCTAAATTTCATTCTAGATGGGGAAACTCATAATATCACAAAATCCACTACTTAATGGGAAGCATGATTAGTAGTTGAGAAAGCAGAAATAATAAGATCTCACACATTCATCCTTATCATGGGTCTGTATGGCAGGTGTCTGGAATACACTAGAGAACAAGACAGATAAGAATCCACCCCTCGGTGCTGGAGAGATGGCTCAGCAGTTAAGAGCACTGGGTACTCTTCCAGAGGTCCTGAGTTCAATTCCCAGCATCCACATGGTGGCTCACAAACATCTATAATGAGATCTGGTACCCTCTTCTGTATACTGTATACATAATAAAAATCCAGTCTTGAAGAAAACAACAACAAACAAAAAATGGAAAGAAAATATGATAGGGCCATAAGAAATGAGATACCCAAGTATAGTGGTACCAGTCTGTAATCACAGCACTTTGGAGGCTGAGGTAAAAGGATTCTTAGTCCTAGACCATCTGGAACTACATAGCAAGACAAATTGTCAACAAACCAAAGATAAATAGGGCCTAATGGTTCACACTTATAATCCCAGCACTTGGAAAGTAGAGACCAGAAGATGAGGAGTTTAAGGTCAGGGTTAGGGTTAGGGTTAGGGTTAGGGTTAGGGTTAGGGTTAGGGTTAGGGTTAGATACTCCAACATAATGAAGCTACAAAGCTTTGATGAGGTTTAACATCCTAGGTCTTTTCTCCCTCCAGAACACCCACCATATATGCATTTTAACGGAAGAGCGTCTCCGGTATTTTTCATGGAATCCCTATTTGATTTGTTTTACCCACCCTCAAACCAACTATTCTGGGTGTTCTGAACTTCAATCGGCCCTGTCTGCCTCACAGAAAAGCAGGGGTTTTTAACAAACGAAAGAACTGAGCTGAGTTCAAAAGCCCTGCTCTCCCCACCCCCACCCACCCCAGGAATCCACGTATTAACTTTATAGTCCAGCTCCTCCTCCTCCTCCTCCCGCAAAGCCAGCTCACGCACCCTGCAGCGCCGCCAGGATTCCTACGATGCCCGTCCCAGCGCCCAGTTCGATCACCTTCTTGCCTCGAAAATCCACATTCTGAGTCTCGAAATAGTTACACAGGCTCAGAGCCTACAAGTGGAAGAAAGTAAGAGAGGGAGAGATGTCAGGGTGATGGCACCATATGGGAGAGGCGGGGTCCAGGGACTAGACCTTTCAGGGACCCTCACTTAGGGCAGCCCCTTCCTCACCGCATCCCACACGCGTGCTGCCACCCCAAGGCGCGACCCAAAGTTTTGCGTGATGCTCAGCTCGTGCCCACAGAAGCAGAACCGGGTGCTCTCAGAGTAAGAGTCAGTGAAGAGCCGGACCTCCCGTGGAAACACAGATTCGGGCTCGGGTTCTGGATCCGGGCAGGAGCTGGCCATCAGGCAGGAGCAGCACCCAAGCGCCTCGACCAGCACACTCGAATCTGGGTCCCTGGCTGGGTTGAGGATGGGGACTGCCAGCCATATGGGCTGCTCCCAGGCAGGCACCAGGCCCCGCCTCCCCAGCTCACCCTCCTTCCTCCAGCTGGATTTCCTGGAGATGGATGGGGACGACCCCCGAGCTTGGGTCTCTGGCATACACAGAACAGGACCCACGCAGGTCGTACTCTGCTGACTTGGTTAGAGACCACCAGAGAGAAAAGAAAAGATGCTTGATGCAACTGTCAGAGGCGGGTCCCTCTTATCCCACTCACCTGTGGGGCACACAGATGCCCATAGGCATTGAGGAGCTCAGACTAGGCAGAGAAACAAGCCAAGAGAAAAATCGAGGTGCCTGGAGCTGGCTTTCCAGCAAGTTTAAAAACAAGAAGCGCTCTTGGTCATCCCCCACCCCCGGCTCGCTGCCTACCCCTCAGGGTCAGCCAAATTCGCTCTTGTCTCTTTAAGAGGCGGGGCTTGCTGGCGGGCCACGAGCTACGTCATCAGCCTGCGCCTGCCCGAAGCCTGGATTCTCCACGTGGATTCGGTGGCATCATGGCGGGCACCGAGGCCCCCCAGCCGCAGAAGCGCTACTACCGGCAGCGCGCCCACTCCAACCCCATGGCGGACCACACGCTGTGCTAGTGAGCGAGCCGGGCGGGATCCGGGAGGAGGGGAGGGAGGAGAGGCAGTTGTGCTGGAACCAGCCTTGAGATGGACCTGGGAGGACTGATCGTCCGGTTGACACGTCAGTTGAGGATGGGTTAGCAGAAGGCGGAGTTGGCCGGCTGGGAGTGTTGTAGACAAAAGTCTGGGCAAACTTGCCAACCAAATGTGGTCAGAGAAAAAAAAAAAAAATATTGCTGAAGCTAAAATGAAGAGGCGAAGCAAGTTGTCATTTTTCATCTTCCGATAATTTAAATGTATATCTTGTTTTATCGAGACAGGGTTTCTCTTTAAAAGCTCTCGTTGACCTGGAACTCGCTTTATAGACCAGACTGGCCTCGAATTCAGAGATCCGCGTGTCTCTGCCTCTTGAGTGCTGGGATTAAAAGCGTGTGCCACCACACAGGGCTCTGATTTGTTTTTTAAGTTTTTTTTTATAAACTTAAACATAGAAAGATAAACATTCACACTCCTGGCCACTCCTTGCTTCATCCTCTCCACAGAAAACACATAAATAGAGTAGTGCCTTAGGCAGTCTCTGGAAGAATTCCTTGACACATCAATACCCAGAAGTAGAGACTGGCAGGTCAGCAATCATAGCCTCACGAAGGGACTGTGATTCACACCCAGGGAGCCGGGGGACTTTCCATTATGCCCTCTAGACACCACATGTCCCACGACATGTAGACTTTGAGAAAAAAAAAAAATTCCCTTCAACCCCTACACAAGCACATCTACAATGGTGTGTCCAACAGTCTCATGTGTCTCATATCTTCTTTCCATTAGCCCCGTGAAGCCAGAGGAGATGGATTGGTCTGAGCTTTACCCAGAGTTCTTTGCTCCGCTAAGTCAAAATAAGAACCATGATGATCCAAAGGATGAGAAAGAAAAGCATTCTGGGGCCCAAGTGGAGTTTGCAGACATAGGCTGTGGCTATGGTGGTCTGTTAGGTAATGTGCCGGCTCTTTCCCTGGGACAAAGAGAGACATGGGTTCTGCCATCTCAGCAGGTTAGAGGCAGGTTAGTTGACCTTTCCTCCTGCGACTAGACAGCAGTGACATCAGTGTGGAGAGGTTATACCTTCCCTCTACTCTGGGTCTGTGGTCTTTGCCCTGGAGAAGGGAGGGGCTGCCTCAAGTGTGTCTTTAGAACCTGGGTTATTCTGTCTAGGTCCAGTCTCTACATGCACAGTCACCTGCCCTGTGCTGGGTCAGTGAGCTGGTCAGCACAAGCGTCAAGAGATGAGCTACTGTGGCCACTGATCCTGAACTGTTCTTTTCGGGGATTCCACCCACTCCCTCCCCCACCAGAACACATTCTTCTCCACTCTCTTATGTTTGGGGGTTCCTGTTATATTGTCTTGGTTGTATAGAGCATGCATGCCAAACCACTTGCTTCTGTTTTAATCTTCCCCTATAGATAGATAACAATATAACAGAGAAAGAGCATAGTGGAGACTGGAAATGTCACCTCGTGTCTGAGCTTTCTCCCTTTTTGATCTATAATATTGAGTATTTCCAACCTTCAGTTTTCCCATCTTCCCAGTCCACCAGAGAGTGTGAAAGGGCATAAATGAGAGTTCACTGTGAAAACTCTTAAAGCAGGAGTTCTCAACCTCTGGGTCATGACCTCCTGGGGGTCACATAACAAATATTTACATTACAACTCTTAACAGTAGCAAAATTATAATTATGAAGTAGCAATGAAGTAATTCTATGGCTGGGTCACCACACCATGAGGAACTTTATATTGAGGGGTTAACAGCAATAGGAAGGTTGAACATCACCACTCTAAAGCAAAAGCAAACTGTCCCTGTAGTTTCTACCCTTTTGTTCTAGTCTATATGACATCTTTTTATTGTTGATTTTATTTTAGTTTTTGAGACAGGGTCTCTCTATGTAGCCTTGTCCGGTCTGGAACTTGGCTGTATAGAGAGAGCAAGCTGGCCTTGAACTCACAGAGATCCTGCCTGCCCCTGCCCCTCTTCCGCTATTTCCATTGCTTAGGATTTTAGGACGTGAGCCACCACACCCTGCTCCTGTGACAATATGACAGTTTTGTGTCTTTCCTGTCTCCTGTAGGGAACTCTGCAGAAAATGGGTGTTTCTGCCCCACTCCTGATTTAGATATCTACAAACAAAAAGTCCCCCCCCCCCCCCGTGTCAGCCTCCGTGTATTTGCTCAGAATATGATGCTGATGATCCCATTTCTGTTTCTGTCCCAGTGGCACTTTCTCCACTCTTCCCAGAAACCCTGATTCTGGGTCTGGAGATTCGGGTAAAGGTGTCAGACTATGTACAAGACAGGATTCGGGCCCTACGTGCATCACCTGGAGGTGGATTCCAGAACATTGCCTGTCTCCGAAGCAATGCCATGAAGCACCTTCCTAACTTCTTCCGAAAGGGCCAGGTGCAGCCTGGGAGCAGCCTGGTGGGGTGGGCTGGTAGGTCAGTGGGAAGTGGAGGCCCAGCACTCATACAGGCAATCCTGTTGGTACACCTCTCTCCCACAGCTGACCAAGATGTTCTTCCTCTTTCCTGACCCGCATTTTAAGCGAACGAAGCATAAGTGGCGAATCATCAGCCCCACACTCCTGGCAGAATACGCCTATGTGCTGAGAGTTGGGGTGAGCTGTGGGGGAAGGCGGTGCCAGTGGCCTACCCGGGGCTCTTCACCGAGAATTAATGGGGGGGGGGACATTTAGACACTCATACTGTCACACTCATCATCTTGTTGCTCAGTTGCTTGCAGCCCATATCTAGAATGATGTTGCCTGTGCAGGGCCTGGTATACACTGTCACTGATGTGCTGGAACTGCACGAGTGGATGTGCACCCATTTTGAAGAGCACCCGCTGTTTGAGCGTGTGCCCCTGGAAAAGCTAGTAAGTAAGATGCGTGAGGGAAATCGCAAGAATTCAGCCCTATTCAGAGCAATCCTCTAGTCCTCAGACTTCACTTAGGGCCAGGGAAATGGGAGTCCAAGACCCAGGGCTGTTTGAAGGTGAGCCCCTAGGGACATGCCAGACCCTCTTTCTGCAGAGTGAAGATCCCATTGTGGAACATCTGGGCACATCTACTGAGGAAGGAAAGAAAGTTCTGCGCAACGGAGGAAAGAATTTCCCAGCCATCTTCCAAAGAATACAGGATCCCGTCCTCCAGGCAGTGACCCCCAATCCCACCCTGCCTGACCACTGATTTCTGACCCTGCCTCTTCTAATGACTGGGAAAAGATCAGCTCCCTATTCCAGGCCTTCCCAGACTGGGGACAGAGGCCACAATCTCTCTTCAAGAAGCTGGGTGCAGCCTGTGTTCTTACCCATCCCTGGCTCTTACTGCTTTCTTGCCCTTCCTCTGTCAGAAGAAAGCAGATGCTGGCTGAGGTCAAAGGACCCTGGACCAGAAGGTATATTTGGAGTGGCGTGGGGATTTTGTTCTCCCTCAGCTGGAGTGAAGAGTGTAGTGCCCCACTGTCTGAACCGTGTATTTGGCTCAGGTCCTGTTCCACCACCCCCCACCCCTGTGTTTACTTTGCAGTCCTGGGGATAGTGTGTGCCCGAGTGCCCATGCTGCTGTTTCCCAGGAATGCTAGGGCATGGTCACGTGCCTCCTCCCATCTTCTCCCTGTGGATCTGACCTGGGTCCTCTGTACTGCGCTGTTGTCCTGTCTCTGCAGTGCTGGAGGGCAAGAGGGCAGAGACCCTCGCTTTTCCCGAGTTGACCTTTGATTCCAGATTCACAGTGCTGACTGGCATAGTACCTGACTGATGGGGAGAGGGAGGAAAGCGAAAGCGGAGAAGCTAAATGAAATTTTATTTTATATGTATGGATATTTGCCTACATGTAGGTATGTGCACCAGCCACACATGTCTGGGCCCTTGGTGGCCAGAACAGGGAGTTGGTTCCACTGGATTTAGGTTACAGATGGTTGTGAGCTGTCATCTGGGCCCTAGGAACCTGAATCGTCTGTAAGAGCAGCCAATGCTCTCATCTGCTGAACCATCTCTCCAGCCACTGAACTGGAGCATTTTTGTGGCTCAAAGCAGTAAGTGGCTGCTGACCACAAAGGTACACAAAAGAAGTTGAGTCAGCTTGGGATTCAGAGTGTGTGCTTAGCCTTCATTATATCCAAAGACAGAATCTCCAAACTTATGTACTTGCAGAAAAGAAAAACAAAACAAACAAAAAAACCTCCTTTGTATTATTATTATTGGTTTTTTGAGACAGGCTTTTCTATGTAGCCCTGGATATCTTGGAACTCTGTAGACCAGGAGGTTGGCCTCAAACTCAGAGATCTGCCTGCCTTTACCTCGAGTACCGTACCGGGATTAAAGGTGTTCCCCACGACTGCCTGATGTGTATTATTATTGCTTACATTTCTTTGTGTGTAGGTGAGGGTGTGTATGATGGTAAGAGGACAGTTTAATGGAGTCAGTTCTCATTTTTCACTATGTGGGTCCCTGGATCAGACTCAGGCCATCAACCTTGCTGCTGAGTACATTCTCTTGCTGGCTCTAAGACTCCTTCATTTTGTTCCTCGAACCCTAATTCCCATGTCTGGAAGGAGGGGGCTTGTTGATCTAAGAAACTCCCTGCCCTGAGAAACAAAGATGGAGCCTGGAGAGATGGCTCAGTGGATAAGAGCACTCACTCTTCCAGAGGACCCAAAATGAATCCCCAGCACCCGAAGTGGGTGGCCCACAACTTCTTGTCACTCTAGTTCCAGGCGACTGAGCCACTGTCCTCTCCTGGATTCTGGGCAGCTGCACTCTTGTGCAGACATGCAAAGGCACACACACACCAGCATGTATATGCATAGTCTACAATCTAAAAAGAAAGGGATTGTAGCTATGGCTCAGTGGTTAAGAGCACTGCTTGCTCTAGTACAGAAGATTCAGTTCCCAGTACTCAGGTGGTTCGCAACCATTCATAATTCCAGTTTCAGGTGCTCCAACTTCCTCTTCTGACATCCACTGGCACCAGACATATGTTACACATGCATACAAAAAAATAATACAACAGCAAAAAGGTAAAGGTGGATGGTACCATTTTAACCCACATGTGGTCTGGCCTCTGGCAGGCATGAGAGGTGTCACCAGTGCAGGTAAAGCCCCACAGCAGAGAAGGGGCAACCCAAGGAGCCAAGAATATGGGGACAGCTGAAATTACCTTCTATTTAGTTTCCATTCAGGGTATAATAGAAAATTGGGCCTGGAGAGACTTGGCTTCCCTGGGAAGCAGGCGGGGGGGGGGGGGGGGGGGGGGGGGGGGGGGAGTATGAGGTGCTGGCTTCTAAAATCCATGTAAGTAAGTAGCCTTTCTCAGGAAGAGAGCTTTAGGCTGCTGCCACTGGACCAAGACATTAACACAAGAGGAGCTCTCGTGGGAATTATTACCATAGGCAACCCCAAAGAGCCACGGCAGTCAGCCCCACCTACCGATCCTGGGCACTGTGCTCCTACACAGACCACCCTGCAAAAGGGATTGGCTGAAGAGCTGGAGAGAGGCGTCTTCATTTCCAAGGCCAAGGGCTATAAAAGGGTTTGGTCAAATGCAAAAGATGCTCTGGAGAAGTGCTGCTGACTCCCCAAACATAAAGCATGACCCAGGCAGTCAAGCTCGCCTCCAGAGTGCCCCATCGAGTCCCTCTGCCTTCACAGCTGGATACCTCGCTGGCCTCCAGAGGCTCTGGCTCAGTTCTCCGTAGTTTGTCTGACATCCCCGGACCCTCTATGCCTAGCTTCCTGGCAGAACTCTTCTGCAAAGGTGGGCTGTCCAGGCTACATGAACTGCAGGTAAGGTGTAATCCTCACTATTGGTGGGACTGAGCTGAAGCTGGAGAAGTGGCTTTAATGGCAGAAAGGACACAGGAAGCGGGGAAGAGGGCCAGTGAGAATGGGTACCTGTGGGTAATGAACACGTGAGCCTGACCTGCATCCGTACTCTCACTTTATAGACAGGAAACCCTGCAGATCTAGAACAAGAGCGCAGGAGGAGGGACAGCCCCGTGCTATCCTGCAGATCTGGCTTAAAGCTGCGCTCCTTTTCCTTTACTGGAGGTGCCGTCTAGCTTAGGAGCCTTGAAGAAACTGCTCCCCCTAGACTACAGCCAGATAACTAAAAAGAAGCCCTAAATGTCTGCTTTATGCAGTTTCTCTATTTTGCCATTCTTGTTCAAACTTTCATGGGACAGAAGAAAAAGTTCGCCACATCCCAGCGAGCACTGGAAAATCTCCCCTTAACCAAGCCTAGCCAAACTGAGAATCACCCAAGTGTTCAAATGTCCTCTGCGCGGGTCCTCAGGTGCAGGGAGCTGCGCGCTACGGGCCAATATGGTCAGGCAGCTTCGGGAGACTTCGCACAGTGTATGTGGCCTCCCCTGCACTTGTAGAGCAGCTGCTGCGACAAGAGAGTCCCTGTCCAGAGCGCTGCAGCTTTTCATCCTGGGCAGAGCACCGTCGCCGCCACCAGCGAGCTTGTGGATTGTTAACAGCGTGAGTAGACTCCCTGACCTCCTCGTGCTCCATCCCTGCCCCATTCCTGTATCCAGCCAAGTGGGGCTGTAGTATCCGAAGTCAGGTAGAACAGAGTCTTAGCACTACTCCTCTACCCCCCCCCCCAGCTCCCCCTCCCCCCCCCACCTTGGAGGCCAGAATCCTAAGAATCTGTGGGACAGGCAAGGGTACTAGCATCTGGATAAAATGTAAGCATCTGTGATATCTGTGATTCAGCTTACCCTAGAACCCACTCCCTTCCCTGGCAGGAAATGAGTAAAGAGGAAGGGACATGGAAGATGGGCGAGGTCGGGGGCAGGTTCCTGGAGGGAAGAGGTGCAATACTTCTGGTCACGCTAGCGTCTTCCACACCTGCTCACCTCCCTGATGTGCCTTCTCTGTCCCCGGGCAGGGATGGTGAAGAGTGGCAGAGGCTCCGAAGTCTCCTGGCGCCGCTACTCCTCCGGCCCCGAGCAGCGGCTGGCTATGCTGGAATTCTGAACAACGTGGTCCGTGACCTTGTGCGACGACTAAGGCGCCAGCGAGGACATGGCTCTGGGCTACCCAACCTAGTTCAGGACGTGGCAGGAGAGTTTTACAAATTTGGCCTAGAAGGTGAATTCTAAAACAGCGTTAGGGACAAGTTGAGGTGGTAGCTCTGGTCCCTAGATGCCTGACGCCTGACTGCTCCCCCTTCCGGCCAGGCATAGGCGCCGTGTTGCTGGGTTCGCGCCTCGGCTGCCTGGAACCCGAAGTCCCTCCTGACACAGAGATCTTCATCCATGCGGTGGGCTCTGTGTTTGTGTCCACACTCTTAACCATGGCAATGCCCAACTGGATGCACCGCCTTATACCCGGACCCTGGGCCCGCCTATGCCGAGACTGGAACCAGATGTTTGCCTTTGGTAAGGCACAGAAGTGTGTGTGTGTGTGTGTGTGTGTGTGTGTGTAGGGGGAGGGAGGTGCTGGAGTATCTAAAGCTACACCAGCATCCTCATCAGTGTGCCTTCTTTCTCAGCCCAGAGACACGTGGAGGAGCGGCAAGGCGAAGCAGAAGTGAGGAAACAGGGAAAGCCTGAGAAGGACGTGCAGTCTGGGCATCACTTAACCCACTTCCTGTTTCGGGAAAAGCTGTCTGTCCAGGCCATTGTGGGGAACGTGACAGAACTACTACTAGCTGGAGTGGACACGGTGAGGGTCTCTCCAGTTCCATCTCCAGAGTGTAGTTCCCCCTGCCCCTAGGGCCACTCTGCTGATTCAGGGGATCCACTCTGTCATGAATACAGGCTTGGCCTTAGTGATTTCTTTGGTCCCTGACCATCCCTTCCCTATGCTACCCCTCATCAGGATGCCATGTCTAACACCTCAGATGATCTCACCTGTCCCTCCAGGTATCCAATACGCTGTCCTGGACACTCTATGAGCTCTCCCGGCACCCGGAAGTCCAGTCTGCACTTCACTCTGAGATCATAGCTGCTGTGGACCCTGGTTCTCCTGCCCATCCCCAAGCTGCTGCTCTGTCCCAGCTACCCCTGTTGAAGGCTGTGATCAAAGAAGTGTTAAGGTGAGGGGGGTGGACTGGAGAAAACGCTAGAGGAGAATTAAGGGTGCAGAGAGTGGGAAGAGAGGAAACGGGCGCTCTACTGCTCTACTCCTGAGGAGAGGAGCTGCGTTCCCCAGGCTCACCTTGCTGAATCCATCTTTTGTTTTATGCCCTAGATTGTATCCTGTGGTACCTGGGAATTCCCGTGTCCCAGACAGAGACATCTACGTAGGTGGCTATATTATCCCCCAAAATGTGAGTAGATCCTTTTGCTAAGCCATTACTTACCCTGTGGGCCTAAGCCATCCTAAAACACTCCCCAAAGACTTTCCAGACCCCCTCCCCCAAATCATGATACCTCTTTCTAAGATACAATGGAGCAGTAGAGAAAGTTCTTCACCACCAGCCAGGGCCTACTTTTAAAGAGTCCACCCTCTTCTTCATACTCCCCCATCCTGCATCCTCAGGCTCAAACTGATAACTCTGTGCTTTTGGGGAGAGGGGTATGAGTATTAAAACAGAGTTCTGCTACATATCCTCAGCTGGCTTGGATCCACTGTATTCCTGCTTCTGCTTCCTGAGGGCTAAAATTGTAAGTGTGGACACAAGACCTGGCTCCTGAACTGACGAGCTTGCATTTATTCCCCACCAGACACTGGTCTCTCTATGTCACTATGCCACTTCAAGGGACCCTGCACAGTTTCCAGAGCCAAACTCTTTTAATCCAGCTCGCTGGCTGGGGGAAGGTCCAGCCCCCCATCCATTTGCATCTCTTCCTTTTGGCTTTGGCAAACGCAGCTGCATAGGGAGACGCCTGGCAGAGCTTGAATTACAGATGGCTTTGACCCAGGTAAGTGGCCTAGAACTTATTCCATCCCCTGACTGGAAAGGCCCAATAAACATGGGTGATCCTGTCCTCTAACAAACATAGCAAAACCTAAGACTCAGCAGACAGTCCCATTAGACTATCATCTTCCCTTTCATAATCTCCTGCCCTCATTGACCAGGAGTCCCTTACTGGACACAGATGCCAACCCAACAGTCATCATTCTGATGCTAATCATGTTCTTTACCAATCACGGCCCCATTCTAGACACACCCACAGTGATAACCTTCTTCCTCCCTTTCTAGATCCTGATACATTTTGAGGTGCTGCCTGAACCAGGTGCTGTCCCAGTCAGACCCATGACCCGAACCGTCCTGGTACCCGAGAGGCTCATCAACCTACAGTTTGTAGACAGATAGTCCTATAGGAAGAAGCTGCTGTCATCTGACCTCTCTTCCCAAACTGGACATCCTTTCCCTTGAGGCCTGTGTGCTTGCGGAAGTAGGATCTGACCTGTGTAAAGTGTGTGCTTGGCCTGACTCTGCAGGTCCTCACAGGACCAGGACCCTTTCTCCTGATCAGTACTTCTCCTACTCATTCCTCAAGCCTCAAAGTCATCAGATTTGAACACATCCTTTAGGGGCCAACTCAGACATTAGCTAATAACCCTGGGTGGCCTGGAAAAAGATTCAGCCACCATTCCTTCCGTGCTTACACGGTGTTCGCTGACTGCGCTGTCTAAGCATTTACCGTGGCATGAGCTCAGTGATTGTGCATCTGCTGTGCACCTGCTCAGGTCTCTTTCTTAGCACATGAGCTCTTTGAGAAAAGTGATGAAGCCTTATTGCTCTGCTGGGGTTTTTATTTTTGAGACAGAGTCTTATTATGTAGTTCATGCTGGTCTTGAACTCACAGTCCTCTTTACCTCGCCTTCTCAAGTGTTGGGCTTACAGACACGAACTCCCATGTCCAGCTTTGTCAGACTTTACACCTCCTGTCAGGGTCTCTCTCTAGCTATGTGACACCATGTACATTCTCAGATCAAATCTGGGCAGAAGAAATGAGAACTCACCTGGCTCTGCCTTCCCTTTATCTTAATCTCGCCCCTAGGAAAGCGAATCTTCCCTAGCCTAGTTTACAGTATTTTTAAAGCATCCCTCAGCTCTTTGGTCACTCTAAAGCACATTGTCCCACTTACTTCCCACCCTTTGGTCTGTCTCCTATTTCCCCATCCTGTTTTCTTTTTTATATTGAAAAAAAATTATATTAAGTTTTAAAATAAAATGTTTACTCCTTGGCTTTGGGTTGTCTTTTCTCCAATCTTGGGAAGATCCCCATCTCCCACCTTAGCTTCAAAGGTCCTGGGAATAGCTCCCTGGATGATCCCTCTGGAAGTGTTTTGTGACAAACCCAGACATGTTTCTATCTGTAATGGGAACAGCCAAGTCTAGCTTGGCTTCCTGGAAGAGATTCAGAGGTGGTGGTGAATAGCAAGTGTAGGAGCTAAGTTATAAAATGGGCCTGGGTTAGAGGCAGCTTGATTCTTGGTGAGAAAGGAGCTTCTGGAACCTGAACTGTCAGAGTCAAAGGGCATTCTAGAATATCCACTCTGCTCTCCTTCCCAGAAAGACAGGGACACAGGCAGGGAAATGGAGGCAACTAGGCAGGATGAAAGCAGACTGTAAGGTGGCCAGGAGCCCTGAAGTACTGAGGCAGGAGAAGGGGCCAGGCCAAGAGAACCTGTTTCCCTGAGTCAGCACTCTCTGGCCACCCTCACAGGCTGCACACAGTACTCCCTTGTGATGTATACAGATGAACTCATCCGCCATCCATGAATCTCTCAGCACTCTGCACAGCTCCCCTCCCATGTCAGAACTTGCCTCTTTTTCCCTCTCTCCCACTCCAATTAGCCGGGTATAGATCCTGCCTCACACTTCCTCTGGCCCATCCAGGACATGGCTCCCTAACGGCAGAAACCAGCAGCCAGTAGACTTCCCACGGAGACCCAATCATGCATGATGTAGAGAAGCAGGACACGCCTGAAGGCTTGTGTGGAGAGCAAGGTTTGCACAGTGTCTGCTCCTCTCCTCTCTGCTGAACACTCAGCATCTGCTTCTATTCATTCGATACCAAGTTCAACATAAAATACATAAGGGTTAGCAGATCAGAGCTGGGAGCGTATAGCCTAAGCTATGAGACCTGTTTCCCTGCAGGCAATAAAGGATCTCCCCTCCTGAGCTGCCCAGTGTCTAGACAGGAATGGCACTTTGAAGAGGCAGCACTGCCTATGATCCCTTTCCTAGACAAGGGTCTGTGTAAATCTGGAAACACACAAGAGTAATTATATTGACAGCTGTGCAAGGGCCCCATCCCAAGACCTCAGTTGGCTGGAGGAGAAAGGAAAGTGGGCTTTGGGACTCGTGTGTGTGTGTGTGTGTGTGTGTGTGTGTGTGTGTGTGTGTGTGTGTATGTGTGTGTTCTTAAGTATATCCAAGCTTCCATGAAGAGCCACCATGAGGAACATCCTAGGCTTGGCCCAGAAGCCCCTCCCTCATGTGTCTTATCCACCTGAGTCCTTTCTGCCATCCCAGACATTAGCAGTCACTGACTTTCTGTCGCCCATCTGATCGCCAGATCAATAAAGTCCAACCCCTCTGTCCCCTGGAGGGAGGAAATAGAGCAGTGTGTGTCTGGTAAAATTTCCTACTAGAGAGCTCTGCATCCCTTCTCACCCTGGTTCTTTCAGGACCTTCACCCTTGGAACTAAGTCAGACCCTCAGTGAAGCTTCGGTTACACCCACAAGCCAAACCAACGCCAGCACCATGGACAGCAGCCAAAGTACCGGGCCACACACTACCATCACTACTACCCTTTCTGGAGAGGCATGCCGCAAGGAAGGGTTCCTGCGCTCCAGGGTAGGTGAGCCGTTAAAAGACAAGCATTTTTTTTCAAGCTTTCCCAAGAGCAGGCAGAGCAGAGGACCAATAATAAAAAAGGCCTCTGGATCTGACTTTAGCAATGTATGAAGGTATTTTTTTAATTGCTCATGAATGGTTCACTTAAGAGACACCATCATTCGTATAATCCCCAGCCACCAGGCTTCAGGAGAAAGGAACCAAAGCATCAGACTGACCCACATAATTTTCTTGGTGGTATGGGAGTTAAACCCAGGACCTCATGCACACTAGGCAAGCACTCCTCCACTGACCCGCACCCCCAGCCCTCCGACCCACATTTCCCAAAATCATTTCTCTAATAAACAACAGCTCTCCTATGCATCTACCTTCCAGTAATAACTAGCTGGTACACCTGGATCAAACCTGTGACCCTGATCTGCCACAGTTTCAGTTGAGATTAAAGACATAACGTGGAGGAAGAAGGTTCCTTTCCTACCACTCTAAATGAGCTCATGTTCTTCACACACCATATATTTTGGGGGAATGACACAGTACCTGGAAAGGACTGATCAGGCTGAGTGGCTCCAGCATGCCCCCAAGTCCAGTGTTTGGAGGGTCAAAAGTGTTCTCACATCTGCAATAACCACTGCCCTGCACAGTCAGCCTCTTTCTACTTTTGTTTCTGAATCTATTTTGTCGCTCAAAATGCTCAAAGTTCTGCACCACTTCGGACAAAAACCAGACTTGGGGATCTGCTATCCCATCTATTGCTTGAAATAAGTGGACCAGCAAGTAGTCCAGAACTCTCTTTTATACTTTTACCACTTTTCTTCGTAATAGCATTAAACTCGTCTGTCAATATCCTCATTCTAAGTCTATGAGGTAGACATGAAAAACAAAAAAAAAGCTCAGATTTTTTTCCCCTAAATCATATAACTCACAGGTGGCAAGTCCACCCTCCTCAGCTACCTCTGAGCACCACCTAGCAGCCAATGGGAATCATTCACCAGCAAACGGGAGTCCCTCCTCCAACCAACGCTGCACTTGGGCCTGTCACCTGTGCTGAGGAACCTCCCCACACCCTTCAGCCCTTCAGAAAAGCCCAGATGAGAAAGGAGTCTCTGTGTGCATATAAATGATTCTTTATGCCCTTCCCCCATGCAGTGGGGGTGTGGAGCAGGGGGAGTCCCCCGCCCTCATGCAGGGAACGGGAGGTCAATGTGTACTGGAGTTATTGCCAGATGCCCTGTGGCCATGGGGTGGGGAATGGGGGTCTGCAGCCCCCCTTTTTTTCTGGCATTGGTCTCCCTTTACCAAGTCACCATGGTGGAGATAGGGGACTAGAGGCCCTAGAGCTGAGGTAAAGATGGTTCTCTCCGAGAAGAAAAGCTGTTCTCTCCGCCTGCCTGCTGGCCATCCTCAAGATGAGTATGAGGCGGTGTCAGTGGGAGCTGAAATGTCATCCAGGTGTCTCTACCCTGTGGGCAGTAGAGGCTGGACAATGTCTCCAAGCTTGAGGCTGTCCACAGAGATCCTCAGTGAAGGGGCCACTGTGCCCCAAACACCTTGCCTAGCTCGTACCTCCAGCAGCCAGGAAAGCTCATCTCTGGCTGATGCTCTGACTTGAGATCCCTGCTCCTGGAGTCCAGGTCAGACTGTGGTGACCCTCATGACAACCTCTCTACCAGAGTGAGAGCTGGAACGGGCATCTGGTGGCCGTAGTTGTCCAAGGAGGTGCAGGATTGTGTAACCACAGCGCTGAGGCAAGAGCGTCCGCATGCGCTGGGCAGCTGGGGGTCGGCTGGGGGCCCCAGCAGGGGGGCTGGTCCGTGAGGTCCTGGGGCCTGGCTTCCCTCCTGTTCCTCCCCCTGCATCTCCTCCTATGTCCTTGGTCTTGTCATAGTTCAGGACCTTCCACTGTTGGTTCACTGCCTGCCAACGCTTGAAGATGCGGTAGACGGAAGAACCTTCATGAACAATGAGGCCTGAACAACAGAGGTGAGAAAAGAAGGGTGAAATGCTACCCACACAAAGGCCACAGGTCCTTGAACACTCATTTCTGCAGATGGAGAAGACAGAGCACAGAGGATGGGGCCCCAGGGCACCCCTAACAGTGTCTAATGGTAGAATTATGAGAACGCAAAGGATGGGCAGAGGAGTTATGTGAGCGAGGAGGACAGGAAGATGTTAAACAGCTAAGGGGGGAGAGGTGTCCTCACCGATGCAGACAACGTCCATGAAGCCGTACATGCCGTAGCAGATCTGGAAGAGAAGATCCTGACGCTGCCACTTGGCTGAAGGGCTGAGTGAGGACCAGATGAGCCAGGAGATGCTGGCAACGAGGAACAGTGAGCCCAGAACTATGGCTGCAATCTGGACCTTCTCTATGACGGTCAGAGAGATGGCCTGCCACTGTTTGGGAGAAAATACTCCAAAAAGTCACAAGAACAGATAGGCAGTGGGGGTGATGGGCAACCCTGAAGAGAAGCCTCCAGAAGCCTTCCCTGAACTCTTCAAGCAGAACCAAAAATCTGTCTGCTCTGCTCCCCGACCTAACCTAAGGTGAGACACTAGTACCACTTATCAGCTTATTGTAGAAAGGCGGGGTTGGACGAGGGCTTGGAAACCCAAACATACTGGTTGAAACACCAGTCTTTTTTTTTCATATTTATTTTTATTTTATGTGAGTTGGTGTTTTGCCTGCATGTATAACTGTGTAAGGGTGTCAGATCTTGGAATTATAGACAGTTGTTAGCTGCCATGTGGATGCTGGGAATCAAACTCAGGTCCTCTGACAGAACAATCAGTGCTCTTAACCACTGAGCCATCTCTCCAGCCGCAGAACACTAGTCTTAATTCCATCTCATACTAGTTGAGTTAATTTTAGACAAGTATTTAATCTGTACATGTGTCAGTGCCCTTGTTTCTAAAAACAGACATAATAATGGTACCTAGTTACAAGTGTTAATATATAACAAATAACATATAGGAAACGGTATATTCACTGTTATAACTGTATATATGTACATAACTGATATATATATATAAATAATATATATATATATAAATAACTGATAATGTTGATTATCTCCCTCTGTTCTTCTAAGTTCCCTCCAATAGGATCAGAACATAAGTGTCTTGGAATGCCATAACGGTGGCGGGAGGTGGTTTGGGGAAAAACAGTATATAAGATGAAATAAGCCTTTGCCCATTGTGACTCCTCCCCCCATCCCGCCCCGCCCTCACCTGCAGTGGGTTCTTGGTGCTGATCGCCAGCACCTGGTACTTGAAGTAGCAGAGTTCACAGCTCCAAGAGCCCCTCTCACTGATCCAGCGGATGAGGCAGGGCTGGTGTGTACAGCGCACTGAGCCGTCACAGCGGCAAGGGCTCAGGAGCTCCCCCTGGAGGAAAAGAGGGGAGGGCCCCTGTCAACCATCATCACCCGGACCCCTTTCTGCAGCACTCCTGGAGAGGAGGAATCCTCTTCTTACACTACTACGTTTAAAAACTCGGGCTTCTTACCCAAAGCAGGGCAAGAAGCTAAGGCTTCAGTACAAAAAGTAAGATCTCGAGAAAAACTTCTCCAACCACAGGGATTAAATTTGGGGTGGGAGGGAAGCCCCTATAGAAATTGCCAATCAAAGACAGCCTAAAGATGCGACCTCTCCCCAGGATCTGGAGGGAGAGGAGAGTCTGCGTGACTGAGCTATGCTTCCTTCAACCCACTGCACAGTACTTCCAGTATAGATCTGGTATCAACTGGGGTGTAAAACTGTGGTTTCCACACTAAAATGGGAAGACATTCTTGGGGCAAGAATAGAACGTGTTTCCCTTTAGACAAGCAGTCATGTATCGCTGCACAGAAACACCCTCTGGCCCTATCCCGGGACAACTTTATCTATAAAATTAAACAAAGAAGCCTCTTTAGAATGAAGTGGAAAGTTGCAGGATGGCAGCAAAAAGTACTTCACCAGAGGAAATAGTGAGTGAGGCAGGGTCCTTGGCTGACCCCTCCCCTTAAGGTTAGACCAAATCTACTCCCCTTTGAGCCCACAGTTGATGGCGACGACCCTAAGGGGAGGAAGCAGGTGCTCACACTCAGCCTGGTGTCTGATAATGGGTGACAGAGATTCTGAGCCCTTCCAGGAGAAAGCCCCACCCCATCCTGGGAGCCCCCAGCCTCGATTCCCCCAATCTTAACACACTCCAGGAGTCTCCAGCCAGGCCAACCTCACCCCATTCCCACTCGGGGTCCTGGGTCCCGCCCAGCTCGCCCAGGCCCCGCCCCCTGCTCCGGTCTCCACGGACACCCCAGGTGCGTGCCCCCCACCCCTCCCCGCCTAGCCAGGTGCTCGGGGCCTGACCTGCTCCGGGCCTTGGAAGCAGATCCTGCACTGGGGGGTTCGGAGCCCGCTGTCCAAGCTGCTGCTGAGCGACAGGGCGTCCAGCGCGCCTGGGGGCGGCGGCGGCGGCGCGGGCGGTGGCGGGGGTCCGGCTCGGGGTTCCTTGTCGCTGGCCAGGCCCCGGGCCCGTGGTTCCGACCCGTAGTACTCCTCTTCGTCTCCGTCGCCGTCCCGGGTGGAGCAACCAGCGAAGGGCGCCCAGCCGCAGCCGCCTCCCCCGCCCCCCCGGGGCTGCGGCTCGGCCCGGGGCCGCCCCCCGCCCGTCAGCACCAGCAGCTTCAGCTCGTTCAGGAACATGCGGAGCCGAGACTTGAGCATCGTCCGGGCGCCGGGGGGGCGGGGGGCGGCGAGCGAAGGGGGCTCTCGGGCGGCAGGGGGAGGGGCGACGACAAGGCCGGGAAGGGGGCGAGCGCGGGAGAGCCGGACCGGGCCGGGGTCTCCGCGGCCTTGCAAGCGCCGATCACTGCTGCCACCTCCGGGGCTCCAGGGTTCGCGGGGCCGAGTGGGCCGTCAGCCCGGGGATGGCAGGGTGGGCAGGCATGGCCCGAGCAGGGGGCAGGGGGGCGGAGAAGGGGCTCAGGGTGCCGCGCCCCGCGGGTCGGGGTCCGGAGCCGGCCGGGTGCCGGGGCTTACGCGCCCCGGTCCTCCTGCGGTGGGGCCGCCCCCCATCGCCGTCCTCCCTGCTCCAATCCCGCTCCGACTCCCGGATCCGGCTCGGCTCGGCCCGTGCGCTCGGCGGTGGCAAATGGCGGCTCCTTCCGGCGGCGGCGGCGGCGGAGACCCCCCCGGAGCGGCGGGCGGGCGGGGCGGGAGCCGGGGAGCCGGTGAGGGATGGAGGGAGGGGTGGGGCGGGGAGGGGGAGCGGAGGAGAAGGGGCCGCGGCTGCGCATCCCCGCCCTGCCCAGCACGAGCAGGTGTCCCCAGGGGCGGGGCGAGTGTGCGAGACAAGGAAGGAGGGGAGTGGCTAACGAAGGGGAGTGTGTACCCTGGCAGAAGAATAGGTGTGTGCACGCGGGTGGGAGTGAGGATGGAAGGTGAGTCGTCGGAGGTTGCAGGTGTAACGAGGCGCAGAGGTGTATGCACAATGGGAGTGTGCAAAGAAAGAGCTCTGCAAGGGGTTAGAGGGTGTGCGAGAGTTGAGTGGGCAAGAGATGGACCCTAGTTACACACAAAAGATTGTAAAGGGTGCCGGGTGCGGGACTGTGAGATGGTGGTGTGCAGGAATGGAGTCGGCGTGTGTGAGAAACAAGTGATTGATTCTAATGTGTGAAGGTGGTGAGTGAGCAGAAAAAGCAATGCCAAAGGGATGGGCGTGTCTTTGATACCATCCCTACCCTCAGCTCCACATCTCTAAAGTGGATACCACACGCACACACGCTTAAATCTTTGTTTCAAGTTGACCCCTAGAGATACTACCAATCTATCAAAAAATTTCTTTCAGCTGTATATTTACACCCTCTCTCTCAGCCTCTTTGTGAAGCTGAGGGAAAAAAAAGGATTCCCCGGGAAACCCACTGGGTCAAAGACACTGAGAAAAAATTAATTAGCAAAAGAGTAATTAACAGAGAAAGTGAGGGGATGGAGCAAGTCAAACCTGGGACAGACTGCCAAATTAAAACTCCTCAATGGAAAGTGGTATCGAAGGTAGTAATGCTTCTGCAAAACATCTAAGTGCTTTGGGTGGATAAATGAATGGGGGGGGGTCTGTGAGTTAAACAAAGAAGAGAGCTTTTCCTGTAAGGACACAGTGCTCATGGAGAGATAAAATGAAGCAGTAATGCCTGCATTGGGCAAACGAAACACACAAAGCAAAAATAAATAAATAAATAAAGAGGGTTAGTGATAGACTTTAATCTGAATGCTCCTGCTCCGGATGCAGAGGCAGGCGATCTTTGTTAGTTCGAGGCCAGCCTGGTTTTTCAAGTTCTGGGACAGCCAGGACTATACAGTAAGACCCTGTCTCAGGGAAAACAAAACTAGGGTGGGAGTTAAATAAGCTCACATGCCACTTAGCCTTTCAGAAAGCTAACAATCCCAAACAATCCTAAGAAGGTAGCTAATGAAACACCCACCTCTCCAGCCCATTAGCCAATCTAGGCCCTGATCTTTTTCTTAGTCTCCTTGGCAGCAAGATGTATTGGAGCGGGAGAGGAAATCTGCCCATATGCCTTCTATTTTGTCCTCAGTTATGATTTATGTTGTTAATCTTTGAGTCTATGCTGTTACATCAACATTCATACACACACCCCACACCCCCCAGACAAAGTTTGATTGTGTAGTCCTGGCTAGCCTGGAACTCACTAAATAGATCAGGCTAGCCATCCACCTTCCTCTGCCTCTCAATCCCTTCCTGGGATTAAAGGTTTGAGCCACTATACTCCACCATTGTTACATTTCCAACCATAAAAGTAAGAATAGAACTTGGAATACATGGCAAACCAGGTCAAATGATTTCAGACTGGCTGTGGTGTCTCAGTTCTGGAAACCAAGCCCTTGGACTTAAAAGAGTTTGAAGCCAGCCTGGGCTACATGGCAAGACTGTCAAGAAGAAAAAAAAAACTGAGTATGGTGCACACCGCCACTAACCTTAGTACTGGGGATGGAGCACATAGGATCAAGAGTTTGAGGCTAGCCTAACTACATGTCTATTTCAAGGCCAACCTAGGCTATATGAGACCGTGTCTCATTAAGACAAAATTTCACACACACACACACACACACACAATCAGAGTTGTTGCTCATGCTTATAAAAGCAGCATTTAGGAAGGTACAAGTGCTGTGAGTTTAAGGCCAGCATCAGCTACACTGTCTCAAATGATTTCAGAGCTTGGCATTTGGTAGTATAACACAGTGATTGAACACGTTTATCGAGTAAGAAAACACTGACTCCAATCTCTAGCACCTATCAAAACCAATTTTATTTTATTCGAGACAGGGTTTCTCTGTGTAGTCTTGGCTATCCTGGAACTAGTTCTGTAGACCAGGCTATCCCCAAACTCACCGAGTTTGCCTCTGCCTTTTTTTTTTTTTTAAGATTTATTTATTTATTATGTATACAGAAGAGGGTACCAGATGTCATTATAGATGGTTGTGAGCCACCATGTGGGTGCTGGGAATTGAACTCGGGACCTCTGGAAGAACAGTCAGCACTCTTAACCTCTGAGCCATCTCTCCAGCCCCGCCTCTGCCTTTTGAGTGCTTAAATTAAGGGCATGTGCCACGACTGCTAAAAAAAAACGATTTAAAAATAGTTCTAGATTTTAGGCAGTTTCTCATCAATGGGTACATGGACCTTTATTCCCAAAATGGTGGACAACAATAAGGGAGTCGGAACCCATAAGACGAAGAATGTCAAATCTACTTCTGTCTACCTAGATTTCTATGAGCAGAGACCACTTGGGAAATGCCGTTAAGGGCAAGAGTTGCTCTAAGAAAACTGCAAGGAAAATAAAAAGAAATGGGGCACAAATGAGGAATTGCAGGTTTGCAGAGAGACACAAGACATTCTCCGGCAATGTAGTGGTCTGACGCGGTATTGGTGACCGCCCTGGTACACGCTTACTTTTGTTCATATGTACAGTCACATACAGATTTAACAGAATATAGAATCTTCGTGTTAAGAGCTTCTTAGGATCAAGTACCCTTAGTTCCAATAACACTTTGCTGGTTTTTGATATTCCCAGGGAGATTTACAAGTTGAAAATGGGACGATCATTACATGTCCACTCTTCCCATACACACAGTGGCTGACTGTACTAATCTTATAACTCTAGATTCCTCCTCAGATAGAAATCGTCTACTCCCTGTTTCATAAGACCACACTTGTCTACATTAGATATCCTTATCATTACTTTTAAAGGGCGAATGACTTGAGACGCACAAAACAAAAACATCGCATGCCAAACTGCAAGGAAGCACTTAGTAAAATTTTGTTGAATGAATGAAGAGTAAAACAAAGACACAAATACGAATGTTTCCTCATGGCGGTGGAATGAAAATGTGACAGTATCATCTCCTCCGGTACCAAGATCTCCCACTAGCACCACACACACACCTCCCGCCAACATACAGGCATCAAAGATGCTCTCAGGCTAGCTCGGCCTTGAGCCCGGAGTTGAGAGCTGGTTGGCCTGGTTGCCATGGCACCGCCTGGTGCTCCACCCTCTCTCGCCCCCATACACCCCCACGACGGAGGGGGCGGGGTGCGGGAAAGGAGGAGGAATAGCAGCGGGTCACGTGCCACGCAGCGTAACCACACCTCTGCTTCTCGGAGCAAAGTCAAGGGGTCACGTGGGATAGCAACAGGTCACGTGGTGACCCAGCTTCCCCCGCCCCCCATCACACACCTCCCCATCAATGCTAAGCTCCGATCACCTAGTGCGCATGGATGGAGGTCACGTGTCCCCCGAACGTCCGGCGTCCGCCCCGCCCTCCCAGTTTCCGCGCGCCTCTCTGGCAGCTGGTCACATGGTGAGGGTGGGGGTGAGGGGGCCTCTCTAGCTCGCGGCCTGTGTCTATGGTCGGGCCCGTAGCGTCCAGCTGCCCGGGACCGATCCCCGGTGTATGGCGCCGCAGGAACCGGTTCCCGGGCCCAGATAAAGGGCCACCTCCCTGTACAGCTCTTGGCTTGGCGTAAGGTGAGTTGTAGACCTTTCCAGGAATAGGAGCCAGTCCCCGGCTCCAGCACCACCCTGTGCCCCCCTCGGATGCACATCGCTGGCTGGTTTTAAAAGGCTGGTCCAAGGGCGGGAAGAGGGGCCTTTGTGATCTCGGGCGAGGGTGTGATTTTAAGAAAATGAATTGTAGAGTCTTCGATGCAAACCCTGTGCATTGTATGATCTTCTTTGTGCCCAGTAGGACGTCCGCTGAAAAGAAAAGCATTCTTTCCCCCCCCCCCAGGACATCACGTGGCTGGAGGGCTTGGTGGTAGTCTTTTGTGCTACCTGAAGCGCGGGGCTCTGGGAGTGCAAAGGGGATGGGCTGCTGCTGTTTGTGCGGTCGTGGGCAGGAATTCCTTTGTTCCTGCTGGGTCATCCCCCTCCTAACTGTGAAAGAGAGTTTAGTATTAGAAGCCTCTGTGATTGTAGGAGATCCGCTGCTCCGAGAATGGCTACCTCTCGATATGAACCAGTGGCTGAAATTGGTGTTGGTGCCTATGGGACGGTGTACAAGGCTCGAGATCCCCACAGTGGCCACTTTGTGGCCCTCAAGAGTGTGAGAGTTCCTAATGGAGGAGGAGCCGGAGGGGGCCTTCCCATCAGCACAGTCCGTGAGGTGGCCTTACTGAGGAGGCTGGAGGCCTTTGAGCATCCCAATGTTGTACGGTGAGAGGGTTGAATTGGAAATTGGGGAGGGAGAGAGAATAGAATCTGTAAGTCAGGGGTGTGGTCAGGAGTGAGACCTTGGAGATCTCCAGGCCAGGTTGGATCGAAGTAGACTGACCAGCTGGTGACCATTTATTTTTGTCAGGCTAATGGATGTCTGTGCTACTTCGAGAACTGATCGAGACATCAAGGTTACCCTAGTGTTTGAGCATATAGACCAGGACCTAAGGACATACCTGGACAAAGCACCTCCACCAGGTTTGCCAGTTGAGACCATCAAGGTGAGTGCGGTGGACACTGAGAGGTGGATTGGGATCTTAGTAGTAGAACTTGCTAGGATTTTTGAGCATGTTACATGGTTTCCATTGCTCTGTGCTTTCTCCTTCAAAACCAGGATCTGATGCGGCAGTTTCTAAGCGGCCTAGATTTTCTTCATGCAAATTGCATTGTTCACCGAGACCTGAAACCAGAGAACATTCTAGTGACCAGTAATGGGACAGTCAAGCTGGCTGACTTTGGCCTAGCCAGAATCTACAGCTACCAGATGGCCCTCACACCTGTGGTCAGTAAAGAGCCAGGCAGCCCAAATGGTTGTGATTTATGGGTGGGACTTGATTTCCCATAGCACCCGACATGTCTTGTACTTGATGTTTTCAAAACCAAGCAGCTATGATTTCTGAGAAGGACCCTCATTCATTTCTCCTGTTCTGTTTAGGTTGTTACACTCTGGTACCGTGCTCCTGAAGTTCTTCTGCAGTCTACATATGCAACACCTGTGGACATGTGGAGTGTTGGCTGTATTTTTGCTGAGATGTTTCGTAGGAAGTATGGGACTTGAAACTCTTTGTTTTCCAGACAGGGACTCCCTCTGTAGACCAGGCTAGCCTTGCACTCAGATCTGCCTACGTATGCTCCTTAGCACTGGGATTAAAGGCAGGTGCCAATGCCACTGCCTGCCTCAGGGCTTCAGTTCTAAAAATCTTTTGCTGTTTTTTATGTTGCTATATAGGTTGAAGTAAAAACTTGGACATTGGGCAAATGCTCTATACCATTACACTACACTCTCATCCCTGAGTCTTTTATATGAAACATCTGTTCTTGACCATTCTTCTTGTACATATGGTGCCGGACCCCCAACCTAGGTTCTTGCATTTGTTAGGCATGTGCCCTGCACCCCCAGCTACCCTTTCAACCTGCCCTGTTCATGGTGACCGCCTTGCTTAAAACAGAAATGATACAGGCAAATGTCCAGAAACTTGACACTCCTTTACCCTCCATCCTCTCTACTCTGAGGCACATCATGGTCATTCTTCTGTATTTTTCTACCTTAGGCCTCTCTTCTGTGGGAACTCTGAAGCTGACCAGTTGGGCAAAATCTTTGAGTAAGTATTCAGTAAGGAGGAAGGAAATTCACCATTCTGAATTCCATTTCTGCTGAGCGCCCCTCCCCCCCATGGCAGCTGCCTCTAGCCCTGGAGGTGGAAACTGGAAAGGGACCCCTGAGCAGACTTGTCCTGTCCTTACAGTCTCATTGGATTGCCTCCAGAAGATGAATGGCCTCGAGAGGTATCTCTGCCCCGAGGGGCCTTTTCCCCCAGAGGGCCTCGGCCAGTGCAGTCAGTCGTGCCGGAGATGGAGGAGTCTGGAAGGCAGCTGCTGCTGGTACTGAGCATGGGCGTGGGCCACAATTGGGTTAAAAAATAGTCTGGGCTGGGGAGGTGGCTCCACGGTAAAGCTCTTAGGGCATTACCAAAAACAAAACTCTCAAACAAGGTGGAAGTGAAGGACTGGCACCGGCCTCTGTGTGGGCACTGACATGTGCCCATTACACGGTTTCTTATGTGAACATGCACACACAAAGGTGAAACGGAATAGTTGTTAAGGGCCGCATTGTGGAACCAAGATCTGGTTAGTGGACAGGTTATAGTTTTTACTGCTGCTATGATGGCCAGGAGAGCAGGTTTAAGGAAACACCCTTGTAGCCATGCTGGGGTAGGCATTCACCCTCTTCAGCTGTTTCTGATCTTCGGCTCTCCCCTCAGGAAATGCTGACCTTTAACCCACACAAGCGGATCTCGGCCTTCCGAGCCCTGCAGCACTCTTACTTACTCAAGGAAGAGAGTGACCCAGAGTGAGAGAGCAGAGCGGCTGCCTTTCCTCGACTCTGGACACACAAGCGTCGAGAACCTCAAGCTCTGCCGAAATTCCTCTGGGGCTGTGGAGACTCCTCCAGTTTTTTAAAGAATATTTTAAGCCTTAAATGACATTCCCCACTCCCCCTTATGAGGCTTCCCCTCCGCCCTCCCATTTCTCTACACTAAAGGGTGGGTCTATCTGTCTTCTCCCCTCCCTGATTTATATTGGGATCTTTTTTATACAGCAAAACAAGACAAAGAAATATGGTCTTTTTTCTTTAATGTTTTTTTCTGATTGGCTTTGCCTTTGGGAGATTTGAGAGCCCATTTGGAAGGCTCCCTGCAATATCTGTAGACTGTTACACAGGACATAGATGGGCACTCCAGCTCTTTCGGGATCACAGGATTGGAAGGGGCCTTTCAATTCCTTTCTCTGAACACTCAGTTAAAATGGCTTTAGTTTTACGGTCACTGCCTCACTGGGTCCTGTCGTGACAAGAAGACCTCTGTGTGGGGCCAGGACTAGAAAGTTAGGTGGTAGAAACACTTGCCTAGCATGAGTGAGGCCCTGGGCTATAGCCCAGGCCACACACACCCTCCAAAAAGGTTGTTTCCCCCTGGTACTTTCTGGTTTGTCCTTGGTGTCAAAAGGAGGAAAAGTAGTTATGAAAGGCTCAAAACCCCTTCGCATTTCTAGGAGTATACCATATTGTCCTAGAAAGAGGTATAAAGTTTCCCTATATCTTATTCCTATCAAGTCTTAACTACCACCTGATCAGTTTTATGAAATGAAGCCCTAGGCCTTTTTTTTTTTAAAACAAAAAACATGTTGGAAATGGACCAACCTAGGATTTTAAGAATTTAGTGGGGTTATAAAAAGCTAGGAGAGGGCAAAACCAAGTCAGAGGGATCCAGAGACTTGACTGACTGGGTGGGTGGTGTCACACACCTGTATCCCACCACTTGGAGACTGTGGCAGGGGGATCCAGAACTCAAGGTCATTCTTGGGTACACAGCAAGTTGGAAGCCAGCCTAGGCTCCATAGATCCTATCTGGAAGGTCAAAAGTCTCATAGGAAGGCACTGGGGTTGGCGCGGGGATCTTTTTGATTCCGGAATCTCATTGCCAGCCAAACACCAAGAATCTACAGGAAGGGAGAGAGAAAGCAAGTTATTTTTTGACTCTTGGGATTTAAAGCTTATGAGCATGTACATGAAGGAAATGGCAATTCTTACCTCTGTGAAGCTGAAGAAAAGGCCAACACCACCTAGGATTTTCAGGGCTTTGTCTGAATGTTTAAGGAACGTCTCCCCGCACATCTGGCACCCAGAGTTCCTGGTCTTGCACATCTGAGAACAAAATGTAATAATACGAGATGCAAAGCTGTTAGCCTGCCCCATCCAGGTAGCTGCAATGAACGCCCCTGGAAAGTACTAACTTGACTAGTTCTGAGACTGGGGTCCCACTGGGCTAAACCTTTGTAGCTTCAGCATAGCCCAGTTCAAGACTGACAACTCCCCACCCACTCTTCAACATACCGCAGTGCAGGAAGTGTCCTCTCGTTGGTATGGCGCTGTAAGGTTGAACAAGCCACAGCAGTCAAAACTTTCCTCCAATTCATGCTGGGTACTGTTGCTCATGACCCACCAAGATGCATTGATGACATCTATCTAGGGTACACAGGCAGAGGAACATCCTGCTCAAAGTTCACATGCTTCAGCTTCCCTAAATCTAGCAAGGGCAACCAACAACCCACAGAAACGGGATAACGTGTCATAATCACACACAATGTCAAGCGTCTCTTAGACGACATCTTATTAACCATAAGTGTTAGAGGACTCGTACATCTCTGAAGTAGTAGATCTAAGGATGAAGGTATGATATGGTCAAAGTAACAACTTTAAGGGTGGAGAAAGCATGGCCTTACCTGTGTGCTCTGGTTAATAGCCAAACATGAGCAAGAGATTCCAAACTGGAAGATGAAGACCAAACCAAGGATGATCATATACTGAAAAAATGTTATGGCAAAAAGACCTGGTTTCCATTTAAAATATCTCATTTAAAGTACCCAGGGAGACATGCAGGCAGATCTCAGTGTGAAGGCCAGCCTGGTGTGAGTTCCAGGCTAGCCAGCACTATGTAGCATGATCGAGTTTCTTGTTTTTAAAATCTCACCCGGTGCAATTTGTACTGCAATGTAGCAGGGAAGGGAGCAGAGTTCAAGGCCCTTTTCTGTTCATGAAACTAGTTGATTAATCAAGATGAGAACAAAAACATCAACTTCCGTGAATTACAGAACAAGAACAAAGAGACATGTCTGAGGTCCCCTGCCCTTTTAGGAAAAGCCCAGCCGGGGTCCCCCAATCCGTGTAGGTTAGGATACGAAGAAGAGAAGCACTTGGTGATGGTTAACAGCCCCCACGAGTCCAGCCATCGCGATGAGGAGAAGGAAGACTCCCACAGCGATGACTCCTCCAATGATGTGAATGCTGGACACCAGACCCAGGCCCTTGCCCCAGGCAGCCACGCCAATGAGCAATAAACCCACAAGCTGCAAGAAACAGAATACACTTCAGCCTGGTGCGGTGGTTCACACCTGTCCCTACAACCGTAACACAACCAAGTTCTAGGCTAGCCTGTGCAAGCTACATAGTGAGACCCTGTCATCGCCAAAGAATTCTAGCATGCAGCACAGCCAAAGGGGATGTGGACTAAATACTGGAGTAACCAACGGAGGTGTGCTTTCTGAACCACTATCCCAGGTAACTGCTGGGATAGTGGGCAATGGCAGAAGCGTCTCAAGATACAAACTCCTTAGACTTGTCCAGCATCTCTATTTTGCGAAGAAACTGGAGTCTATGTGAAGACCCGGACTATAGGCCCGCAGTCTTCGATCCACCCCTCCCCACCACCAAACAAATACCCCCTCATCACCGGAAGTCTCTCCTCTTCCACGGAAGTCCCTAGGAATTCCCTCTTCGCCGGAAGTTTCTGGGAAGCTTCCCACAACCCCTAGTAAGCCCCTCTCCCCACCGGAAGTCCCCCCAAAATTCTCCCCATTCTTTCCGCCCCGAGGCTTCCCCCACTTCCAAAACCTCACCATATAAACCACGTTGAGGGCGCACAGCGCATTCTTGGAACAGGCAAATCCGCCGCACACCATCTCCCCAGTTCTGGGGACCCAAATGGTCCCAAGGACTTGAGGGGAGGGTACTGGGGAACGTCTTGTAGGACTCCAACAGCTTCTATCGCTTTAAATCCAAACCAGCCAAACCAATTCTCTGCGCTTGCACCGTCCCACCCCTGCCTCTGGATTGGCGAAACGTGTGGCTAATCCAGGACATCCAGTATTTCAGTGCCAATCAAACTGCATTACGTCACCAGCCCGCCTCCCAGTTCTTCCTTCAGTTTCTTCATTGGACGAAACTTTAAAAAAATCCAAAAACCTGAAGACAGCGTTTCTAGATAGTTTCTTAGGGACCAGCACCTAAACTTAAAAAGCCAGAATTAGGAATTTGAGGAGAGACTCAAGGGACTCCGGCGAACAGAAAGGGGCTTGTAGAGGTGGGAGGAAGGGGCTCCGCCCCTCCAAGGAAAACCTTTCCCCTCCGTTTTCCCGGTGTTTCACGATGATCTCACGATGATGCCATCGTTTTGTTGTTCGTGCGTCATACCCTGTGACACCAAGAGAAGCCAAATATTGAACTATACAGCCTAGCTAGGGAGGATCCAATTCAGGCACAGCAACAGCCGGCAAATCTTCACGCATTTGTTAAATGTGTCTGTTAGTACGCATGTTCTGTTCTGCGTTCCTTCCTCTGCAGTGTGAACGTGCCAGAAATTCAAGTGGAAACAGTGACATGAAGCCAGTACATTCGTGTTTGTGGCGCAGACACTGGTGTTCTCTATATCTTTAAAGCACATACATACCTGACCCTGGGTTGGCACAAAATGACACAAGGTATAGGGGCGGGACTGGAATATGCATAAACAAGAGTATCCATACTTGTTGTTCGAGACAGGGTTTCTCTGTATAGCTGCCCTGGCTGTCCTGGAACTCACACTGTAGACCAGGCTGGCTTCGAACTCATAGAACTCACAAAGGTCCGCTTTACCTTTGCCTCCAGAGTGATGGTGATTAAAGGCGTGCGCCACCACTGCCTGGTATCCAAACTTTTAAAATTTCCTTATTTTTACGTTATGTACATTGGCGTTTTTCCTGCATATATGTCTGTGCAAGGGAGTTGGATGCCCTGGAACTGGAGTTGTAGACAGTGTAGGTTCCATGTGGGCGCTGAGAAATGAACCCTGCTCCTCTGAAAGAGCAGCCAGTGCTCTTTTAAAAAAAAAAAAAAAAAAAAAAACTTTATTTATTTATTTATTTATTTATTCATTCATTTATTTGCCTTGGTGTTTGCCTGGAACTGGAACTACAGACAGTTGTTAGCTGCCATGTGGGTGCTGGGAATCGAACCCGGGTCCTCTGGAAGAGCAGACAGTGCTCTTAATCGCTGAGCCATCTCTCCAGCCCCTAGTCCATTTTTTAAAAAGATTTATTTTCCCTATTATGTATACAGTATACAGAAGAGAGTACCAGATGTCTTTATAGATGTTTGTGAGCCACGATGTGGTTGCTGGGAATTGAACTCAGGACCTCTGGAAGAACAATCAGTGCTCTTAACCTCTGAGCCATCTCTCCAGCTCTTGTTTAGACCATTTTTATGGAGTCCCGTTAGTAATCCAAATCAATTCCTTTATCTCCAAATATAAAAAATGCTCATATAGTTATCCTTCATGAACCATCCTAAGAAAACATGCATGAGTCTAGACAGCTAGCACTTGAGTTCAGTTCCCAGCACCCACACAGTGGCTCACAGACATCCACAGCTCCAGTTCCAGGGAACCCAATACCTACTTCTTATGGAGGCACAGGGCATGCACATGCCATATATGTACATACATATGTGCAGGCAAAACTGCCATACACAGAAACTAAATAAGATAAACACTGGCTGCTCCATAGTGGCACATGCCTTTAGTTCCAGCACCCAGGAGGCAGAGGCAGGCGGATCTCTTTGAGTTTGGTCCACTTGGTCTACAGAACAAGTTCCAGGACAGCCAGGGCTACAAAGAAAAACTCTGTCTTGAAAAAAAAAATAAAATAAATACTTCTAAAATATTTTTTAAAGATTTGCTTATTTATTACATATACAGTGTTCTGCCTACAGGCCAGAAGAGGGCACCAGATTGAATGACAGATGGTTGTGAGCCACCATGAATGCGGTTGCTGGGAATTGAACTCTGGAAGAGCAGCCAGTACTTGTAACCTCTGAGCCATCTCTCCAGTCCTAAAATAGGTGGGGTTTTTTTTGGGGGGGGTTGTTTTTTGTTATTTTTTTAAAGAAGCTATACAAAAGAAAATAGTCTGGTATCTCCAGGTAGGTTCAATCTGTCTTTGAAACAAAACAAAATAATGTCAAAGCTGAGGAGATAGCCTTGGTATAAAAAGTACTTGCACTGCAAGTGTGAAGATCAGAATTTGAATTCTAGCATGTACATAAAGGCCAGGCGGGTGTGGCTGCTGCCTGTAACTCTGGCACTCTAGAGATAGAGACAGGAGCTCTTTGGGGCAGGCTGGCTAGCTAGTTTAGCCTGTCAGAAAGCTCTAGGCTTGCTGAGAGACATTGCCTCAATGAATAAAGTGGCAAGCACTCAAGGAAGATACACAATATCAACTTTGGACTAACCCACAAAGGCACACATGTCCACGTGCACTCATACACACATGTTGGATAATTTGTTTGTTTTGTTTTGTTTTGTTTTGAGACAGGGTTTCTCCGTGAAGCTTTGGAGCCTGTCCTGGAACTCACTCTGTCTTGGAATTCATTCCATTGACCAGGCTGGCCTCAAACTTGAAGAGATCCACCTGCCTCTGACTCTTGAGTGTTGGGATTAAGGGCGTGCGCCAGCACTGCCAGGCTGTGATGGGTAGTTTTAACCATCCTGACAGGGTTTAGAATCATCTGGGAAGAGGGGTCTCAACGAAAGATTTTTGTTTATGTGGGGTTAGCTTGTGGGTATGTTTATGTGGGGTGTCTTTTTTAAAAAAGATTTTTATTTATTATATGTATACAGTATACAGAAGAGGATACCAGATGTCATTACAGATGGCTGTGAGCCACCATGTGGTTGCTGGGAATTGAACTCGGGTCCTCTGGAAGAGCAGTCAGTGTTCTTAACCTCTGAGCCATCTCTCCAGCCTCCTAAATAAATCTTCTTTTTTTTTTTTTTTTTTTTTTTTTTTTTTTTAAAAAAAAAAAAAGAATGGTGACAGAGCTGAACACAAACAAAGGTAAGCATGTGACATTCCCACAGCAATGGGCTATAATGCAGAACTGTAAACTGAAATAACCCCTGTAGATGAAGTGGATTTTTGCCAGGGAATCACGTCACAGTACAAGAAATAAAGCCAGGACATACCTCCACACGTGCCATACACATGTACACAAGGGAAAAAATAATAATTGAGCCAACTACCCATTACCTACAACCCCTCCCCACTTGCTTTATCTTCGTTTTCTGCACAAATCCCTCATTTTTCTTCTATGTCAGGCTACGAATCAAGCGCAGAACCTAGGTACTGAGAACTAGCTGTCAAGTATCTCAGTTGTGTGTGTATTAAATTAAAGGTACAAGGAGATCTTTGTTCACCTGTTATGAGCCTCTTTTGAGCAATGGTTTGCACTTCTGCATACTAAGGATAAATTAGCCTTCCCTTTGGGCTTGTCATTAATATATATATAATAAGTATGCTGTAAATGATTATTATACATGTGCTAATTATGATGATAGAAACTGAACTTGGAACACATAATTTTATCTGGTTATAGGTTATTTTCTTTCCCTATAACCCTTTCTTCCCATAACTACTTGGGTCCTTTAAACAGGAGATGGTTATGATGAACATCTGACTAAAAGAAGCCAAGAGGAAGATTGGAGAGATGGCTCCGACTGGGGGGCTGGAGAGATGGCTCAGTGGTTAAGAGCACCATCTGCTCTTCCAGAGGACCCGGGTTCGGTTCCCAGCACCCACATGGCAGCTAAACAACTGTCTGTAGTTCCAGTTCCAGGCAAACACCAAGGCAAATAAATAAATAAAGTTTAAAAAAAATTTATATAAAAAAAAAGAGCACTGACTGTTCTTCCTGAGGATCTGAGTTCAATTCCCAGCATCCACATGGTGGCTCACAGCCATCATGTAATGACATCTGGTGCCCTCTTCTGTATACTGTATACATAATAAATAAATAAATCTTAAAAAAAAAAAAAAGAGAAAGAAGCCAAGAGGAATGTGTAAAGAGAGGGGCAGATAATTGGAGCTTGCACTCTTGATGTTTAGAAGTATGAACCTTTGCATTAATGGCTGAACTATCGATCCAGCCCAAAGTAGCAAATAACTAACTGTACAGTAGCATGCAGGCCTCTGTGGTGACATGAAGGTCACATGTATTTCTGTGTGATTCTGAGGCAAATTCGCAAACCACCAAGAGTATGGGATCCTACCTGTGATCTTGCTGGCCACATTCTCCCAGAACCAACACCCATCTTAATTAGCTACCTCCCACAGAGGCTGTGAGAACTCTTATTAAGGTCACTCCATTCACCTGATAGAACTCATACGCAGGGTTGGCTGTCAGAGCTGAAGAGCCAACGCTAGAGGGGGCAGGAGGTGGAAGAGGTAGTCCTCTGCCGGTTGTGGGTTTGAAACTCACCAGTCAGGAAGTGAGGCCGACAGACGGAAGGGCTGGCAGGGGTGAGGAGTTCTGGGGCACAGCAGAAGGGGCCTTCTGAAGTTTGGGGACTGGGGGATCATGGGCTTCAGGACCAGAGGTGCTTGTTAGTCTGGGAAGGCAGGTCTGTGCACCATGCACGCCCAGAGGCAGTTGGCTATAGCCACAGTAAGAGCAGAAGTGAGACGGCATGAGGTAGCCAAGCAGGCTCTAAGCCGACTCAGGAAGCTGGCAGAGAGAGTAGGTGACCCTGATCTCCGAGATGGCATCCAGGCCTCGCTGGACAACATACGAGGTAAGAGATGCATCTAATTCTAAAACTTGGCTGTTTGGGGGAAAACAGAAAGGCTTAACTATGTCATAACTGCTTGCTGTTCAAGCGGCCACTTCCTATTTCTTAAGATGGAGCTGGGACTTGGAAAGAGGACATCTGTGGAGTGTGGAAAAAGACCTGGAAGAGGGTATTATTATTTCTCTTTCCAAAATCACCTCTGAGTAAAATACCAATCACCGTTGAGCTGACCTTCTTGGCAGTAGAGGGTGGATAATCATTGGGGAGGCAGACTGTAACAAATCCATTAAATGTAGTCCCTGTCTGGGGAATCCAGAACAGGAAACAGTCAGGGGCAGGAGGTTCTGGGACTTGATAATGTGTTCATTCCCAGGACCCACTAAAGATCAGTAACCTCTTGTTCTCCAGCTGAGAGAAACACACACATGCGCACACACGCGCGCATGCACACACACACACACACACACACACACACACACACACACACACACACACAAGGGTGTGTGTGACATGGCAGGTTCCCAAGCACACTAACCCTCCAAACTCTCTATGCTTTGTATAACTGCAGTGCTGTAGCGAGGTTCCCCGGGACTGGCCTTGGTCTCCTCTCTTGTGCTCCCCTTGTCTCCCCCTTAGCGTCTGCCTTCCGATCTACCTCCTCAGTGCCATTAGAGCAAGTGATGACAACACAGAGAGGAAATGCTGCCATGGCAACACCATCCCCACATCCTCCTTGTCCACTGTAGCCTTGGATCCTGTGGTGGGGCCTCTTCTCCATGCACAAGGCCCACTACTGAGGAACTGTGGGTGCCCAAGAACTCACAAAAGCCGGCTCCCTCAATTGTCCAAGTGCATCAGGCAGACGCCCATCTTCCATTAGACCCTGATGAATTCTTAGCTACTTCTCCAGGAAGGGAATATCAAAAAAAAAAAAAAAGAAAAAAAAAGAAAAAAAAAAGTTTTGTGTTTTGTTTTTTTGTTTTCCATCAAGGACAGCTCTCAAAACCAGGGCACAATTTAGAAAAAGGATTGGTTGGTTTAGGTTTTTAGTGGATAGTCCCACCTCCTTCCTGTACCTTCCTCTCTTCCTAGCTCTTTAGAATCTTGTGTCTCTTTCAGCTCCTGCACACAACCCTTTGCTAGAAGAACTACACCTGTGTCTTCCCTGATAGTCAAAGTGACGGGGAAAAAAGGAATCTAGTTGGGACTGCCTAGGGAAGAACTCTAGGTCCATCCTTTGCCTGAAGTAGAGTGTGTATGTGGGGGTTGGGTCCAGGCAGAGAAACTCCCCTTAGTTCTAGAAAAGGGGAGAGGGCTAGTATGATGGGCACATCAGAAATCCCAGCACTGTAGCCTCAGAACCCAGGAGAATGGAGCCAGACTGAGGGAGGAGCAGCAAATCCTAAACCAGCCTCAGACTCAGCTACATAAAGAACAGAAAAAAGTCTCAAAAAGGAGGGTAAAGAGAATGGTTGGGGTGGAGTAGACTTTTTTTTTTTTTTTTCTGAATTTTTGTGTGTGGTGTGTGTTGCTGGGGATAGCAGAACCTATGGTCTCCAAGCTGCTGCCTACATGCTAGGTGCACTCTAGACTCTACACCTCAGCCCAACGCTTTTTTCTCCCCTGAGACTGGGTTTGGACCCTGCTGTCTGTCTGTCTGTCTCAGGCTGGCCTTGAACTTTCGGCAATCCTCTTGTTTCAGCTTCCTCAAAAAAGGTGTACTACTTTTTATCTGGCAAGGCTATACTCGTTGTAAGTAATTTGTTCTACTCAGAGTGAGACACAGTTCTCTTCCCACTGAACGTGAGGGAAAACAGCCTTCCCAAATATTAAAAAGCTAGCAATTTTCTCTTATCCTCCCCTTTACGATAGACTTGAGTGTGTCTCCTGATGGGCATCCTAGCTTTGAAGGGCACTCCCTAAGAAACCACTGACCTCCAAGATAAGATCCAGGAGCGAGTGGGTATAGGCTTCTGGAGAACAAAGGTCTCCCTGCTTCCAGGTTCAGCCCCCAACCCTTACCCCCCACCAGGCCGAACACGCTGCTGGCTCTTGCCTCCAAGAGCCGCCCACGGCACGCACTTATTATAGTCTCGGCTGCGTCAGGAGGGTGGAAAGCCAAACCAAAGGACTGCCGAGACTCTCCAAATCCCGGGCAGGGGTCTCCAAGGCTTCAGGGAGACTTTCTTCCTTCCAGCCCACTAACCCTCCTCCAAGGGGGCTCAGCCTGTCTCCTGCAGGGACTTAACTGCTCACATTTCTCTGCTCCACTGAAGGACAAAGCCTTGAACTTCAAAGCCCCTAAAAGGGGTGGGGACACAGCCCAGATAGTGTCCATTCACTCTGCCTTCCCCCCACCCCGCAACGAGCTATAAGAGCTAGGCTACGTAGACCTCAGGAGGATGAATTGCAACACCTAAGAGGCCAGCTTCCGCTGCCTCAACTGAAGGGGTTCCTTGTGTCCAGGGAGCAAAATCCCCCTCAGGTGGGTAACCAGGTGTGAGAGTAGTGCCTTCACTAACCCAGCATTCCTTGATTGGTCCCCCACCCATCCTACACACCGATCCCTCCTCTCCGCTTATCCCCGCCGCAGCTTCAGAGGCGCTCTTAGAGCTACGGTTGCTATGGAAACTAGATGCATTTTGGAATAGGGGGTGTCAGTTGGTAGATGTATTTCTTCCACCTTGAGCTGGGGCTTTTGACTCACGATGCTGCTTGGGCTCAGGAGCACTCAAGTCTTTCTCCTCTAGAGAGAGGCAACACCCCCATTTCCCCCCCCCCAGTTCCTTGTTTGTCCCCATCCGTGGGGAACACTTTCCAAGTTCACTTTGGGACAATCAGTCCAAGTCGCAGTGCCGTGAAAGTATTCCGTATGGGGTAGGAGCTGGGGTGGGAGAGGGGGCTGGGTAATGAGAAAGGAAACTCATCCAGGTACCTCAGGAAAGGGAAGAAAAGGGGTCCCGGAAAGAAATGTCAGGGCTCTTCACATTCCCATTTCAGTTCCCCAGAATTTACAGATACCAAGAGTTCTGCTTCCTCTACCTGTCCAGCCAATAGATCAGTGTTTTACCTTTGTCCTCAAATGTCACACTCCACATTCATGTTCCCTAACCTTGGTGTGAGAAAGGAGGGGGACCAGGTAGTAGGCGGAATCCAAATCCTGGGAAATCCAGTCCAGGTTTTGGAAGGGAAATCCAGTCCTGGATTTTATACCGCCCTAGCAGACAGTGGTGCTGGTGGAGGGGGGGGGAAGATGGGGTGGGGGGGCCGCCTCCTCCTCAATGTGAGGGGAGCGCCCGGACACAACGCGCATCCGGACCGAGCCGATCACGGGCGAGGCCCCCTGGACTCTTCGCCAGGATCCACGCCCCTCCCCTCCCAGACCCCAGACCCGTGGGTTTCTACCCCTCCCGTTTCCTCTTTCCTCCCCCACCGCCTCCAATAGCTCCATCTCTAGCATCCTTCCCGTGCTCCTGCGAATCCCCCGCACAGACAGCCCCACTAGTCTTCTACCCTCAAGACCCCCCTTTCCCACTGCATCCGCGGCCTCTGCCCATTGAGTCCGCATTCCCGCCCCTGCCCTTCCCTGTACCCGTGCTTCTCCCCCAGTCCCCTGTCCCCTCTCGTGCCCCCTTTTCCTTCTTCCCCATTTGCCCCCACTACTGTCCTCCCCACCCTCCTCCGCCCATCTCAGCGCCCCCACCCAGGCCGGGGTGCACGGTCGGGCTCGCCTCCCTGGAGCAGCACCAAGGTCCCGGGGCTCCAAGGGGGTGGGAGCGCAGGGCGGGGAGCATGGGGAGGGGGCGCCCCATGTAATGGGAGGGGGGCGCAAGAGGAGGCGGCGGAGGCGGCGGCGACAGAGGAGCCAGGCTGGGGGCTCAGCGGGGTCCGGGGGCTGGGGGCAGCGAGCAGGGCGGCCCCATGGCCGGGCCCCCCTGAGGCAGTCCCGGGGAGTCCCCTCCCCTCCCCAGCTCGGGGGTCTCCGGGCCCCATGAGCCGGGGCGCGGGCGCGCTTCAGCGCCGGACAACGACCTACCTCATCTCGCTGACCCTGGTCAAGCTCGAGTCGGTACCTCCGCCGCCGCCTTCTCCATCTGCAGCCGCGGCCGGCGCCCCCGGGGCCAGAGGCTCCGAGCCCCGAGATCCTGGCAGCCCCCGAGGCGCGGAGGAACCCGGCAAGAAGAGACACGAGCGTCTATTCCACCGGCAGGATGCGCTGTGGATCAGCACCAGCAGCGCGGGCACCGGGGGCGCGGAGCCCCCCACGCTGTCCCCGGCTCCGGCTAGCCCGGCTCGCCCGGTCTCCCCGGCTCCAGGCCGCCGACTGTCCCTCTGGGCCGCCCCTCCGGGACCCCCGCTCTCCGGGGGGCTGAGTCCGGACTCCAAAGCGGGGGGCGCCCCCTCTTCCTCCCGACGCCCTCTACTCAGCAGCCCGAGCTGGGGGGGTCCGGAACCTGAAGGCCGGACGGGAGGCGGCGTCCCAGGCTCGTCCTCCCCGCATCCTGGCACCGGTAGCCGAAGGCTCAAGGTGGCGCCTCCTCCACCGGCTCCCAAGCCTTTCAAGACCGTGACCACTAGTGGAGCCAAAGCCGGCGGGGGAAAGGGCGCGGGTAGCCGTCTGTCATGGCCCGAAAGCGAGGGCAAACCCAGGGTCAAGGGGTCAAAGAGCTGCGCCGGGACTGGAGCTTCTGCCACTGCCGTCGGCGGGGGAGGGGGCGCTGCAGTCACGACCTCTGGTGGGGTCGGGACTGGGGCTGGAGCGAGGGGGAAGCTGTCCCCTCGGAAAGGCAAGAGTAAGACCTTGGACAATAGTGACTTGCACCCAGGACCCACTGCCGGCTCTCCTCCGCTCACCGTGCCAACAACCCCAGTTCCAGTCACTTCTATCACCACCGCCTCCATGCAGCCTCTCGGGCCTGCACCCCCAATCACTCTGGAGCCACCAGCTCCAGGGCTGAAAAGGGGCCGGGAGGGAGGCCGAGCGTCCACTCGGGACCGTAAGATGCTCAAGTTTATCAGCGGTATCTTCACCAAGAGCACAGGGGGCCCTCCTGGCCCTAGTCCTCTTCCAGGACCCCCAGGCTTGTCTTCCAGCAGCGGGTCCAGGGAGCTGCTGGGCGCAGAGCTCCGCGCCTCCCCTAGTGAGTAGGGAGTGTTAGGGCCGGAGACACCTGGACGCTTATTTGTGGGTGGGGAAACCTGTGCTCACTCCTCCACCAAGGGCTCGGGCAAAGACTTAGGAAGAGGGAGTGGTGTGCTTTTGGAGCTTCCTGGGAAATGATGGCTTTAGCTGATGCTTACTATAGTAGGAAATCTTCCCATAGAAGTCTTAGCCCTGGTTGGAGTCTAGAAGCCAGGCGATAGGGACTTTGCCTTGTGTGGAGGGTCATTGGAGGTGCAGGGGATGTGGAAGCCTCAGTTTCCCCCCGAGTCATTGGCACAGGTGGTGTGGCGGTGACCTTGCAGCCGCTTCCTCGCCAGAGATAGGTTTCCTGGGTTGGTTGAGAGCCGGCTGGTGGTTTTTCCATGCACCGAAGGTGGATTGGAAGGTTCTTGAGTGAGCGGGGGCTGGAACGTGCAGATTTAAAAGTGAACTGAGAGAGGAGGCAGATAGGAAGCCTGGCTTCCCGCACTACCCACCCCCGCCCCACAGCGGCGTCGAAACCCGCTTGGGGCTGACCCCGGAGTGAGTCAGGGGGCGGAACTGCTATAAAGACAATTCTTAGCCGTGGAGACTTGGGAGGCCATACAGGGAGATTGCTTTATTTATTTAATTTTTATTTATTTTTTTCCTCCAGAGGGGTGCTTTATTATTATTTTCTAACTGGTAGAGACAGGCGCGCGGGGGTGGGGGGTGGGTAGCGACCCACGACTCGGTTCCGCTCACATTCCCCGGAGGGAAGGCGGGTCTGGAAGCGGGGGCGGCCCCGGGGGGTTTGGCTCCTGAGCGGGTGGGAGCAGATGGCTCCGGATCCCCGAGTTCCCGCCGCAGCTGCGGCGCCCCGGGAACGTCCGGCCAGTGTCAGGCGCGGGGGCTGGACCCGGCGGGTGCAAGGAGATTCTTTTTTTCCCCCAGGCCTGTGGCCTCTGCTGGGGGATGGAGCCTTATCTCTAAGGTTCTTTTGGAGGCCATGGAGATCTAGGCAGAAAAAAAATCCAAGTTCTTGCCCCCTAGGGGGGTTGACAGGAGTTAGACCTACCTGTGCCACTGACCTTGAAGAAGGGCAGGAAAGCCCTCACCTCATCTTTGCTCCTGTGAAATGGAGATTGAGGAAGACCCACTCCATTCTAGGACTCAGGCCTTCCCCCTTGGATCTGCTCTGAGAATGTTAGGGCGACCCTCTAGTCTCTGTGTTGGGAAGAGAATCATTACTAGTAAAGTGCTCCTGATCTGGTCTGGGGCAAAGACCCACGTCTGAGGATGTGTTTTAAGGGAGATGCCAACTGAAGTATTTTCGTCTTGCTAGCTCCGTTGCTAAGCAACCACTGAGCGGTGGCAACAGCTGTGGAAAGAGTTCCTGGGATAGGAGGACTAGGGACCACTCTCCAGTGCAGGCAGGGTCTTATGGGATAGGTGAAACCCTCAGCAGAGAGTCGCCGGCGGCTGGGACCCTCCTTCTCACTGCACTTTTCCCTTTGCAGAGGCTGTGGTCAATAGCCAGGAATGGACTTTGAGCCGGTCAATTCCCGAGCTGCGCCTGGTAGGTAGTCCAGGCTCTTGGCTTGCAGGCAAGGTTACCTCCGGCGGGCATGTTTCAGTCTCTCTTCGAATCTCTCTCCTCTCTTTGAGAGCCAAGAATGCTTGAGTTTAGCAATCGAGGGGGCTGCTCAGTATTTCCTCTCATTTCTAGCATTTCCCCTAAGGTTTTATGTATGTGAATGCTCTATCTGCATGTACTCCTTTATTCCAGAAGAGGGCATCAGATCCCCACTATAGATGGTTGTGAGCCACCATGAGGTTGCTGGGAATTAAATTTAGGACCTCTGGAAGAGCAGCTAGTGCTCTTAACCTCTGAGCCATATCTCTAACCCACACTTTTTCTTTTTCTTTTTTCGAACTCTTGGTGTTTTGTTGCTTAGAATGGAGTAAAACTTTCAACTAATGCCTTGGCCTATGCCCAGTTGATTTAATGCTTTTACTTTAACACCACCACCACCACACACACATACACACACATGACATTGCTTAGTTTGTGGTCTATTTTAGCTTTGAGATTATTATTACTTCTTACCATACCATGCCCTGCTCTTCCCAGCTTTCTGGAGACCCTGGAGGGTCTTTTTGGATGGCTTGACACTGCCATTCTCTATGGTTCTCTGGCATGAGCAGAGCCAGCACCCTGATCTTCTTTAACTCTTTTTTTTTTAAATGATTTACCTATTTTTATTTTATGTGCATTGGTGGTTTGCTTGCATATATGTCTGTGTGAAGGTCTTGGATCCTCTAGAAGTGGAGTGACAGACAGTTGTGAGCTGCCATGTGGGTGCTGGGAATTGAACCCGGGTCCTCTGAAAGAGCAGTCAGTGCTCTTAACCACTGAGCCATCTCTCCAGCCCCCTTCCTTAACTCTTCTATCTGTACTCCACATCTTTCCTTTAGGGTGTGCTGGGTGATGCCAGGAGTGGGAAGTCATCCCTCATCCACAGATTCCTCACTGGTTCATACCAGGTGCTGGAGAAGACTGAGAGTAAGTTCTTAGGAGCCACAGTAAGTGGCCAGGGATCCACTAGTGAGATCAGTGCCTGGGCAGGTACCAAGATGTGACTCGAGGCATAAGAGCTAATGTTCAGGGAATGTGGGAAGGTTTGGTGACCTGGCATCTCTAATCTGTTAACCTTTTCAACTCTTAACAGGTGAACAATACAAGAAGGAGATGTTGGTGGATGGTCAGACTCATCTGGTGCTGATTCGAGAGGAAGCTGGAGCACCCGATGCCAAGGTGAGGAATGGAGGCAGTGGTAATAATAGGCTGCAGAGGGTCAGTATTGGACATGGAAGCATTTTCTGGCTTGCTAGGACACCCTCTGAATGGTATCCAGAGGGGGTGGGGCCTGTATGACCCTCTGTTTGCCCTCTCATCCCCTGCAAGTTCTCAGGCTGGGCGGACGCTGTGATCTTCGTCTTCAGCCTGGAGGATGAGAGCAGTTTCCAGGCTGTGAGCCGTCTCCATGGGCAGCTGAGCTCTCTTCGGGGAGAAGGACGAGGAGGTCTGGCCCTGGCTCTGGTTGGGACCCAAGGTAAAAAGGGGATATGGGAGCCTTACCTTTAAGGGTGATGGATGCCTATAAGTACTGCTCACCATGGTTAATAATTTGGCAAGGTGTCGGACTGGCTATTTAGAGTCCAGCAACCCTCTAGAGGGAGCCTCATGTCCAAATAAGGAAGTAATGAGCCAAACAAATGTCCCAAGGTCTCAGCAGAGAAAAAAAGGACAGCCTGGGAGGAAAGGACAGCTGGAATGACCATCTCTGGATATGTTCCCTACCTTGTGTTCTCTCTGCCATTTCTGACGTCACTACCATGACACACAGAAAATGTCAAGTCCTGGTGTGGATAGAAAGCTTTTCCTGAGTCAGGCTGGCAATGCTAGAAAGGATTTTCTCTACAAAGAGGAAACAAAGAGACACTGAGGAAATAAGGAAAGTACCAGAAGCCTGGAAGCGCTCAGACTGGGCCATGGCAGAATACTGTCACTACCGTCTTTGTCCAGCTGGCAAGATGCTCCATGTGGCTATACCTGCTATTGCAGGCATAGGCCTCCGCCTGTCTTGCCTCCTGGTTTCTGACTGTAGACACAGTCACCCACCTTTTCCATGTAGGCATGCGACCATTCCCTACTTCACAGGCCAGGTCTCCTTTTGCTTGGGTCTCGAGTTCAGTGATTTTTAAGGTGTTTGTTGCCTGTGAGTCACAGCCATTGTCAGGAACCTCTGCATAACATCAGGAGTATTGCCTGAAAACACACACACACACACACACAAAGAGACAAATAGACACAGACACAGACACACACACACACACATAAAGACAGGCACAGACAGACAAAAAGACAGACATATATATGGACAGACAGACAGACAGACACACAACACACACACACACACACACACACACACGTAAAGACAGACACAGACATATACACAGAGAGAGGAAGAGAGAGACAGAGAGACAGACACTTAACTGGTCCCAGTATACACAAAGGGGCTTATACACTTAACAGTCTACTTGGGGACCAACATCCTCTCATGCTCTGACTCTGGGAGGTCTAGCCTGGTCTTCAAATACATGGTAAAGGGAATCATGAACACTGGAGGAAAGGCCACTCACCAGTCCTTCCCCTTCCCTCCCTGACCCCTCAGACAGGATCAGTGCTTCCTCTCCTCGAGTGGTGGGTGATGCCCGAGCAAGGGCTTTATGTACAGACATGAAACGCTGCAGCTACTATGAGACATGTGCGACATACGGACTCAATGTGGACCGAGTCTTCCAGGAGGGTGAGTTTGTGGTCCTCAGCACATAGCAGTGGAAAGCCAGAAGTCCTATGACATTGCAGAGGCCCAGTATTCAGTTCTGAGTTTCCCAGTGACAGAAAATTGGCCCTCAGGGAGAGAGGAGGGGTCTGGGATCTTATGGAAGGGTTGGCTAATTTACAAATTCTTTCTGGGCTGCAGGATCTGACTTGGCCATAGGTAGCATTAGAGGATCTGGTAACAAGGAAAGTTGGGACTTTATTATCTCCCAGGGCCTCTCATTAGGACATGGGAATGTAGTCTGGGGGATCTGTCCTGCTCATGTCCTTCTCCAAATCCCTTTCCACCTAGTGGCCCAGAAGGTGGTGACTTTGCGAAAACAGCAGCAACTCTTGGCTGCCTGCAAGTCCCTGCCCAGCTCCCCAAGCCATTCAGCCGCTTCTACTCCTGTAACTGGGCAGGTGAGTTTGGAGATGTCAGAGCCTGATGTCAAATTCCGAAGAAATAGGGAAATGAGTGGGGAATTAGAAAACAACGTTGAGGCTGGACAGTGGTGCTGGCCTGCAACTTTAATCCCAGCATTCCAGAGGCAGGCGGATCTCTGAGTCTGAGGACAGTTCCAGGGTAACCAGGGCTACACAAGAGAAATGGAAAGTATCAGCCAGGCATGAAGTGCCATTGTTGATGGCTCTAATAAGCAAGTCACCCTTGTTACAAGAATCCTAATTGATCTTATAATAAAAACCCCGAGCCAGATACTGGGGAGAAGCTGAAAGATCATAGAGACAGAGGAAAAAGCCACAGCCACTTTTACCTAGTCAAATCCTGTCGCCACGAAACCTCAGACTAAATGCCTCTGAGTCCTTAGCCAAAAGGGAAGGGATGAACTGTCTCCTGACACCTTACATATCTTTCTCTGTTCAGCTATATCAATTCCTGATTTAAACTTCCTAGTGCTGGGATTAAAAGTATGTGTTATCACTCCCTGAGGTCTGTGGCTAACTCTGTGGCTGGCTCTGTCCTCTGATTGACAGGCAAGCTTTTTTTGATACAATGTATCACCACTCTCCCTGCTCAGGGTATCTACATGTTACAATGCATCACTTCACTGTATGTTACAATGTACCACTTTACTGCATGTTACAATGTATAATTTCACCACATGTTACAATGTTCCACTTCACCACATGTTACACTGTGCCACCTTACCACATGTTACAATGTATCACTTCACTGTATGTTACAATGTATCGCTTTACTGTATGTTACAATGTTTCACTTCACCGTATGTTACAATGTATCACTTCACAGTTATTTGCACTGCTGCTACAAGGCAGGCAGGCGATACTTCATGGAGTCAAACTTCAAAACCTTGAAGCCCTGTGTCTAGGCTAGGGAAGGTTTGTGTTGCTGGTGACAATGAGTGAATAATGGTAACAGTAGGGGATGTTACATACTGGATGTCAGCTTAGCTTGGTGGGTATCTATACTGAGCTCTGCTGACTCCTCCATATATCTCCAGGCTAGTAATGGGGGCCATACTAGCGACTACTCCTCCTCCCTTCCATCCTCACCCAATGTTGGACACCGGGAGCTTCGAGCTGAAGCAGCCGCTGTGGCTGGGTTAAGCACCCCAGGGTCCCTACACCGAGCAGCCAAACGAAGGACCAGCCTTTTTGCGGTATGAGCCATGCTGACCCCCTTTTCTTCCTGCTCCATTAGTCTTTGGCTTGTCACTCTGTTGGCTCTCCCTCAATCTTTTCCCCATTTTTCTATCATTGTATTTCACCCATCCTCTGGCTAATGCCAATAATCATTTCAGAACCGTCGGGGCAGTGATTCTGAGAAGCGGAGCTTAGACAGCCGTGGAGAGATGACAGGGAGTGGGCGAGCCATCCCCATTAAACAGGTAAGGGGCTTAGGAGCTGAAAAAAGGTCTGAAGCAGCTGTTCTTATCTGGCTTCTCTCCCACACATCTTCCTCTTCTTCCAGAGCTTCTTGCTAAAGAGAAGTGGCAATTCCTTGAACAAAGAATGGAAAAAGAAATATGTGACTCTGTCTAGTAACGGCTTTCTACTCTACCACCCCAGTATCAATGTGAGTAGCAGAGATGGACCACAATGGAAAACTCTGGACATCCTTCTAGATCATTCTGTGTCTCTGACAAATCTTGGCATCATAGCTGGGTGCTTTAGCTCTGTTCTCTTAGGCACAGGAAGCTTGTCTGTGTAAGGGATAGGAAGGCAAAGTCATTGTCCCAGAAACTTACAGTCTAGTGGGAGAATACCATAGACGGATCTGTCTCCAGCCTGCCATTTAGGAAATGCTTCCTGGTCAAACCTGGCATGTCTACTCCTCACAGATCTTTCCAGTCCAGTCAGCTCGTAGGGCCTCATCTGTGTCCTGTTATTACTGTTTGCTTCTCAGCACTCCCAAAGACCAGAGCCCCCCCTAACCCTGTACCTCTACAGGATTACATCCACAGTACACATGGTAAAGAAATGGACTTGCTGCGAACAACTGTCAAAGTCCCAGGCAAACGGCCCCCGAGGGCTATCTCTGCTTTTGGCCCCTCGGCCAGCATCAATGGATTGGTCAAAGACATGAGCACAGTGCAGATGGGTGAAGGGCCTGGTAAGTAGGGCCCATGACAAGTAGGCAGGGGAGGAGCCGGTGACAGAGAAAAGAGGTGGGGAGGAGTTGATGCTACCATGGCTGTGTGGAGTGAGGGCTGATAAAGAAAGGGCGGGAGACAGGCTTACTAATATCTCTCCCTCTCCTTCCCACAGAAGCCACAACACCTATGCCAAGTCCCAGCCCCAGCCCCAGCTCTCTGCAGCTTCCATCAGACCAGACATCCAAGCATCTGCTGAAGCCAGACCGGAATTTGGCCCGAGCTCTCAGCACTGGTTAGTGGGACCGCTCTCCATCTACTGGCTTCCAGACCCAAATGGGCTATGGGTGGAGGCTTGGAGAGAAGACAGGGTCTGTCTGCTGGGTGACTGGCACCAAGCTCTCATGCTGTGTCTGTCACAGCGGTGAAGAAGACATCTAGACCCCAGAGCCACTCTGCCTGCCTGAGCTTAGATTTCTAGTTTGTCTTGCCACATTGGCAAGTTACAGGACCTTTCCGTGCCTCAGTTTCTACCCAGTCGGAAGTTTCTCCAAGGCTTAATTTAACAAATTGAGGACCAGCACATAGTCAGCCACCAGTGTTTGAAATGTTTGGAAATTACATCTAGAAATTATATCATCTGTATATTTTACAGACATATACAATGGAAAGAAAGTAACACTGTAATGAATTTTTTTTTTTTAAGATTTATTTATTTATTATGTATTCAGTATACAGAAGAGGGTACCAGATGTCATCATAGATGGTTGTGAGCCACCATGTGGTTGCTGGGAATTGAACTGAGGACCTCTGGAAGAACAGTCAGTGCTCTTAACCTCTGAGCCATCTCTCCAGCCCCATAAATGTTCCTTACAACAACATATAAGGTCAAAATTTATTATCACTATTTTAGGGATAAAAAAAAAACTGAGGCTCAGAAAATAAATTAACTTGCTCAAGGTCTCAAGGCCAGTAAGTTTTGGAGTCCAGAGCTTTGACCCTAAAGCTTTTATCTGCCCACTTCCCAGGAGTGATGGGGGAGGGTGGGCTTTCTTGGATCAGGACACCTGAGCAGAGATACCCTAAAATGTCAATTAGTTCAGAGCAGGATACAAGTTATAAGAAATTCTATGGAAGGGTAACTGAGGCATCATGTCCCCCCTCCCTAAGACTGTACCCCATCTGGAGACCTGAGTCCCCTGAGTCGAGAACCCCCACCATCTCCCATGGTGAAGAAGCAGAGGAGGAAAAAACTGGCCACACCCTCCAAGACCGAAGGCTCAACAGGACAGGCTGAAGGTGAGGCTGTGGTGGGTCACTCCTACTCACACTCCGGACCCTCACCCCCTGTATGGGAACCCCTGACCTAGCTCCTGCAGAGCCCCAACTGAGTACTTGACTTAACATCTCCACTGCGCATAACTGAGTGGGGAAATGGACAGACACCACCCAGCTCCTGTCCTTCCCTTGTTCCCAGCCCCTGTTCTCCTAAGTCTGTAGCCCCTATTCATTTCTCCCAGCTCCTGACCTCATCTGCACTTTGACCCATACCTAGGCCTGCAGCCCCGGATATTGGTGTCCCTATTGACTTACCCGACCCTGCCCTCAATAACCTATGATTGGCAGGTTCCTCCAAGAGCCCTTGACCACTGATCCCCATACCTGCTCCCCCCCACAATCCCTACCCCCAGTTCTGCTGACTTCTGAGGCCAGGACCCTCATTTCCAGCCTCTAGGCCCCCTTCCTACTCTTCACATAAATTCTGGCACCCTCCCCCTACAGAGACCCGGTTTCTCTCTGGTCACAATACCCGTCTCCCCGCCCCGCCTTTGCCCTGCGCCCGTTCCGCCCCCGTCCCGCCCCCGCTGCCCCATTCTCTGCCGGGTGCTCAGACCCGGGTTCCAGATCTGCCGACTCTCATGGCTCTTGGCTTCCGCTCCACTCTGCTCCGGGGCCACTGACTTTAGTTCTGCTTTCTCTCCCCATCTGTCTGTCCTGCTTTGTCTCTGGCACTCTCTGTCACTGTCTCGCTATCTCTCCATCTGCCTCTTTCTCTTTACTTGGTCTCTCTTTCTCTGTTGTGCTTTTCCCATTCTGTCTCTATCTCCTTCGCTTCGGGAAACCAGCCAAGCGCAAAATGTGGAAACTAAAATCCTTTGGTAGTTTAAGAAATATTTATAAAGCAGGTAACAAGCGGGAGCTGGGAGGGATGCTAAGCTGGGGTTGTAGAGGGGTGGGGGGGTCCCCTGCTTCTCCCTGCATGTGCTCGGGCTTCCTGCTGTTTCCCACCCTCTGCTTCCCCCCCCTCACTGTCCCATTCCTAGGGGCTCCAAAAGACACCAGGGGGGAAGGGTTTGGGGAAGACCTCCTGCTTGAACTCTGTCCCTCATAGCCTGTCCCATCCACCCACCCAGAGGAAAACTTTGAGTTCCTGATTGTGTCCAGTACTGGTCAGACGTGGCATTTTGAGGCAGCCAGCTTTGAGGAGCGGGATGCCTGGGTTCAGGCCATCGAGAGTCAGATCCTGGCCAGTCTGCAGTGCTGTGAGAGCAGCAAAGTCAAGGTAAAGGTTTTGAGGCTATTGGCCGAGGCTGGCAAAAGTGGAGTCAGTCAGAGGTACAACTCTGACCTCGCTTCTCCTTCCGCAGCTGCGCACTGACAGCCAAAGCGAAGCCGTGGCCATCCAGGCAATCCGAAATGCAAAGGGAAACTCCACCTGCGTGGACTGCGGCGCTCCCAGTGAGTGCAAGGGTGCTGCAGAGAGAAATAGGGAGCAGGATCCCAGACTAAGAGAGTTAGCTAGAGTCTGATGAAAAGTGGGGTGTCTTGTTGACATGCTGTCAACCTGAGCTTCCCGCTTCCCGTTGCATCCTATCTATCCCCAGACCCCACGTGGGCCAGTTTGAATCTGGGTGCACTCATCTGCATCGAGTGTTCTGGCATCCACCGGAACCTGGGTACACACCTGTCCCGAGTGCGTTCCCTGGACTTGGATGACTGGCCGCGGGAGCTGACCCTGGTGCTGACGGCTATTGGCAACGACACGGCCAACCGCGTGTGGGAGAGCGACACTCGGGGCCGTGCCAAGCCCACGCGGGACTCTTCGCGGTAAGGATAGAGGATCAGTGTGGAAGATGTACGGTTTCTGGGAGGTCTTAATTAGAGGTCCCCGACAACTCTTTCCCTTGGTCCCTGGTCCCTGGTACTACTGCAGGGAGGAGCGTGAGTCGTGGATTCGCGCCAAGTATGAGCAGCTGCTGTTCCTGGCGCCTCTGGGTACCACGGAGGAGCCGTTGGGCCGCCAGCTGTGGGCCGCTGTACAGGCCCAGGACGTGGCCACCGTTCTGCTGCTTCTGGCTCACGCACGACATGGGCCACTAGACACCAGCGTGGAGGATCCGCAGCTCCGCTCGCCGCTGCACTTGGCGGCCGAACTCGCCCACGTTGTCATCACGCAGCTGCTGTTGTGGGTACGTGAGAGGAACAGTTGGGAAAGGGAGCCCAGAGGTGGTCTTGGAGGCGTAGAGTCGAGGTGTGTGGATGGAGGTACCCTGGATGGCGTTTGGTCACACACCCTTTCCTCCTGTAGTATGGCGCGGACGTGGCGGCCCGTGATGCGCAGGGCCACACGGCACTGTTCTACGCCCGCCAGGCTGGCAGCCAGTTGTGTGCCGACATCCTCCTCCAGCACGGCTGCCCGGGAGAGGGCAGCAGCACAGCCACCACACCGAGCGCGGCCACCACCCCCAGCATTACTGCCACGCCCAGTCCGAGGCGCAGGAGCAGCGCTGCCAGCTTGGGCCGTGTGGACACCACGATCGCGTTGGTATAGTTGCCCAGCAGCGGGAGAGACACCCCCACCCACCCCCGCGCGGGCCGGGCACGATCACACCGGGTGGACCGCTGGACAGAATGCACCCACTCACCTCTCCAGTCCGCACCCTGTCCCACGGGAGCACTTCCTAACCCCACGAGGGCACAGCCCCACACGCCTCCCAGAAGACACAAACTCTCACCTCCCTCTCCCCAGCGAGGCATGGAGACCCTAGCTCTACACGCCCCTACTCCACTGTTTCCATACTTGGATTGCCCTGGGTCTGTCTACTTGCTGCCTTTGTAGCTGTACCGGCTCCAGGGTGCTCGGACTTGCTGGCTCGTGCCCCCTAGGGGCGGGCAAAAGATCCAATCCTGCCTGCGTTCTACAATCTGGTGGCCGGAGCCCAAACCCAGGCTGGCTCCTGGGGCAAAACGCCACGCCAGAGGGAGGGGTTAGTAGGTGCAGGACTAGCCCTGGGACTTGGGACCAATATGGGGACCTCACCCCTTCCATGCTTATCTCACTGCCTAGTGAGGGGGAAGAGCAGCGAGGGGCAGGACCCCTGCTGCCCATGGAGGTGGAGGGGTCCCCAACCCTTTCCGTGAAAGGGTCCATGAAGAGTGGAAATCCAATATCCCCCTCTACTTATCTATGAATGAAAGCTAAGAGCCAGGGGGAGTCAAGAGCCTGGGTCCTTCCCCTTACGATCTTAGGGTCGGGGAGAAGGATTGGAACAGGAGGGGGCTAGAGAGGGGCCTTGTAATTTATTGCTTTGTTCCCCAACATGGGGATGGGGTGGGTAGGGACTAGGGGAGGGCATTTCAGGGTAGGGGAAGCCAAGGGTGGGCAGGGGTGGGTGGGGTGGGGGTGCTCTCGGGTTGTGTCTGTGACTGTGACTGCGTACCTGTGACTGTGCAGCGCCCGTGGTGATCTGGGGTTGGGGGCACCCCTACAATGGGACCCCTCCCCCATAATTCTTCCTGTCCAGCCCCTCTCACTGGAGCAGCTCCAAATCCGTTTCTCTATCCTTTGCTCCTTCCCAGCCAGGGCTGAGAGGGGATGCAGTGGCTGGGATGGTGTCACGGTCCTGGCCCCATCCCCAGAAAGGGGAGGAGGAATGGACTTAGCCTAGCCCAGCCAGCCCCGCCTCCCTCTGTCAACCCAGGCTTTGGGCCGTCTGTGTCAGTGGTTTCCGGTCTTTTTTTTTTTTTTTTTTTTTTTTTTCCTGGCTAAAATATTTTGCAAAAGACCAGGTAATCGGGGAGTGGAGTGAGGAGGGGGCAGGGGTTGCCCCCCTCACTTCCAAAGCAGGTGATGTGAATCTTAACAATTAAAGAGGAAGTGATTTTGTCTAGGGGGTGAGCTACTGGTCTGTTATTGAAGAGGCAGGTGAAGGTATGGTCTTGGTGGATGCTGGGGAACTGGAGATGGGAAAGGGCCAGGCAGAGATACCTTCTGGGCTGGGGTTAGGACAGTACCCACAATGCACAGAGGTAGTTGAAGCTTTATACAACTGGGTTTGTGATGCAGGAGAAACGGTGGGATCTGCGAGAAGTTAGATGCACAATTGATGCCAAACCCGGCAGAGTTGGAAAAACAGGCCGGAGAAGTTGAGGTGGCTTTGGTTCAAGAATGAGATTTAGTTTTGAAAACTGGTTCACTGCTCCCTAGCTAGGACACATTGGGCAGGTGACCTCAGACATGTCTACCTGTGATCCTGGGGAAGGTTCTGCCTATGTTAGCCTGGTTACCTTGATCACTAGGCATCAGAGCTAATAGGGAGCGCTATGGACTGAGGGATTACGGACTCCCCCTGACTTTTTTTTTTTTTTTTTTTTAAATTTTTTTTTTGATTTATTTATTTATTATGCATACAGTTTTACAGAAGAGGGCGCCAGACCTCATCATAGATGGTTGTGAGCCACCATGTGGTTTTGCTGGGAATTGAACTCAGGACCTCTGGAAGAACATTCAGTGCTCTTAACCTCTGAGCCATCTCTCCAGCCCCTCCCCCTGGCTTTAATCATGTGTAGTTCCATGGAGTCCGCAAGATCCATGAGAGCTGATGTAGGAATTTGCCCACTTTTATTATGGGGTCACCTCAGGTCATGCTTATTGCAGTCGGTCCTGCTTTGTGTGTGTGTGTTTGTACGCGAGTGCGCACACACAAGCTACACATATCAGGCCTGATAGAGGCAAGGATAGTAGCTGATGCAGGCTGGACCCACAGAATCAGTAGGGAGCATTAGCATCTTTGGGTAGAGTTGATGCTAACCCCTGGTATCCTCTGAAGTTTTCATCTGTAGATGTGTCAGGGAACTGATGGGGTCTGGTCATAGCTCTGGAGGCTCTGGAGCTCTACAAAGTCCCAGGCTGGATCATCATTTCACACATCACCATGACCCAGGGAGCAGTGGACCTGAGGTTAGGGAAAGACACAGACGGACTTGTGTGGTCTGGGCAAAGACAGGAAGACTGGCTGACCCTGCTGCCTGTCAACAGAGACCCTGGGTCTCCTTTCATCATCTCCCCCTTTCTTCCTCATAGCAAAATCTCACACTCTTCTTCAGAAGCTCAGGGTGTTAGATGTGGGGAGGAACAAGGGCCCTGGACAGAATGAAGTCACTTGTCAGGGGATCTGCTGGCCAGCGAAAAATGGTCAGGGTGTCATCGAACCCTACCACCAAGCAATTATTTCTTTTAATGGATTAAGTTAGTCTTGTGGGATGAGAGATGGAGTGACAAGGCTTCAAGCCCTCCAGACTGGCAGACTAGGAAGGACACCCCAGGACCGCACAGGGAAGCTGCTGTTCCTTTTGTACCCATGGAGTCCCACAGCCCGGGTTCCTGTCCCGGAACCTCCCACCCTCTCCTGAATGCCATCTGCCACACACCTGCTGTGCTATTCCTTTTGTTAGCCTTAGCACAACTGAGACTGACCGACCTTCATAGGACCTCTTCCAAAAGTCAAAAGAAAGGAGAAAGGAACTTAGGAACTTATTCAAGGTTCAAACTGATTCAACACAGTGAAGGTTCCATGTTTTTTGACCAAGCTGAGGCACCAAAGGGAACTTGCCCCGATTCTTAACAGTCGAAGGGTGTTTGACAAGCACACAAAACTTTTTTTTTTTTTAAAGACTATTGCTATCCTGTTCAAAGACTGTGACAGCCCCGCCCCTTCTCACTACTGCCCCCTGGAGGCCAGTGCTTGGTCAGCATCAGCAGGGAAATCACTTATTTAAGGCTCTACTAATGAATAGGGGTGCTGATTTGAACCCAGTGCCCTGCCTATGGCTACTCCCAAGACAACTCCTAAGTTCTGAAGCTGCAGCATCTGTCCCCTCAAAGGTTCATAAGGATGTGGGAGGCTGGACTCGTCTACATTTCAAAAACAACTTAAGCATAACATGCGCAGTCAACACACATCGACATTGAGCAGGAAGAGGGCTAGCCCCAGGACTTCCTTCAATAATCAGAGCTCTCAATTTCCACTTTTGGAGATGACATAGCATGTCTTTCGTCCCTCTCCTATTGTGAGTGAGCCTCCTTTGTCGCCAGCACGGACTATATACCTCTCCACTGGGGACCCAAAGGGGAGACTTTACCTATTGTCCTGAGGGTTCTCAACCCCGGGACAGAAAACAGAGTACGAGGTACCCACAGCTGTCCTTGGCAATCAGAAAGAGATGGAGACACCAGGCCACCTGTCTCTGGACTACTCTGAAGCATGTAGGCAGCAGCCCGCCATGGCAGTAGGTGGAGTTTTCCAGGGAATGGTAAATGACCTCTGTGTGTGTGTGTGTGTGTTGGGGGAGGGATGTTGAGGGGGAGAATCGGATTGGCTGGCAAGTGGAATCTGGAGCATGCTGCAGGAAGGAAGATGCCCTTCATGGGTGTGGGAGGGTCTCTTTGGTACACAATTTGACTTTTAGGATGTAAAGAGGTAGAGGGTTGGGAAAGAATTGCTACTGCTCAAGTGAGGTGCCTGGCTGGGCGCAGCTGAGCAGTACACCCCTCACCTAGTACATGTGAGGCCCTGGGCTGGTTCCCCAGTATGGCAGGGTTTGGTTTTTGTTTTCCTAGAAATAAGGAATAGGAGCAGGTGATATAAGGAGGGATTAAAAGTCTGTAGCTTTACTGCAGCTTTTAGGATCCTCTAAGACTCCAAATCCTCATCCCTACAGAGCTCAGATGCTGGTTTGTAAGATAATTGTTGTCCTGTGCAAAGACGGACACAAGATGCGCCTTCCGTTTTCTGGAGGCCAGTGCCTGTCAGTTTACCAAAAGAGAGCAGCATTTCTCTCCAGCCTGGTGGGTCTGACTTCTGCCTGTGCGCCCAGGGCACTCACACCTCCCTATTGTAGGAACTATTTCCTGGTAGTTGACTTCCTCAATAACGTCTGAACCTACCACACCTCGCCACAAAGGCCGATGCACTGTTGGTCCAATTTTTTTATTTAGAAACCTGAAGAACACGGTAGGTGGCTCCATAGCCAACCCTTTTTTGCTGGGATTGTGAGGTGATATGTAAGGTCTCCTATTCCCTCAGTGACAGAGGGAAGGCTCCTGACTCAGAAGCACAGATAACGGGGCAGGGATAGGAAGGAGGAAATCTGTGGGAGGGACAGGCAGCTCCCAACATCAACGGGGGCATCGGGCGTCGAGGTAGGGTGGGTGGGTGGGTGGGTGGGGTCTGCTTTCTTGGAGTCTGATAAACTGTCTGGCTCGGTTGCTTTTCCCACCATGCCCCACTCACAAGATCTCTGGGTAAAATGGGGTAAGAGCTAAGAAGTCAGGGGACAGGAAAAGCCAAAGGGGCAAAGAAAGGCATGTCTGGGGAGAAAAGCCTATGGCCCTGGCTGAGGGCTCAGGGTGGCTGGCTCTCCGGAGCTGCAGCCGTCCTCCCTTGTTGGGCCCACACACACCCTCACACCCTCTGGGCTGGGGCCCTCAAGTCCAGAGCTGGGCTCCAACCTGCCCTTTTGCCTCGGGGGCTCCGAGGTGGGAGATGAGGAGGAGGAGGCAGAGCCGGTCGGTCGGGAAGATGCTGAGATCCTCAGCAGGCCTGTCTGTGACGGCTTCAGAAGTCAAGGTCATCCAGGTCTCCGGTGTCCTCGTCACCGGCAGAGCCCCACACGCGGCGGTAATTGCTCTCCAGCTCTTTCTGTCGCTGACGCTCTTTATTGGCCTCTTCGGCTCCCTGAACCTGGGAGGAAAAGAGAGTTGAACCGGAAGTGCATGCAGCCTGTAGCCAAGGGAAGTCCTGTGCTATGGGGTCTGAGGGGTCCTGAGGCAGCATGGCCAGGGACTGGGGATGTGACCGTTCTCCTGAGTAGTGGCTGAGGCTTAGCATCACCTCAGAAACAGGGTTGGCTGGCAGTGGACGGCTGGTGTAACCAGACATTGGTTTCAGCAGCACAGTGGGGTGAGCTGGGGGCCAGGATGTGGGTGGGATGCCTCACCAAGATATTGAAGAAGATCTCCTTAAGGTTCTTTGTGTCTTCATCGGTCAGCCAGCGTGTGTCTTCCTCATTTCCCTCGGCCCCAGGTCGCACAATTTTGATTTCAATCTTGCCTAGAAGGAGCAATGGGAGTAGTGAGCAGGGGAAGGCTTGCGGATTTAGAGGGTCCCCTGCCCTCCGGGTCCCAAACCGGAGGTCACCAGTCCACCTCGACCCAGCCCTGCCACTGGTGTGCCAAGCCCTTCCGACAGCTCTGAGCACCTCCCTCCAGGGCCCACCTTCGGCCGCGAGACCCTCCCTCTCCAGCACGTCTTTCACCAGCCCCTCGATCTGTTTCAGCTGTGGGTTTTCCCGGTTCATCTCCAGGACAGTCAGATCCTGATTGGGGCCTCCAGGACGGAGCTTGGTGACTCGGACCCGGACTCTGTGCTCAGGTTCTTCCTCTTAGAGGGGAAGACACAGGGAGACACAAAGCAGAGCTGTGACCCCAGGGTAAAGGGCGGGGGGCCTCTCTAAGTCATAGGGCTGGCATTCTACCTCCCGTGAATGTGATCCAGGGTTCAAAAACATGCCCTTCCCCAATAGCAGTGCCCACCCCCACCCCCATCTTCTAGAGGTAAACGGCTGTTTTCTGAAGCCAAATCGAGCCACCTGCATTGGCAAAGAGTTCTGCTTCAAGGAGCAGGATGCAAAGCCAATGGCTTGGTTTTTCCCCACGCTGAGACCTGACAATCTTCCCATGTTTACCAAAGAGGTGGGATGGAAGGTTTGAAACTGGAATGTTCTATCTGGAACACCTTCTCTCTCCACATGAGTAGAATTCCATGAAATGAACATAAGGAGGTGCCAGACACAATAACTGGAGTGTGTCTGGGCTGTGGCTGGTGGCTTGCCTACTCACAGACAGCTGGAGACTTTCTTGGCCCGCCTCACCTGCCACTGTTTCCACCTCCCTCCAGGGCTCAGCATGGAAACCCCCACCCTGCCGGGCTCCTCTACCCACGGGGAGGCAGGCAAAGAGCCCTTACTTCATGAATGAGTGGTCTTCAGCTTCTAGGCTTATGGTCATTTAGTTACTGCCTGTGCGCCACAGTGGCCATGAAGAGCAAAGCAGAGCCCAAGGAGACTCTTCCAAAAGGATGACTGCGGAGGCCACGCAGAGTGCAGTGTGGGGAGAGGATAGGCCTGAGAACAGGGCTCCCAGAGGTGGGAGCTCTGAAGACCGTGCCCCCACCAACTGCCCTCACCTGTGGGAGGCGGTGACGGGGGAGGCCTCTGAGGGACCACTCTCTTTTTCTTGTGCTTCTGAACCACATCTGTACTCTGGTTTTCCTGCAGCCTCTTGATGAATTTGTCGAGAATGGATGTCAGAGTCAATATGGCCTGCTCTCGCTCAGACTCCTTCTTAAAGCCATCTGGGTCCACTTCTTTCTCTGTCTGGAAAGCCCAGAGAAGGTGCTAGTTAACGGTCTTGGGGGGGCACAGGTCAGGGACACAGTCTAGGAGAGCCAACTGTCTTCCTTTTCTTCACATCCCCCTTCTAATGACAAGCATGGCCGCCGCACTGGAAGCCGTCCTGCGGCCCAGGCCCAGGCGCTGCTCACCTCCTGGATGATGTTTTCCAGCTCTGGTTCCATGCCAGCCCTAACCTCGGAGCGGAGCCGCTCTCGGTCTGAGGGGAGCAGCATCTTTTCGAACTCTCCCAATAGCTGCCGCTCGTCCTCATCTTCCTCCTCTTCCTCCTCTTCCTCGTTGTCCTCGTCTTCCACAACAGCCTGCGGTTCATCACCCTTCTCCTTCAGTTCTGCTCCCTTCCCTGGGGCCTCTGTGGCATCGTCTCCAGGCTGCTCCTGACCTGTGCTTGGCTTCCCCTGGGTCAGGGGTGGGGAGGAGATGGACAGTCTGGTGGCTTCAGTCTCAATAGGTGTGTGGCATAACTAAACGGTGGCGGGACATGGAAGTGGGGGCCGGGGAGGGGCAGGAGGGGGCTCAGCTCTACTGCGCCCAGCTTGTCCCAGCCACCCCTTGAGTGGGGACATACCTTTTTGGCTCCGCCTTTCAGTTCCTCTATCAGTCGAATCAAGTCTGCAGGGCTCCGGATGACTTTGACCTGCACATTGTTCTGAAAATCTGAGGTGGGAAAGAGAGCAGCTGTGGGTGGGCCTTTTGCACTTTCAGTCCTGTCTTGAAGCCTGAGGAGAGGCACAGTCTCCTCAGGGGGCTGGCTGGCAGCTGGGAGAAGGCAAACAAACCCCTCAGGTGGGCTCACGGCAGGCATGTGATGCCAAAGCACTAAGTCCCTCCTGCTTCCTGGACACCGAAATCCTTTTTTTTTTTGGGGGGGGGGGAGCAAAACAAGATCGTAGAGGAGATTCAGGGTTAAGGGATCCTTTTTACTGGTTCTGCTTTTTATAGATACTTGGGGTCTTCTCAGTTCTAGACACTCTACTGTGAAAGTCTATTTCCATTTACTCTCCTAACTCTCTAGGGTGTGGCTTCACCCACATTTTATAGGAGGGCAAACTGACATGGCATGCCTAGGTGTGCAGATAGTGGGCGTTAGAGCCCCAGTGCCCCTTGACCTCCTTGGTGGTCTTGCTGCTTAGGAAGAGGAGAGCAGGGAAGGGGGGGGCTAAGTGGTCGAGAATCAGTGTGCAGGATGAGGACTGGACAGGAAGGAGGGATGCTGACCTGGGTGTTTGGCGCTACTCTACCCACCTACGGACCAAAGGAGACAGAGGTGGCTCACCATCGGGAGGGTTGGGAGCTGCATCTGTGGCAGCCTCAGGGTTCTGGTCCTGCTCCTGAAGAGAAGAAAGGGTGGACTCAGTCGTGAAGGCTTGTATGTGCCCTCCATGTTCCTCAAGCAATATCCTCTCCTCCCCAGATACAGAAGTTGCCTTGTAGACCTTGGCTGGAGGGACCCTGCTCGTCTGCAAGCCGGAGTCCAGGCTTGTCAGAGAGGCGGCCGAGAGGCCGTTCTCACCCCTGCCTGTGCATCCTCTCCTCCAGCAGCCTGTCCCTCTGCCTCATGCAGCACCTTCCACAACTCCGATTCCTTATCCCCCTTGCTCAGGCTGACATCTGCGGTATGGAGAAGAGGGGAGAGAAGAAGGGAGCAGAGGAGGGGAGGGATCACTCTTACATTGCCAGTGGGTTAGATCCACCCACACTGTAGGCAGGGACAGTAACGTGGGGAAGGAAGGTGAAGCTGGCTAGTTCCCTGGGCTGGCCAGAGCGCACCCCACCTTCTTTCTTTGGAGGTACTCCAGCAGACTTGGTCTCACTCCATACTTGCTGGTCTCTGTCTTGAGCTTCTTCTGTGATTTTCTCTTCACGCTGCTTTGACTCTAGCAGAAACATAGTGTGTGAACAGGATAGGGACCCATTCCAACACTGTGCCTGCCTTTCCCAATCTCTCCTCGCTCACCAGCTTGCCTCTGGAGGTAGGCCATGTACTCATCAGGCTGCAGGGCTGGGTGACAAAGAATGGCCTGTGGAGCGGCGCTGGCTGGGGGCCGGAGGAGAGGGTGGGGGCAGAGCCGGGAAGTCCGGATGGTCAGCACGTAGGAGCAAGACAAGGGCTCGTCTACTCGATCAATGTAGTCCCCAGATATACCTGCACCCTCATCGCAAAGGAACTGTGCAGGACAGGAAGGAAGGGTCAGCATAAAGACCACCAAGCTGCCCCTGGTTCTCAGAGGAGCAATCTTATGTTATGCAGTTCTTCTTTTTTTTTTTTAAAGATTTATTTATTATGTATACAGTGTACAGAAGAGGGCACCAGCTGTCATCATAGATGGTTGTGAGCCACTATGTGGTTGCTGGGAATTGAACTCAGGACCTCTGGAAGAGCAGTCAGTGCTCTTAACCTCTGAGCCATCTCTCCAGTCCTGTTAAGCAGTTCTTATACCAGACACTGGGCACACACTTGGCATGTGACATGCTACATAGATTGCATTATTTGGTTGTCACAAACACCCAGAAAGAAAGGCATTAGACAGTGGCAGCGCCTGCTTTTAATCCCAGCACTTGGGAGGCAGAGGCAGGTGGATCTCTGAGTTCAAGGCCAGCCTGGTGAGTTCAGGACATTGAGGGCTACACAGAGAAAACCTGTCCCCAAAAACAGAAAACAAAACAACTAAAAAGGCATTAGAACCCCAGGTTTTGTGGCCCATGACATGAAAACTTATGAAATAATGCACCTAGAACATTTGCTCAGCTGCTAAGAGACCAAAACGGAAGAGAAATTAGGCAACAACTGTAAATAGGCAATCAATCTTTGTATCGCTTCCTTGCTTTGTATAACCCTGGCGTGTGGAGGCTGGGGAGGTGGCTGGGTGGGTCAGGGTGCTTCATTCAGGCCTAACAAGTTGTCTCACACAGTGGGAGGAGAGAACCAGCTCCTACACGATGTCCTCTGACAACCATATATGTGCTGCGCATGCACTCTCCATCATAATAGTAAATTTTTTTTCGATTCAGCAGCGAGCATACTAAGATTGTACAGATCAGCATGCCCCTCCTTCCCAGCAAGGATGACATGCATATTCATGAAGTGGTCTTTGTTATTTTTTAAAGTATGTTTAAATATGGTGGAGCAAACCTACAATCCCAACACTTGGGAGACTAATGTAGGACAATTGTGAACTCTAGGTTAGCCTGAGCTACATAGCAAGTTCAAGGCCAGCTTGAGCTACAGTTTAAAAAACTAATCAACCGAGTGAGCTCAGGGACAAGAAGAACTGTGTGAGCTGGCTGCTGTAATTGTAGCACTAGGGAAACAGAAACAGGAAAGTCTGGGGTTTAAGGCTAGCTTGGGCTACTGAGCAAGTTCAAGGCCAGCCTGGGATACATTGCAAGGTCTTGTCACATAAAAGAAAAAGAGAAAGAAAGGAAAAGAACATTTGTACTCTAATAATAAAAAGATAAATAACCCAATTAAAAAATGTTAAGAGTTAAATAGACATTGCTTCAGGGAAGAGAAATTATCAGTAAACAGATGAAAACACACTATCAAGGAAGTAGCAATCAAAACCACAAGGAGATGCCACACCACACCCACCACAAAGAGATGCCACACCATACCCACCATAAGATGCCACTGCACACCCACCACAAGGAGATGCCACTGCACACCCACCACAAGGAGATGCCACTGCACACCCACCACAAGGAGATGCCACTGCACACCCACCACAAGGAGATGCCACTGCACACCCACCACAAGGAGATGCCACTGCACACTCACCACAAGGCTACATATGGTGAGGAAGATAATACCAAACCCCGCCCAGGATATGGAAACTAAAAAACCCCCAAAATCACTGGTGGGATTGGAAAATGGCACTGCTAGCTTAAAAAAAAAAAAAAAAAAAAAAGGTTAAATTTTGGAAGGTTAAACGAGGGTGCAAGTATTTCCTAGGAGAGCAGTGGCCGGCAAGCAGGAGGTCAATGTTCAATCCCAAGCATGCAGAGAAAGTCCCAACACTTTACCTCAAGACACTGTCAGACTAATTAGAAAATATTTGTATAATATACACACATATTATATATATATATATACATATTTAAACCATGAAAACAGGAAGGAGGAGGCTGGGGGTGAGGATGAAAAGTGACTCGAAAGCTACTTAATATCATACAGACCCAATACTACAGAATGTCACTCTATAACACATAAGTCTTTGGGGAATACATTAATTTTAACACTTGAATATGTTCTTTATCCTGCCATTGCCTATCTCTTAGAACTTACTGAACGAGTTTTTATCTGTTGTTTACTTAAGTATCACTAGCAACTAGAAAAGTACATGGCAGAGAGGATTTCATAAGTGCTAGTGAACGGGCTGAATACAGAGCTCATGGATAAAGGCTAATAGAAACAGCAAACAAGCTGATGCTTACCCAGGAGAAGAATCGGTATGGATACAGAAATTGGAACAAATCATGATCATGTAGACAGCATGACCACATGTTCTCTGCATGCATGTCTAGACACTCAAGTATGGACCATAAATATACTTCTGAGTATACTCAGAGTAACTTCTGGCTGAGTTAAGCACCACTTTTTTGTTTTGTTTTGTTAATTTGCTATTATGATGGAGAGTGCATGCGCAGCACATATATGGTTGTCAGAGGACATCGTGTAGGAGCTGGTTCTCTCCTCCCACTGTGTGGAACAACTTGTTAGGTCTGCATGAAGCACCCTGACCCACTCAGCCACCTCCCCAGCCCCCGCACACCAGGGTTATAGACTCAACAAACCTAACAAGACTCAAAATTAAATAGTGCACTTTTCTAACTGCAATGTAATTAAACAAGAAATCCATAAGAGATAAGGCACACCTGTAATCCCAGGACTTAGGAAGTAAAGCCAAGAGGATCAGGAGTCTAAAAAAAGTTTTCCATGTCCCACAAACAGATACATAGTAAACCTATATATTAGAAAAAGAGGAAACTTCTGGAGAGCTGGGCATAATTTGGTGGTAGGATTTTGCCTGCCATGCACAAGGCCCTGGTTTGATTTCAAGTATAAGAAAGGAAGGCTGTGGACTGGAGAGATGGCTCAAAGGTTAGGAGAACTGACTGTTCTTCCAGAGGTTCTGAGTTCAATTCCCAGCACCCACATGGTGGCTCACAACTGTCTGTAACTCCAGTATCAGAGGATCTGATGCCCTTTTCTGGCCTCCCCAGGCACACATGTGGTGCATACACATACAGGAAGGCAAAATACCCATGCATACAAAACAATAAAATAAAATTTAAAAACGAAAGAAAACCTAAGACAAAGAACACATCACAAACATCGTTCATCTCATCAGGAGACAGATCTCTGTGCAGCCAGCACTATATAGTAAAACCCAATTTCAAAACAAAACACAAAATAACAGCAAAATTCTAGGTCAAAACTTTACAGGTTAATTCTAGAAAGCATTTAAAGAGCTGTGGGTGTTATAAACAGCTACAGGCAAGCTTCTTGGCAAGAGTATGAACCCACAGGTTGAGCATATGAAACATAATAGTGAGAAACTTCCTGAGCTGGTGAAGGAAGATAAGAAGGAGGAAGGGGAAAAAAGGTCAAAGAGTAAGACACCTGAGTTCAACAGCAACACCAGGCTGTTCCTGAGGACTGACAGGAAGTGGCCATGTCATGGCTTACTGTGGGGAACAAACAGCCTGTATTGTAAACAGAAGGAAGCTAGAGACCATGGCCAACCCCAAACAAATATCAAGAGACTCTCAACAAAAAAGGCCATTAACACAGCAAATAACTTAAGAGAAATACCTCTGATCCCAGCAGCTGGAGGATAAGCCTACACAGTGAGATCCTGTCCCAAAGAAACAAAAACAAACAACGCTCTCTCAAACCAAAGCAAGGACAACAAAATGTAAACTGCAGGCTTTTAGACAGACAGAAAGAATGTGGTTCTAAAGTGAGGGTGAAAATGTATATACTACACATTAAATGTGGAGCAGGGCAACAAAATAGTATTCTGTGGAAAAACGAATAGCTTTAAACACAAAAACAGGAAAGAAGAGCCTGGAAATTAGTGAGGTAGCCATTCAGCTCAGGAAGTTACAGGATAGACCGGAAGTTACAGAATGGACCGGAAGTCCAAGCCACAGATTTAATCTTCAATTCCGGGGAAGGGAGTTGAAGATTGCTACAAAGAAAGTTAAGACGTTTTCATGATCATCGCTGCCATACAAATGAACAAGTCACTAGAAAAACAGGCAAAGAAGGCCGGTTAAAGAAAAGTGTAAAGTAGCAGGGCAGTGGCCGTGCACGTCTTTAACCCCAGCACTTGGGAGGCAGAGGTAGACTATGAATCTCTGTTGAGTTTAAGCCAGCCTGCTCTACAGAGTGAATTTCAAGGCAGCCAGAGCTGTAACATAGCTGTTACACTGTCTTCAAAAACCAAAAACCAACCAACAAACGAAACAACACCCTCCCCCCACCCCCCACCCCCACACATACAAAACAAAGTGTAAAGGGGCTAGCTAAGAGGCTCCTGTTTGCTTGTTTTGAGATGCTGTCTCACACTGTAGCCCTGGATGTTCTGGAACTCCTTATTTAAACCAGTGATCTTCTGGCCTCTGCCTCCTAAATGCTGGGATGACCAGAGACTCTAAAAGACAACTAAGCTTTCACATTTTTTCTTAGGAGAAATGCAAAATAAAACCCTTTTAAGAAAGAATTCCTTATCTGATGCATAGCCAATGATTAACCAAATTCTAAAGGTTTAAAAATATAGCAGGCTGGCAGGGCTGTACAGACAGACACTGGCATTCTTACACACTGAGGAGACTAGTGTTCCTAAGTAGGGTAATTTGGCAGACCATATCCAATCACACAAGTCTACTTCCAGGAATATAATCTGCATATACTCTATAAGCACAAGAAGACTGTTCTTCCGTGGTAGCAATTCTGGGTTAATAAAAGATTTTTTTCTTTCTTTCTTTCTTTCTTTCCCTTGGTGTTTGCCTGGAACTGGAACTACAGACAGTTGTGAGCTGCCATGTGGGTGCTGGGAATCGAACCCAGGTCCTCTGGAAGAGCAGACGGTGCTCTTAACCACTGAATGGTCTTTCCAACTCCCAAAATAAAAAGTTGATGTTGTTTTTAACCCCGAACCCTCAAAGCCCTGTTTTCTTATTTTAATAATTTATTCTATGTTTGTGTCAGGTCCCTTGGAACTGGAGTAACAGTGGCCAGGAGCCAGCATGTGTTTGCCAGGGCCCTTGGCCAGAGAAACAAGCTCTTAAACCCAAGCCATTTCCCCAGCTTCCCCCCAAAAGAAAAGGTTATAAATTAGTCTCTGAGAGGCCTGGTGTACACCTATAGCCCAGCATTTGGGAGGCTGAGGTAAAGAGGCTCGCCAGTCTGAGGCCAGCCTGGTAAATGGGGAAATGCAGCTTGGGACACAGAGCAAAACCATGTCCCCAAAGCTGAGTCCTTAAAAGTCAAAACAAAAAAACAAAAGACAAAACTGGCAGTGGAAGCTGAGGTACATCTCAGTGGGGGAAAGAGAATCCCGCACGCACGCACGCACGCAGGAGGCCCTAGGTTCCATCATAAAGAGCCAGCTAGGGCTCTCCCTCAAGAATGGGGGGAGCACGCTGCTGAGAACACAGCATCCTGAAAACCCTGTCTCTAGATTTTAAACATTCCTACATATGCGAAAGCAAGAACTATTTTAAAATTAAATATGAGCCAGTGTGGTAGCTCACAGCCTATACTCTTAGCACTAGGGAAGTGGAGGCTCAAAGACTGCCATAGAGACAGAGCCAGCCTGGACCACAGAGTGAGAGCCTGTCCCAAAAGACAAAAACTAAACAGAACCCAGGACCCCAAGAAGAGACCAAAATAAATGCAGAGTAAAGACATAAAAAGATAAATGATGAGGATGTTAATGGAGCAGTAAAAAGACAGTAAGTAGAGAGAATAAATAAAACCGAAAAGGGTCCTAAGCTGGTAAAACATCAATACAGACTCATAAAAAATCAGCACTGGGAATGAAAAGGGAAGTGTCCCATAAACATAGATTATTAAAAAATATCCTTTATGCCAACACATTTGAAGATTTAGGTAATTAAATAGCTGGTTTTTTTTTTCACAGACAAGCCTTGAGCTTTATTATTTAAAAAAGCTGCATATTTATTTCGCTTTCTGACTCTGTGCTTGTGCCTTCAACACTTTTACAACAATTTTCTGCTCCTCAATAAGGAAAGCCCGCTTGATCCTGTCACGAACACACTTTGCACACATGGAACCACCATAGGCCCTGCTTACAGGCTTCTTTGTCTTAGACAATCTCATAAGGACTTTCGGTCTCACAGCACGAACCCCTCGAAGTCTGCCTGGGCACACTCCACATGCGGACTTAGGTGCTTTCCCAACTTTCTTGGTATAGAGGTAAACAATCCTGTTGCCAGGGGTTCGAGACAGCCTAGTTTTGTTAGAGGCTGTATTGTAGGAAAGCCTACGACGGTATGTCAAGCGCTGGACCATTTTGAGTGCCTCTTAGCACCATCCCCGGAAGAGCAATAGCTGTGTTTTTAAAGACAGTTTCTTAATATGCAGTCCTCAAACTCTGCCTCTCGAGTACTGGGATTAAAGGTATATGTCACCAAGCCCAGCAAAACTGTAATTTACTTATTTGTTTTAATATTTTGTGCATTGGTGTTTTAACTGCATATATGTCTGTGTGAGACTGTCAGATCTTGGAGTTACAGACAGTTGTGAGCTGCCATGTGGGTGCTGGGAATTGAACCCCGGTCCTGTGGAAGAAGAGTCAGCGCTCTTAACCGTTGAGCCATCTCTCTAGCCCCAAACTGCAATTTATTAATACTTCATTGTGCAGCAGACTTAGTCTTAGGCTTTCAGACCAGAGTGTGGTTCTGCAGCAGGGTGCTTACTAGCCCATGGAAAACGCTGGGGTTAGTCCCCAGCACTGGAGGAAAACTGACTTAAATTCACAAAATAAGGGAGCTGGAGAGATGGCTCAGTGGTTAAGTGCACTATCCGCTCTTCCAGAGGACCAGGGTTCAATTCCCAGCATCCACATGGCAGCTCACAACTGTCTGTGACTCAGTTCCAGGGGATCTTGACAGTTTCTGTAGTCCTCTATGGACACCACACACATGTGGTGCACAGACATACACACAAAACACCCATACACATTAAAAATAAAAATAAAGCTGGTGGTGGTGGCACATGCCTTTAATCCTAGCACTTGAAAGACAGAAGATCTCTGTGTGTTCAAGGCCATTGTGGTCTACAGAACTAGTCCCAGAATAGCCACGGATACACAAAGAAACCCTATATGGGAACACACACACACACACCTCTTTAAAGGGGAACCTTTTTAAAAACTCATAAAATAAGCAAACTATTCTGGAGCCTGAGAGATGCCAGCGGTGAAGAGCGCTCCCTGCTTCATCAGAGATCTGAGTTCAGATCCAGTTGCTCACACCAGGGTGGTTCAGACACCAGGAACTCCAGCTCCAGGCCATCTCTGTGGCCCCTATACACACATGTGCACACGCACACACAAATGTGTGTGTTTTCAAAAAGGAAGTAAAAAATTATCCCTATAAATTTTGTTGTATGTTTGCTGAAGGGAGAGGGCAGTTTTACAGAATTTCATTTTTTAAGAATATCTGTCAGGGAGCTGGAGAGATGGCTCAGTGGTTAAGAGCACTGACTGCTCTTCCAGAGGACCGGGGTTCAATTCCCAGTACCCACATGGCAGCTCACAACTGTCTGTAGTTCCAGTTCCAGGCAAAACATCAAGGAAAATAAATAAATAAATAATTAAAAAAAAAAAAAAAAGAATATCTGTCTTGGAGCTAGAGAGATGGCTCAGAGGTTAAGCGCACTGATTGTTTTTCCAGAGGTCCTGAATTCAATTCCCAGCAACCACATGGTGGCTCACAAGCATCAATGATGACATCTGGTTCCTTCTTCTATATAATGTATAATAAATAAATAAATATTGAGAAAATACTTAAAAAAAAAAAAAGAGCTTATGAAGTTAACATACTAGTCTGCCTGGTGATGTGGAGCTGTCAAAAGAGCGCTTGATCCAGGCCCAAGCACCTGAGGTCAATCCCCAGGGATCCACAGTAGCAGGATTTGTCCTCTGATCTCCACACATGGCACACAAAAAATAAATAAAACGTAGAGCTGGGCAGTGGGGGTACAATTCCAGAACTCAGGAGGCAGAGGCAGTTGAATCTCTGAGTTCCAGGCCAGTCTTCTCTACAGAGCAAGTTCCAAGACAGCCAGGGCTACACAGAGAAACACTGTCTCAAAACAAATAAACAAACAAATAAAAAGTGAAAAGATGATCCTCTGAATAAGAGAAAGTGTTTGCAAACTTGACATTTGTCAAGAGGTTAAGATCCTAATATACAAGAAACTCCCACAATGCAACAGAGAAAACAAATAACTTGGTTAAAAATGAACAACAAATCTAGCAGCATCCCTGACCTAAAAAAGAAGGAAAAAGAGGCAATAGACCAAATTGACTATTTCACAAAAGAAAACATACAAACAAGTATTTTTTTTAAATGCTCATCATTTCTGGTTATCAGGGAAGGACAAACAGAAACCACAGCATATCACCTCGCTCCAGATGGAATGGTTTTAACAAAAGAAAAGATACCAACAGCTGGCTGGGCTGTGGAGCATAGGGGTCCTTACACACTGCTAATGGGGGTGTAAATTACTGCAGCCATCATGGAAAATAGTACGGACATTCCTCAATAAATTGAAAATAAGACCATGGGCTAGTATTCCTGAAGTGGAGACAAGCTGACCTCAGGTTGCCAGTGAACCACAGCTGGGAGACTGCGGGCCTAGCACACACAAAACCATTCATTTAATGCCCAGGACATAAGGGTTCTTATACTTGGGAATTCAAGGACATCCTTAGCTATCTAGTTTGAGGTCAGCCTATGACATGTGAGACCTGTCTCAAATAATTAAGAGAGAGAAAGCACACTGTAGAGACATACTCCAGCACAGTTGTGACAGCCACAATATGGGTAAGTCTAAGTGTTTTATCAAATGATGGATGGCAGAATGTCTGGCATGAGATGGCTCATTTGGAAAAGCGCCCACACCATAGGAGTTTTTGCAGGACCAGCCAGGACAGCTGAAAAGATGAGCTTCAGGGTCAGTGAGAGACCTTGTCTCAAATAATAAGGTGCAGAGGGCTCGTGAGATGGCTTGAAGGTAAAAGTGTCTGTTACCAAGCCTGACCATCTGAGTTTGAGCCCCAGGACCCGCTTCCACAGTGGAAGGAGAAAATTGACTCCTACAAACTATACAGAGTTAGACATGCGCACTGTGGCAGAGGACCTGTGTCAATTCCCAGGGCCCACATGGTAGTCACAACCATCTGTAAGTCCAGTCCCATGGGATCTGATGTCCTCTTCTGACCTCCTTGGGTACCAGGCACACATGGTACACAGACATACATGTAAGCCAAAACATATACATGAAAAATCATTTAAAAAAATAGTGTAGAGTTATAGAATGAGGCATTCAGTATGGAAGTCAGGTAGTGGTGGTGCACACACCTTTAATACCAGCACTTGGGAGGCAGAGATAGATGGATCTCTAGTTCAAGGGCAGTCTGATCTACAGAGTAAGTGCCAGGACAGCCAGGAGTACACAAAGAAACCCTGTCTCAAAAAAAAAGACGCTACAAATACATGTACAGACGTGCATGAGTGCATGTGCACACACACACACACACACACACACACACACACAAACTCACATCCATATAGAAGAATATATATAAATATATGTATATATATGTGTGTGCGTTGATATATTGTATATTTAATAAAATCAGTCTGGAATATCAAGAGGACAGAATCACCCACAGACTAGTCATGAAGGTCAGGGAGTGGTGGCCCATGCCTTTAATCCCATCACTGGAAAGACAGGGATCCATCTGGATCTCTGTGAATTTAAGGCCTAACAGTCAGACAGTGGTAGCACATGCTTTTAACCCTACTTCTAGGAAAGTTGAACCAGGAAGTAAAATAGCTGGGCAAGGAAAGAAATATAAGGTAGGAGAAGGCAGAAATTCAGCCATTCTGTCTGAGCGACCAGTCAGGCTGAGGATCTGTGAAGACAGCACTTATCTCTTCAGCCTGAGAGGCTGGCTGGGTGAGAAGTGGCTGTAGTTTGTTCCTTGTCTCTCTGATATTCCAGCTTTTCCCCAATATCTGGATCCCAGCTTTTATTATAATACCAAATAGAATTCGTACAATATCTGGAGCCCAACGTGGGGTTTGAACCCACGGCCCTCAGATTAAGAGTCTCATGCTCTACCAACTGACCCTACTCGGAAGGGTGGCCATAAAAAGTATCTTCAGATGCCGCTAGGATGTGGACAAAAGAACCTTCACACACTGCTAGTGGGAATGTAGATGATCTAGCTGCTGTGGAAGTCACAACAGAGGCTCCTCAAACACTAAAAACAGCCAGGTGTGGTAGCACATGCCATGAGTCCCAGCATTCAGGAAGCAGGCAGATTTCTGTGAGTCTGAGGCCAGCTTGGTCTACGTAGTGAGTTATGGGCCAGCAAGGGTACACACTGAGGCCCTATCTCAATAAAACAAAACAAATAAATAAAAAAATATACTTATCATATGAAGCAACCATACATTCCTGGGCATTTGCCAGGACTCTAAGCCAACACATTACTAAGATACTTGTTGATGGATGCTTGCTTCAGCTCTGTTCACAACAGTCAAGTCTGGGTGTCCAAAAAACCAGAGAAATAAAGAAAATGTGGTTTAGACATACATGATTGAATTACTTTTTCAGCCATAAAACACCAAAGATATGGTGTGTCTTAGTCACCTTCCTCTTGCTGTGAAGAAACACCGTGACCAAGGAAACACTTATTACACTTATTTAATTGGGGCTTGTTTACAGTTCAGAGGCTGAGTTCATCATGTCAGGGGAGCCTGGCTAGCATGGTCAGGAGCTTTACATTCTAATCCACAGGCAGCTTGGGCCTGGTGTGGGCTTTTGAAACCTCAAAATCCATCCTCACTGCTTCCAACAAGGCCACATCTCCTAATTCTTCTAATCCTTTCAAACAATTTTACTCCTGGTGACTAAGCATTCAAAATACATGGGCGCTATTCTCCCCTCCCACAGGCAGTTTCTCTGTGTGGCCTTGGCTGTCCTGGAACTCACTCTGTAGACCAGGCTGACCTTGAACTCAGACATTCAACTACCTCTGCCTCCAGAGTGCATGGGTTAAAGGCATGCACCACCACAACAGCCCAGCTGGCCATTCTTATCCATACAACTCTATGCTGTTTATAGGAAAATGTGTTCAACTGAAAGTAATCATATTAAGTGAATTAAGTCAGCTTCAAAAAAAAAACAAATATCCCATTTTTCTCATATCTGCGGATCTTGGATATTTACACAGATGCATAAGCTCACAAAAACATATACATAACATGAAAGGGGAAAAGAAACTGTCTAAGATCTTCCGAGACTACATAGTGAGACCTGTTTCAATTATAAAAAAAAAAAAAAAAAAAAAAAAAAATAAGGATTTGCAACTGACAGAATGAAACACATTTAAGCATGGTGAACATGCCCATAACTCAGCACTCAATAGGCTGAGGCAGGAGGATCATGAGCACAAGGCCAGTTCAACTATCCCAAGAAATAAAGAGGTGGGCTGGAGAGATGGCCCAGCAGTTAAGCGCAATGGCTGCTCTTACAGAAGACCCAGGTTTGATTTCCAGAACCCACATGATGGTTTACAACCACCTGTAAGTCCAGTCCCAGAGAATCTGACACCTTCTTCTGGCTTCTGTGGGTACTGCATGCATGTGGTACACAGATACACATGCAGGCAAAATGCTTATACACATAAAGAGAGAAAAGTAGTATTTGGGTTAGAGATAGCTCAGAGGGTGAGGTAGTTTGAGTTAGGATGATTCCTAAAAACCCATGTGTTTGAATGTTAGTTACAAGGAAGTAGAACAGTTAGGAATGATCAGAAGGGTTAGGAGATGTGGCCCTGTTGAAGGAAGTGTGCCACAGAACCTGTAATCAAGCCCCCAGTTAGATGCTTTTCTTTATCAAAGCTGCTTTGGTCACATGTCTTCACAGCAACAGAACACTTGAAGCACAAACCTGATAGCCTCAGTTCAGTCCCTAGGACCCCCCAGAGTGTCCACTAACCTTAGCACGCATCCCGTGGCCTGCACCCATCCATAAGCATAACACATTTCTTACACACATATACACACAATCATAATAGTCTTTGTTTTGTTTTGCTTTTTGAGACAGGGTTTCTCTGTTTTAGCCTTGGCTGCCCAGGAACTCACTCTGTAGACCAGGCTGGCCTCACATAACATTGTTTTACATGGAAAAAGTATCACAGAAGGTGTGTAGTGAAGTTCAGCCCCTCAGGATTGCTGGCAGAAACGTGAAAGGGGGCAGCTGCTGTGGAAAACACATCAGGAGACCCTTCAACACACTGCAGTCAGTCAAATACCACTCCTAGGTAGAGACTAGATCAAACCCTGAAAACACAGTCAAACCGGCAATGTGTACATCCACCTGTTACATCACTCAGAATAGCTCAGAGGTGGTGATGGTGTTCATCCAGCAGACACATGGGATATGGACAGAAGGTGGAACATGAAGCCACAAGGGAACAGATCTCCCTTAAATACTAAGTATAGCTGAAAACAATACAATGGAACAAATTTTTTACATAATGTGCTGGATAGTTCTGTGTCAACTTGACACAAGCTAGTCATCTGAGAGGAGGGAGCCTCGGTTGAGAAAATGCTTCATGAGATCAGGCTGTAGGAAAGCCTGCAGGGCACTGTTTAATTAGTGAGTGATGCCTGAGGACCCAGCCCATTGTTGGTGGTGGTAGCCCTGAGAAAGCCATGGTGAGCAAGCCAGTAAGCAGCACCCCTCCATGGCCTGCCTCTGCATCAGCTCCTGCCTCCAGGAGCCTGCCCTGCCTGTCCTGACTTCCTTCAGTGACAGACGATGAATATAGAAGTGGAAGCCAAATAAACCCTTTCTTCACAACTTGCTTTTGGTCATGGGGTTTCATCGCAGCAATGGAAACCTTGACTATGACAGCTGAGGTACCTAGAACTGGCATATCCATATAGAGAAAAGAAGAAGGAAGCTGGGAAGGGAGAAACAGAATTACCATGTATGAAGAGACTTTCTATTGAAAATAATGAAAAGGTTCTGGAAACAGTAACAACGGTTATATAACATCGGGAATATACCCGATACCACTAAGCTGTACATCCGAGTGTAAGACTGGTAACTTAGGTAGTATGAATTCTTTTTTTTTTTTTACTTTATTTATTTACTTATTTGCCTTGGTGTTTGCCTGGAACTGGAACTACAGACAGTTGTTAGCTGCCATGTGGGTGCTGGGAATCGAACCCAGGTCCTCTGGAAGAGCAGACGGTGCTCTTAACCGCTGAGCCATCTCTCCAGCCCCCATGAATTCTTTCCCACAATAAAAGTAATAAAGTAAAAGGATACTTCTACATCCAAAAGGCAGATCACAGAACAAAGGGCAATGGCTCCATTCATAAAACATGTGTTCATTAGCATATGGTTCTGCTTCTTGTTTCTCTAGGGAACCAACACATTGTCCAATGACCCACACTACAGTAATGTACATCAGACCACCAGAACTAAGTGTGGTGGCACACACCTTTAATCCCAGCATGTGGGAGGCAGAGGCAGGCAGATCTGTAAGTATGAGGCCAGCCTGGTCTACATAGAGATGTTACCATAGCATGAAACAATAAACAGTTGGGAATGGCAGCTCAGGCTCCAGCAGTGGAGAGGTGTGTGTGTGGGGGGAGGTGTCAAGGCCAGCCTCAGCTATACAGTAAGCTGGAGAGCAGCCTAAATTTTACATATCTTGACTTGAAAACAAAAACAAGCCGGGGGGGGGGGGGGGGGGGGGGGTGGTGCACATCTTTAATCCCAGTACTCAAGAGGCAGAGACAGGTGGTTCTCTGTGAGTTCAAGGGCAGCTTGGTCTACAGAGTGAGTTCCAGAACAGCCTAGGCTGCACAGAAAAACCCTACCTCAAAAAAACAAAACAAAAAAAATGTACATTTTCCATGATGTATGTATATATTTATAATAAAGATAGAGGAGGGCGATTGTAGTTTTTAAAAGGAAGGCGAGCTTAGGTTTTACGTTAGCATTGTAACCCCATCTCCAAACAGAACATAGACTGGATGTGGAGGTGCATGCCTGTAATTCCAGCACTTGGGAGGTGGAGACTGTTGATCACAAGTTAAGGACAGGCTTGGCTATAGCAGGACCCTATTTCAAGAACCCTCTTCCTGGGTGCTGGAGAGATGGCTCAGAGGTTAAGAGCACTGACTGCTCTTCCAGGGGTCCTGAGTTCAATTCCCAGCATCCACATGGTGGCTTACAACCATCTGTGATGACATCTGGTACCCTCTTCTGTATACTGTATACATAATAAATAAATCTTAAAAGTAAAAAAAAGAACCCTCTTTCCAAGGTTCAAAGTACATGTGATATGGGAGGTCTTTCTGTATGCTGTGAATACCATTGGTTAATAAAGAGGCTGTTTTGGCCTATGGCAAGGCAGCTTGGAGGCAGGTGGGAAATCCAAGCAGAGATAAAGGAGGAGAAGGATGTAGTGGAACTATGTGTTACATTTTAAATAATTGTGCCACCTACAGATTTAATAAAAAGCTGATTGGCTGAAGGCAGACGGGGGAGCTACCAGACTGGGAAAATCTCAGAGCAGAGCAGACATGCCAGACAGATGCCACAGAGTCACCAGAAAGACAACGCAGATGGCAGGAGACAATGCAGAGGAAAGAAGCTGAAATGCTGTTAATGGAAAAGATACCAAGCCACACGGCTGAACAGGATAAGAGAGATGGGTTAGTTTAAGATAAAAGAGCTAGGAAGTTTTATGTCTGGGCCCTAGCCCAATCAGCGTAAAAGTAATGCGTGTGTGTGTGTGTGTGTGTGTGTGTGTGTGTGTGTGTGTGTGTGCCACGAGCCATGTGGCAGTACAATAGATTAATAAGAATGGGTTAAGTTGTAAGAGCTACCTGGTAATGAGCCTGAGCCATAAGCCAAACAGTTTGTAATTAATATAAGCCTTGGTGTGATTATTTGGGACAAAGTGGCTGCGGGACTGCAGGTCTGGACCTTGCGGCTAGGCTGGGCCAGAAACTTCAGGCTACACAAATGTGGCAAAATAGCAATACCAATTCTCCCGGAAGCAGACTGCTTTGTGTTTGAGAATTATCATAATTAAGAAGCAGCAGCCTGTGATATTGCTGGAATTATGAATACCTAAAATGAGACAGGAATCCAATTTCATTTAATCCCATATTGCTAACCAGACCTCAGGTTCCACAGCACATCATCAGAATCATCATTATTATTTATATTTTAAGAGCATCTCACGACCTGACTTAGCTGTGGGCTGGGAAGACACAAGGGAAGTGACCGTCGCGGGAGCTAGAGCCTCTAACCCCGGACCCCCTCGCCATGCCGTCCGAAAAGACCTTCAAGCAGCACCGCAGCTTCGAACAAAGAGTAGAAGATGTCCGGCTCATCCAGGAGCAGCATCCCACCAAGATCCCGGTGATAACAGAGCGATACAAGGGTGAGAAGCAATTGCCCGTCCTGGACAAAACCAAGTTCCTTGTACCCAATCATGTGAATATGAGTGAGCTCATCAAGATAATTAGAAGGCGCTTACAGCTTAATGCCAATCAAGCTTTCTTCCTCCTGGTGAACGGGCACAGCATGGTGAGTGTGTCCACGCCCATCTCTGAAGTGTACGAGAGTGAGAAGGATGAAGACGGCTTTCTGTACATGGTATGTGCCTCCCAGGAGACATTCGGAACAGCACTGGCTGTGTAAGACTACAACAGTGCCTAATGTTTGTTAAGCCCTTATCAAGGAAAAAAGGGATGTTACCAGCGGACGCTGGTCAGCTCACCACTCACAAATCAGAACGTAGGCGCCCACCTAGGGTGTTAGGAACTGTTTGTCAGCCAGAAACTGTGCTCCATGCAAATGTAAGCACATTCAGCTTGGAAACTCATCTAAACTAGGCTCTTTTGTTCAAACTTTAGAAGTTTAAAAATAAAGTACTTTGCATCCTAAAAAAAAAAAAGAGCATCTCACACAGCACTGAAATTGCCTAAGGAGAAATTACCAATCTCCACTGTCACACTCCAATGCACCGGTCAGGGTGACAATGAGTAAGAGTCACACTGTCACCCTGTGCCTGTCTTCCTATCTTGTTCCTGCCTGGATCTTACTGAAATGCCTATGACAACTCACAACCATTTTACAGCCTTCCTCCTCTGTAGTGGGATTATGCTGGTAATGTAAACATTTGTCCCACCTATGAGTTTAATAAAAAGCTGATTGACCAAAGGCAAACACGATGTGTGGGTGAGGCTACCAGGCTAAGAAAACTCAGGAACACCTCAGAGCAGATACAGACGCCAGACACAGATGCCAGAGTCGCCAGAGATGCAGAGGAAATGCTGCTCTGAGAAAAGGTACCGAGCTGCACGGCAGAACAAAATGGGTTAGATTGAGAACAAGTGCTAGCAAGTTATATGGCTGGGCCTTAGGTCAATCGGCGTAAAAACAGAAGCGTTTGTGTGATTCTGCGACTCTGAGGGACGGCGAAACTGCAAGTCTGCAAGGCCCAACCTTGACGCTAGGCCTGGAAAGTCCGGGCCAGAATCATTTACAACACTCCTCTTCGAAAGTTAAGATGTAGTCAACACCATGGCCCCATCCTTCCTGGAAATCTCCCCTTCCTGGTTCCTATGACACAGTAACACTTTCTGTGGCCACTGTTTAGGAAATTTCTTTCTGCTTAATCTCTAGAATACTATGATAGCTTCCTTTGATCCCTGTCCGAGGCTAGTCTCCAACTCTTAATCTGCCTCTGCCTTAGCCTTTGAGGTGTTGGGATTCCGGGGGTGAGTCTGTATGTCCAGCTTTCATCCTACTTTCTCAACTACAGGCTTTCATCAGCGTATTTTACCCACAACCATGGCTTCTACAGCTCCAGGTGAGAATCAGCCAACTGACTGTGATTTGATCTCTCCAGATCTGCAGATCTTTCTTCCCTTGGAAATGTTGACTCCTCTCCACGCCTGAAAGTCACTAAAAGTATCATGGAAAACCAAACTTACCATTTCCCTCCCCACACTTCCTCCTCTGCCCATCACCTACTACAGAATCACCTCAAAGCTCCTCTCATGCAACTGACTTTCGCATCTAAATCCCTCTCCAGAAGTCTGCTTTTCACCCTGGGTCACCTTCATTTCTCACCTGGATTACCATCATTACCTAACTGATCTCTCAATCATTGGCTATAAGCCAGAGTGAGCCTCCAAAGTCAAGAATGAATAGATCTCAGCACCCCGTTTACAACTAGTCAGCCCAGGCTTGGCAGAGGAACACAGCCTCTCACAGCCTGTGTCCTGTCCCTTTCCCCTGCCCGCTTCCATCTCCCGCGTTCTTTCTTATGATTTGCCCTTCTCAGTTTCTGGGTCACACCATCGCCTTTGACTCCAAAGCTTTCCTTCTGTACTTGACTGCCCGTCCCACCCACCGCGGCCTCCTCCTCTCCCACCCCTCTACACCTGCTGGCCACACTTGCATCAGTTATCAGCTCAAAGGTCACTTTCTTATAGGCCTTCCTTCTACCTTCTACTTGGCTGTCATGTCTGCTTTCCTATGGTAGGTACCTCACCTGGGATAGTACTGATCCTGCTTCACCCTGTTTACTGAACACCTGTCTCCCAAGGACAAAGACTAAGGTTTAGTTACCTCCCTATCCCAGGGCTCAGGGCATGTGTTCAGTAGACAGGAGGAAGATGCCACAGGGCCAAATGTTAGGATACAACCAAGTGTGATGACAGATGTCACACATGGATGTGGCTATCTGCATATGAAGAGACAAAAGTGACTTTCAGGGTAAGTCAGACACGGTGGTGAATACCTTTAATTCCAGTACTTGAGAGGCAGAGGCAGGAAAATCTGTGAGGTCAAGGCCAGCCTGGTGGCCTACATAGAGAGTTCCAGAACAGCCAGCGATACACAGAGAACAGGTCTCAAAAAAAGGAGGAGGAGGAGGAGGAGGAGGAGGAAGAGGGAAAGGAAGAAAAAGGAATGAAGGGAGAAAGGTAACATTTGAACTGGCTGTCATTCATTTTCTTCATTTAGTAAGTAATTGGGCATCAGTTGGTACCGGGTACCATCCCGGGAACTGGGATACAGCAAGGAACAGGACAGGCATTGGCACTCCCTTCTTGGGGTTCTTTTTAGTTAGATGGAGGCCAATATTAAATTAAGATCACCTCAATAATGACACGTGCTCCTGCTTGTTTCTGAGGCAGGCTCTCATTCTGTAAGCCAGTATGACCTAGAACTCACGCTGGAGCCCAGGCTGGCCCTAAACTTGGCAGTCACTCCCTGCCTCAGACTCCTAAGTGCTAGGACTAGAGGACTGAGCCATCCCATAGCTGGTTTATGACACTGACTTTGAAGAATATAAAACACTATAGATGCTTACCAGGATGAGAGGGGACCTGTGTTTGTGTACCCACACAAGGTATCATACGAGTATAGCATGAATGAAGAGACAGAGCCAGCCCATTCAAAGAACGTTATATCGTTCCTGGCAGAGGGACAAGGTCACTGTGACAGAAACAGGATGAGTATTTTTATCTCCAGCCTAGATTTCATCTTGAATCACAGAGCTAATTGCTGAATGCGGATCACCAGTGGGATATGTGACAGGCCTCTTGACCTCCATATGTACAAACCCGACCTAACTTCCTTCTTCCACCCACTTCACACTATAGCGAGAGACCATTCTATGATTTGTGGCCACTGAAGCTAAAATGGTCATGATCATTCTCAGCTCTGCCCCGTGTCCAACCCAACAACAAATCCCATTGTTTTACCATCAGCATAAATTTACAATGTAGGGCTGACTTCAGGAGAGTACAATCATATACTCATCCTAACATGTCATGAGAGCCTGGAGCGATGGCTCAGTGGTTAAGGCAGGGGACCCAGATTCAGTTTCCAGGACCCACAATGGGTGCTCACCACTTCCTGCAACTCCAGTCCCAGGGGATCTGACTCCCTCTGGCCTCTGGAGGCACCTGCATATACACGGTGCACATAAACTTATTCAGGCATGCACATATACGCCTAAATATTTTTTTTAAAGCTTCAAAACAGCAGCTGGAGAGATGGCTCAGTGATTAAGAGCACTGGCTGCTGTTCCAAAGGACCAGGGTTCAAGTCCCAGCACCCACATGGCAGCTCATGTCTTTCTCTAACTCCAGTCCCAGGGGATCTGACAAGTTCACACAAACATGCACACAGACAAAATGCCAATGCACATTTTAAAAAGCTTTAAAACAGTTTCTCCTTTAAATATGTTTAAGTGTTATAATGAAACCCACTATTTTATATAAGATTAATTTTTAAAAAATTAAAATTAAAGAACAAAGTAAATTCAGAATTTCACTTCCCAGTACTAAAGAGTCACACTTGTGAAGCAGAAGCACTGAATAGTTTCTGGGACCATGAAGAAGGGGGAGCACACATGTACAGCAGCATATTAGAGCCAGCTCATGCCACCTCACATGGACCAACTGGCAAAGTTCTAACAATGCTGCAAGACGGTCCACGTCCCGCTAACAGCTCGGCTTGGGCATGGAGGGAGCATTCCCACAGTGGATAACTGAGAACATTGAACGTGTCTTCCCACTCTTGCTATTGGATGTCCAATACTAGTGCACAATTGTTTGTGCAAACTCTTTCACATGAACCCAGTGCTGGTAGGTGTCAGGTGGTTCCCGCCAGGTGTCTATGATTATATACACTGAGAAGCTTTTCCTGCATGCATCCACCTGTCTGCCCCTGCTGCCTCCACTCAGCACTAAGTTAGGCAGTAAGGACCATTGGGGCATTGGTTAGGGGGCTATTGGCTGAAATGAGGTGAGAATTAAGACTCCCAAACACAGGATGTTAAAGGGTTGTCTTTCGTTTGTTAGTACAATATTTTGCCATGTAGTTCAGGAGAGCCTTGAGCTCACCTCAGCCTCCAACTTACTGAGATTACAGGTATGTGCTACCCAACTGAAGAGAGGCTTTTGTTTTTTCAAGCTGTCCTGGAACCCACTAGACCAAGTTTGGCCTCAGACTCACAGAGATCTGCCTGCCTCTGTCTCTGCAGTGAATACAGTTCTTCCTGTTGAGGTGACACTAACCATAAAATTATTATTATTATTTTTTTTTTTTAAACTTTATTTATTTATTTATTTATTTGCCTTGGTGTTTGCCTGGAACTGGAACTACAGACAGTTGTTAGCTGCCATGTGGGTGCTGGGAATCGAACCCGGGTCCTCTGGAAGAGCAGACGGTGCTCTTAACCGCTGAGCCATCTCTCCAGCCCCCATAAAATTATTTTTATTGCTACTTCATGACTGTAATTTTGCCACTTGTAGCATAAATATCTGATATGTGATCCCTGTGAAAGGGCCCTCCATCCCTTCGAGGCACACAGGTTGAGAACCACTGCCTTAGCTAGCCTCTGTCTCCCGCACACCAGGCCTTCCACCCAGCTTCCTGTTGGCTGCCGCTTTCCCAGAAGAGTTAAGACCAATGCCTCAATGCTACATCCAGAACATGGAGACTCATAGACAGACACTAATAATAGCCCAGGTGAATGTAAGGAGAAACGCTGCAAAGGTTCAATACAGTTGGAAGTATTCAATTTCCCATATGAGGGTAGCATATAGGAAATGCAGAATTAAAGTACTCTGAAAATCCATACAATGTTATCTAGATGCTGACTAGATCTGGGTCTGAAACTTGACTGTAGGGCCTGGCAGCCCGCCTCCCAGAGAAGGCAGACTGTTACTTGGAGACCATTTTCCTTCCTTCTTTTGACACTTACCCGGACTTCTGCTTCTCGGGGCTTCCCGTTGAGATCACATTTGGATCCATTGCCATAGGTCTGGCTGTGGTATCGTTTCAGCCGATGCTGCTTAGAGGCCTGGGGGCAACATCAGGCAGCAGAGAGAGAAGGTATGAGAAAAAGAAGCAATGTGGAAGAATGCCACCAGCCTCCCACAGGAACCTGGAGATCACAGAAATCCTAATCCCAGGGGAACTGGTCGTGATGGGCACCAAACCCCAAGGAACACAACACAGCAGCTAAATCTGACTCCGGCCTGTCCCCATCCTGACCCCACATTCCTATCACCTTGGCTGTTTCATCATCCCAGTTGAAAGCTGACTGATAGTAGCCGAGATAGAGGACGTCACCTTTGATCTCTGAGTCTGAAAGAGAAGCCGTGGAAAGCACATTACTCTCACTATGAGGTCTGGAAGGAAGAAGGCTGGGGAGGGAGGTCACCATCCACACCTGATGGTGAAGGCTTGGGAAAAATGTAAGAGTGAGTCACCTTCCATATGGTACTGCTGGATATGGCGTCCATAACAGAATTCATACGTCCACCAGTCCTTGGTCTGACAATTAAAAAATGAACAATCAGGGGGCATGAAAATCTTTCTTTTTGAAACCACGCTTTCCTGGCTCCAAGACATAGAAACTGCATTTATCTGCGTCCATCCGCTCCTTCATTTGCCAGACTTTGAGAAGGAACAGCTGTCTTCCATGCTGTAGTTGCACATCTAAAGGATGACTACCTCTCTCTCTCTCTCTCTCTCTCTCTCTCTAGGGGAAGGGTGAGACAGGGTCATGCTATGCTATGTGGTCCAGCCTGAGTCACTCCATAAGAAATCATGGTATCCCTGAAGCTGTAGGATGAAGACTCTCACAGGTTCAACTATTAACTGAACTTCTTCAACTACAAGGGAAACCTGAGATAAAGAGCGACCGGAGCAGGACCGGCTCTCTTTATTCATTTTGATCTTGGTTTAACCTATTCTGAGATCTTCTGTTGTAACCCTTCCCTACATTCAGCAAAGAGTCGTCTGTGGATACAGGAGTCTTTGCTTCCCCGCCTGTAACTATATCTAGTACACCAGTGTCCCCTTAACTCGCTCAGGCTCCCCAGGTCTCACTCTTTCCCTAGCACTCCAGTTCAAGACATTCCACCCACCCCAGGTCCTCTCACCTTTAACAGACAGGGAGCATCTCTCATGGGGCTCAACAATTCAGGAATGCCAGGCCCTTGGTAAGCGGGTGCCTCTTCCTCCCTTTCACGCTGGAAGTGAATCGCTCCAGCTGGTAGGCGGCACTCATAGCGCTGTTTATACTTTGAAGACACAATCACTACATCTGAAGCTTGACTCTGGGAAAGAAGGGTCGGGAAGGGGGGCGGGGAGGCAAAGGCTGGGATCAAGAACAACGAGATCCCTCTTCAGACCCTGGGGAAAGTACCCAGTCGAAGAGAGAGCATAAACCTCAAGTCCTGCAGCTGGATTCGGTGCTTTCACCTAGACCTGGGTGGGCCCCGAGGTCCACGGAGGAAAGCCCCACCCCTGCCGGTGCCTAGTCCCTAGGGGATGGGTCGGCCTGCGATTGCCAGCAGGACTGTAAGATCACCTGCTCCTCTCCATCCCCTAATGTCTCCGATGCCGGGCTCGCGGCTGCCCTCCCTCCTTTACCGTGTGCCCCACTTCCACTTGCAAAGAACCCTCGCCCCCACACCCCCTCACCTGCCCTCCCATGACAGGCAACGGCAGGATTTGGATCCCATAACGCATCTCACTCAGTTCCTCCAGATTCAGGCTCCCGACACCACCCGTCGGATGCGCAGGTAACAGGAGCCCCAGGAATAGCAATTCCAACAGACTGGACAGCAGCGTTTCCGCCGCCATCTTTCGTTCTGTCTGAGATAGAAGATGTTCCTTCCGCCCCAAACCTGGCAGTGGCTTCACACGCCCATTAGCGCCCTAAGTGTTGATTGGCTGACAGATCCATCTCTCTTACGTAACCTATCCTCATTTGTAAACGTGGCGTCAAAGCCTCCAGGGAGGCGGAGCGCCAATGTTAGTAAAAAAAAAAAAAAAAAAAAAAAAAAGAAAGAAAAAAAAGAAAATCAATCGCTGCTCATGATTGGCCAGGGATAACAACCAATCACGAACGAGATTAGACCCTCCCTCCCCCTCGCTCTTTATTCTGGAGAGGCGTGGTCTACAGCTGTGTTCTTTTGCCCGTTGTCTCTGCCCTCACCCAGCATAGATAGCAGCGCTTCTGGTTACTTTTTCTTGTATTTCTTGCAATGTATGGCTGGCACACACACACACACACACACACACACACATACACACACCATCGGGCAAAGTATTAAGGCGGACGATAAGGTAGTAACTTAAGTAACTCAATTCCCTCTGCAAAAAAATTACCATACAGAAGCATACTATACGGGAGCAAATACATATACACAGCGTGCGGTTTTAGGGCAACCAAATAATCTGTATCAAAACCGGAATTTCTCCTTCAATCAAATTATCTTAAGGGTCTGAGTGTGGTAGTGCATGCCTGTAATCTCAGCACTTGTGAAGCAGAAGCAGAAAGATCAATAATTCAGGGTCATCCTCCATATTGTGAGTTCAAGGCCAGTCTGGGATATATGAGACCTTGTCTCAAATACACAGACACGTCGGTAGATGACTTGTTCAGCATGTATGAAATACTGGGTTCAGCCCCATCCCCATACAATATAAACCAATCATGGCTGGTGTACACCTGGCATCCAAGCAGTTATCCTTGGCTACATAGAGTTTGGTCCAAGCCTGGAATACATGTGACCCTGTCTCAAAAGGAGAAGAAGAAATAATAATGGAGTCAAGAGTGGAGGCGGATGCCTATAATTACAGGCTGAGGCAAAAAGATGAACAGTTGGAGACCAGCCCAGCTTATTCATAGCAAAATCTTAAACAAAAAACCCAAAGCAAAACTGGCTTGGGAGAGGAAGGAGAGCAGAGAAGAGGAGACAGCAGAAAAATAAGGGAGGTTCTGGTTAAAGTCGGGGTAGGGCTGGGGAGCTTGGAGAAATCGTTTCTTTTGTCCACACCGTAAGGGAAAAAGGGATATGAGCTCTTATAAACGTCTTGGAAGATGGAAAGCAAACAGAATGGTACCTAGCTTAGCAGCCCTGAGAATATTAATTCCTAAGCAAATGAGAAAAATAATATTACCATTGAGGGGAGAAATCCCAAAGATTCTTTCATCAGACTTTTGTGAATGAAATAGACAGAAACCCTGCTGTTATACTCTCACTGGCTGTCCTGGAACTTGATCTTTAGACCAGGCTGGCTCAAACTCAGAGATCTGACTGCCTAGGCTGGGGTAAAATGTGTGCACCGCCACACGCAGCTAAGACCTCACTCTTAAATACACTGGAAGCCAAGCATCATTATCTATTTAGAGAAAAATCTTTAGTGTATGAGAAAGAAACCGAAGCAAGCAAATAAAGGAAAATGCAAACGGGAGGCAAGTGGGATGGGGGCGGGAGCAGATGAAAAGGTCTTTCTGTTTAAGCAGGAAGACCTGAACTTGAGACAAAGCACTCAGAAAAGTCAAGCTCAGCCCACAGAGTCTGTAGCTTCAGCTCAGCATGGCAGAGTGCCGGCTAGTTTTACTTCAATAAGACACAAGCTAGTGTTATCCGAGGAGGGAGCCTCAATTGAGAAAATGCTTCCACAGGATCCAGCTGTGGACAAGCCTGTAGGGCATTTTCTTAATTAGTGATTAATGGGGGAAGGCCCTGCACATGGTGGATGGTGCCATCCCTGGGCTGGTGGTCCTGGGTTCTGTAAGAAAGCAGCTGAGCAAGCCATGAGGAGCAAGCCAGTAAGCAGCACCCCGCTGTGTTCTCTGCTTTACCACCCATCACCAGATCTCTACTGGCATTAAAAGTGTGCACCATTATTGCCCGGTTTTGTTTTATTTATTTTTATGGCTTATTTCTTTTTCAAGAATTTCTAAATTATAAAATATTGCACAACCAGGCATGGTAAACGTTGTGGTGCACATCTGTTATCTCACTACTCTCTAGGGGAATCAGAAGTTCAAAGTCATCCTGAGCTACCATGGTAATTTGAATGTAATTGGCCCCCATAGTCTCATAGGCAGTGGTGCTATTAGGAGGTGTGGCTTTGTTGGAGTGGGTGTGGCCTTGTTGGAGGAAGAATGTCACTATGGGGACAGGCCTCGAGGTTTCCCATGCTCAGGATACCACCCAGTTTCTCAGCCGATTTCCTGTTGCCTGCAAGATGTGGGACTCCCAGCTCTTAGCTGCCTACAGGCTGCCATGCTCCCCACCATGATGATAATGGACTGAACCTCTGAACTGTAATGGAGACACCCCAATTAAATGTTTATCTCTTTCCTTTATAAGAGTCTCCATGGTCACCGTGCCTTTTCACAGCAGTAGAAACCCTAAGGAAGACAGACATTAGGACCATGGACTGGGGTATTACTGTGATGGGCCTGACCATGTTTTTGTTTGGAGGAATTTGGACCGTGGGTCATGAAAGCAGCTAAATGCTTTAAACACCACTTAATGAACATGGAAGACAGAGATGCTAAGGGTTATTTGAACTGTCCAGGGCTCACTCCAGGGTTTTTAGGAGGAGAAGAATTTTAGTATGTTGCCTAGAGATTGTGTGAAGGCACAGATTTACCGTAGCAGAGCTATGTTTCAAAGGAAGGATTGTTTGGTGCCTGAGGGCAGGGGCCAGGTCTGAGGAGAATCTAGGAAAAGTCTTGGGAATTCGCTTGACAGCCAATAGATTCAAAACTTGGTTTGGCACTGAAAGTTTAACCAATAGTTACTGTACCCCATACCTCTTTACCCACTCCTGAGATGCAAAGATGTGTAACACACCCCACTTATGTATGATTTTCTTTAAAAACCCATTAACCCCTGTGCTCCGGGATGAATAGCCTGGGTTTGCTTGAACACATCCAAAAGAATAAACTGACTTTCCTGTGTTTGCATTGGAATCTAGCTCCCTGGTGATCTTTGAGGGGGGAGAGTCGCTCGACATGGGTATAGTTGTTCTTGTGATATTTTGGTGAAGAAAGTAGCTGCCTTTTGCCCTTGCCCAAAGGGTCTACCTGAGGCTAAAGTGAAGAGTTTGGGATTAATTCCCTTGGCAGAAGAAATCTTAAAACAGCTTAATATAGACTCTGTCATGTGGTTACTAGTGTTCATGCTTATAAAGGTTTGTAATGCAGGCTGGAGAAATGGCTCAGCAGTTAAGAGCACTGACTGTTCTTCTGGAGGACCTGAGTTCAATTCCCAGCATCCACATGGCAGCTAACAACTGTTTGCAATCCCAAGATCTGACACCCTTATACAGTTACACATGCAGGCAAAACACCAATTCACATAAAATATTTTTTAAAAAAGATTTATAATTCAAAGGAGCAGGCTGAGTAGGGTAAATTACAAAATGCAAATTCTGAGGACAAAAAGAATGTGGAGCATTAAGAAATAGAATAAAGGGACTGGAGAGATGGCTCAGCCGTTAAGAGCACCGTCTGCTCTTCCAGAGGACCCAGGTTCGATTCCCAGCACCCACATGGCAGCTCACAACTGTCTGTAGTTCCAGTTCCAGGCAAACACCAAGGCAAATAATTAAATAAATAAAGTGTTTTTTTTAAAAAAAAAAGAAAGAAAGAAATTCACTCTGTATTACATATGTTGTGTTCACATGTCTCGAGGTAATTTTCTACAATATTTTTCTGCACCTATGTTGTGTTTTCTTACTTTTTAAAGATGTTTTAAGCTTTGTTTGGGATGTAGTATAGTATTTTTAATTGTGTAGATATGTGCTGGTACCCGAGGAGGCTAGGAGAAGCCTGAGACATCCTGGAGCTGGAATTACAGGTGGTTGGAAGCCACCTGATGTGTCTGCTGAAAACTGAAGTGGGACACGTGTTTCTAGACTCCTGAGCCATTTTCCCTAGAACCCTGTGAAGGGCTCTAACAGGCTTAAAGATGCTGATGGCAGGTCCTGCCCTCCCTTCTCTCTTGGACTACACCTCCTCAGTCCTATTTGCCCACTTTTTCCCATGCCTGACTCATTCCTGAGGACCAACTATCAAAACATCAAGGCCCAGCTTCCCTAGTTAGCATATCCAACCAAAGTTCCCCATTTGATTTCCCTAATTAACATGTTCAATCAAAACCAAATCTCTCCTAGCTTGGACTTCTCCTTTTTCTCCTTAAAGATCACATCTGCTGGACCTGGAGAGATGGCTCAGTAGTTAAGAGCACTGGCTGTTCTTCCAGAGGTCCTGAGTTCAATCCCCCCACCACCACACCCCCACCCCTGCATACAAGGTGGCCCATAATCATCTATAATGAGATTTGGCGCCCTCTTCTGGCCTAAAGGCATGAATACAGACATGCCTTATATACAGACATATAAATAAACAAGTCTTAAAAAGAATAAAATCACTTCAGCAGAGCACCTGCTGTTGTTTCTGCCCAATTCAGGATGAGCCACTCTGTCTTTCTATTTTACTTAATAAATAAATCTCCTTTGTGCTGAGAATGTGTTGTTGGATGTGTTCTGTGCCAACTCCAAGGCCCTTTCACACTGTTTTTATTTCTTTTAAATTATGTGTATATGTGTGCCTATGTGTATGTCTGTGTATATATCAGTTCAGGTGGCCTAGAGCATAGGTTCCTATAACCTAAGCTCATGAAGAGTCTTTTTCTGTACTGCAGCCAGCTCCCAAACAATGATATGGAGACTTGTTATTACTTATGAAGACGTGGCCTATAGCTTAGGCTTGTTCCTAACTAGCTCTTATACTTTAAATCATCCCATTTTATTAATCTATGTTCTATCATGTAGCATTGCCTCTTTTCCATTTTGCATCTCCTATGAGCCTAGATTCTTCCTCCTCTTCCTTTCTCTCCCCAGAAATCCTGTCTATACCTCCCGCCTTCACACAGTGTATAAATACCCTACAACAGGTCTCAAGGAGAATATGTGAAAAGGGAAGGGGCCTGGTACAACCACAGAGTGGATCAGGAGGGCTGCTTATAAGCAAAAATCACCAGCAACTGATAAAAAAGGATGTATTTCATTTAGCAGTTTCTGGGGGGAGACTCACTGGTAGAAGAGATTAAATAGTTGTGCAGTTCCTGGAAGGCTGGACTGGTCCACGAGTCTGATTCTCAGCAGGTCAGGTCCTCCATCCAAGAGTAAACTGGAAGAGGGGCTCTGCCTACTACATGCACCTTGCAATCTTGCCTTTAATTCCGTAGCCTCAGTGGTCATAGGTGAATCCCAGATCTATGCTGGCCAAGAGGCCACGCCTCTAAGTCAAGGTGATAGTACCTGCCCTCCACTATACCTGCTTGCAGTGTTTACCGGAAAAAGAAAATACATCTTATACTGTATAGTTACACATAGAATTAAATTTTTAAAAAAGGAGGCTTGTGAGCTGGAGTGTGCTTGAGATCAGGGATTAACCTTGGCAAGTTAATAGGTACCAGTCATAAATTAATGGAAGGGCCACCAGACTCCTTTTTAGTATGCAGGAACTTCAAGCTCCTGAGGCATTTTGTCTAAATGTCTGACCATGAGAAAAGGACTTTCTTGTGGGGAACCAGACATTCCATTATAGAATATTGCATTGGGGAGGGGGCATGACTAGTTTATGTAAATAGCTAAAGTTAAAAGTAAGCAAAAGCAAAGTTAGACAAATATTAGTGTGAACCTGAATAGTCCTCAGGAATTTATAAATCTTGATTATCAAATATACCTTATTTATATAAAGCATACATTACTCTCTCAACTTTCTAGCTGCTTGCTATTAACTTGTGTGGGAGTAGGCAGAGCAATCATACTATATTGTTCCATGGTGGCACATAGAATTATTTTACAGGACTGCCATTGTATACATTCACATCCTTCAAGCCTCAAACAAAATTTCCCAAAGGGAAAGGTGTAGGGAACTCCCATAATCCACAGTGAGAAGTAAAAATGTCCTGGGGAATTGCGATCCAAAAAAGCAAAAATGTTGAAACTTTGTCAAACAGTGATTGTCCCCATTTGGTGTACACTGAATCAGAATTGCAGGCAGCTGTGAGCTGTCAAACATGAGTGCTAGAAATGAGACTCGGGGCCCCAGCAAGGGAAGGGCATATTCTTTCCAGCCTCGTGGGTCTGTTTGGTTTGGTTTGATTTTGGCTTTTGTTGGTTGTTTGTTGAGACAGGGTCTCACCATATAGTCCTGCCTGGTGTTGTAGGAATCTAGCTGAGTCACTGTGTCAAGGACAAACTCAGAACAGTTCTCTAGAAGTACTTTAACCTTGAAGAAATCATGATAGAAATCAGTTATTGTTTTCTGTGATTTATAGACTTGTTTTTCTAGAGCAACTTTTTAGCTTCTGCCTGACTTTAGTCACAAGATGCTTCTGGCACACCTGAAGCTCTTGGATTATTGGGTACTGCAAACGGTTAGCAATAAATACTAAAGTAGGGGTGGGTGGAGGTGGGGGGGGTGACGCTTTTCTTCAGAGAATCGTACAAATGAAGTCAGGGACTTTGGTATGAGGAACGTGTTTATTACCTTGGGCAACAATCAATAAATATGCCTTTATATGGATGCTTGAGGTTCATTCAGGCCTTCAGAGGCTGGACCTTCCTGCTGACACACAAACCTAAAAATTCATCTTAGAGTGAACTCTTTCTTTGACTGACCCACGCAACACAGAACACTCTTTGTAGACCAGGCTGGACTCAAATGAAGAGTTCTGCCCATCTTTCCCCATATGTCAAAGGTGTATGTCACCACAACTGACTGCATCTGCATTTTGAGTACAATTCTTTACAAAATGTCATTTGTGGCTTTTTTTTTCCTTTTAAAAAATATTGATTCTTATTTGTGTGAATGTTGGTATATATATATATATATATATATATATATATATATATATATATATATATATATGTCTGTAATGCCATCAGAGGCCAGAAGAGGGCAGTAGAGCTCCAGAGCCAGGAATTACATAAGACTGTACGTGGTCCTGTGGGTGTTGGGAATTGAACCTGTGTCCTCCATGAGAGCAACCAGCACTTTTAACCACCGAGTCTGTGAAAATTTTCAGTTTGACAACTTAGTGCCAGAATGTTTTGGATTTCAGGGCATCTCAGATTTCAGACACAAGGGATTCATTATGCTTTACCTGTACTGTGTGGTCCTGATGAAAGAACTGACCTAGCTGGAGGACCTCAGTCCTACCTCAACTGGATATGCTAGACCGAACTGACTCACCTTGGGAGTCCTTGCTCTCCCTGGGGAATGGATGGGGAGATGGGGTTGGGAGAGGCTGGAGGAGGACTGGGAAGAGGGGAGGGAGGCAGAGCAGTGGTGAGTATGGAGAAAAAAATTAAAAAGAAAAGAAAAAAAAATCGACCTAGCAACAGTAACCACTATCTGCCAAAAAAAAAAAAATACATGAGAGGATTAAGGGCTCCATGTAAATACACTATTTGCATAAATACATTAAATAATAAAACAGCAGGAAAGGAACAGCCAAGGTTTTGTAATGTGATAGGAAAGGAAGTTAGGATTCTTAGCAAAAACATGTCTAAAAAACAAACAAAATAACTCTAAAAATAATAACACGAGTTTACAGGAAATAAGAGAACTAGATGTCTATGCAAAATGACAACACGGTGTACTCAGGAACAAACAAGAACAATGTCCCAGGTTCTGCGACAGAGCGGGGACAGAATTGTTACATCAGGGGGGGGACAGAATTGTTTCATCAGAGCAGGGATAGAATTGTTACATCAGAGCAGGGATAGAATTGTTACATCAGAGCGGGGATAGAATTGTTACATTGACAAAGAGTTCTACTGACAAATGCTGTTCACAGACCTTGCTTTCTATCTTCCTGAGTTAGAAACTCTGGTCACAGACTGGATACAATGTTAACCAACACTGATGCTATAATATCCGTTATGATGGCTGGGATTTTAAAAAATAGTCTTATTTATCTAAATATTTAAATTTATTAAAATATTTTATTTAAATATTCGATATATTAATAAATATAAACATGATATTTAAAATATCATATTTTAAATATTATTTAAAAGATTTTATTATTTAAAATAGATTTTAAAAAATAGTCAGAGGAGGGGCTGGAGAGATGGCTCAGCTGTTAAGAGCACCGTCTGCTCTTCCAGAGGACCTGGGTTCAATTCCCAGCACCCACATGGCAGCTAACAACTGTCTGTAGTTCCAGTTCCAGGCAAAACACCAAAGGCAAATAAATAAGTAAATAAATAAAGTTTTAAAAAAAAATTCATGCCAGATGATAGCACACAGTTAAAAAAAAATAGTCAGAGTAAACTGCCCCAAATGTAACATTTGTGATATATAGTTGTTTATTGATGAAATGGTACAGTGCCTAGAATTTGTTTTTATCATTTTGAGCAAAGTGAATGTCGATCATTAAGGGAAAGAAAAGAACTTAAGAGACTTGGAGGGGCTTCAGGGGAAGAATATTTATGTCAAGATTTTCATCTGATGGGGCTGGAGAGATGGCTCAGAGGTTAAGAGCACTGACTGTTCTTCCAGAGGACCTGAGTTCAATTCCCAGCAAAACCACATGGTGGCTCACAACCATCTATGATGAGGTCTGGTGCCCTCTTCTGTAAAACTGTATGCATAATAAATAAATAAATCTTTAAAAAAAAAAAAAAAAAAAAAAAGATTTTCATCTGAACAGTCCTGTAGACACCTAAGAGGAAGTGTCGGAGCATAAATGAAACAAATTTAAACCGATCTCATCATTGTTAAAGCAGGATGATAGGGTTTGTTATATTTTACTTTGGAATTTTGTTCCTTTTCTTTCTGTAGCCCAAGGCTATCTTGGAACTAACTATGTAGCCCAGGCTGGCCTCAAAGTTGAGGTAATCCTTTGAGACAAATACTTTTGAAGTGATTCTGCCTCAGCCACCTGAGTGTTAGTATTACAGGTGTGAACCACTGGTCCCAGACCACAATTTTTATTAGGCTTCTTTTTGAAAATCATAAGGGGTGGTTTAGATTTACCTTATCAAAATAAAACTCAGAGGAAACTGCCCCAAATGCAACAGAGAACAGCAAAAGGGAAAAGTGTGGGGAAAATAGAATAAGGCACATGAAGAGCAGAGTGAAGTAGGGTGCAGTGGTGTGGCAGAGCTGGGAAGATCTCTGTGATTAGAAAGGCCTGCCTGGGCAACATAGCAAGCTCCAGGCCAGCCAGCCAGGCTACATGGTAAGACCTCCCCCCACATATCTCCCCAGACCTATAAAACAAACATTATTGTTCAAAAGTCTCTACTTCATGTAGTTGTGAAAACTCAATTGAATATGGAACGTTCATATGGAACAAAACAGACACTGAATAAATATTTACTGCCTTTTAAATGCTTAAGTAAGGTTTAATGCAAATCTTCAAAACTGGTTTCCCTGTGCGTTCCATTCAGAAGCCAGAGTTATCACCAAAAGCAGCAGAGTACATTATCTCTGAAAACAATATAAGTTGGATCCTGTATTTTTTTTTTCAAATACTAAGCAAAGTAATTTCAAAATTTTGGGAAAAGCCAGGACCAAAATAAATTCCCCCAAACTACCTGTTCAAAAGTTACTTTTCTATTTCTTCACTTCCCCCAACTCTTCCTCTGTCTCTTAGAATGTAGTTAGAGAGAGAGAGAGGCAGAGAGAGAGAGAGAGAGAGAGAGAGAGAGAGAGAGAGAGAGAGAGAGAGTTGGGAGCTAGAGTGCCACCTCAAAGGTTAAGAGCACTTGTTGCTCTTGCTGACTGCATAGATTCATTCAGTGCTCAGCAGCCCAGATGGTTCAGAACCACCCATAATCAGTTCCAGGGGAGCTAAGACCTTCTTTTGACATCCAAGGACACCAGACACTCAAATGGTTCACACACACACACACACACACACACACACACACACATACACACACTCACACTTTAAACCTCTTTTAAAAATTTGAAAGGGGGGGAGGCTGGAGAGATGGCTCAGAGGTTAAGAGCACAGGCTGCTCTTCCATAGATCCTGAGTTCATTTCCCAGCAACCACATGGTGGCTCACAACCATCTATAATGAGATCTGGTGCCTTGTAATATGAAGTTTCTGGCCTGAACTTCCTAGCCCCAAAGTTTGAACCCATTCACAACCCCACTGCCACTATCCCCAAATAATCACACAGAAGCTTAAGTTAATTTCATGCTATATTGCTAGCTAGCTCTCTCATCCTAACTCAACCCATTTCCATTAATCTGTTTAGCAATGTGGCTTGGTACCTTTCCTTAGAGCAGTAAAAAGATTGACTATGACCATTAACCATTTATAATGAAAGCAAACATTAATAAGCAATATTTTGGGAAATTGGATGTAGCTTTCTTTCTTTTTTTTACTACTTCCTGCTGATCAAGGATGCTGGCAATCTCATGGGGTCTTAGGGCTGGATCATCTCAACTGGCATCTCAGAAGCTGATCTTCCCATCAGAGAATGTTCAGGTGGCCTTGGCAAATGAAACCACATTTGCCTGGAACCATTCCATAGGTTTTGATCTTCTGTGGAGACCAAAACAGAAACCTTTTTTCCAAGCAACATATTGTTTTTTTTTTTTTAAACTTTATTTATTTATTTATTTGCCCTGGTGTTTGCCTGGAACTGGAACTACAGACAGTTGTTAGCTGCCATGTGGGTGCTGGGAATCGAACCCGGGTCCTCCGGAAGAGCAGACAGTGCTCTTAACCACTGAGCCATCTCTCCAGCCCCGCAATATATTCTTATAAATAGATTTCAAAGTCAAGATATCTTTAAAATATATATATTTGTTTAACTTAGCAGCCTTAGCAATCAATTGTCTTTCTGCAGTTAGCTCATTAAAAGTTAAAAAAAATTAAAAGAAAACACAATAGCCACAATCCAAACTCTTTGTTTATCTGCCATCTTTAGGTGGCCTTTTTATATTTATTCCTATTTCTCTTTTTTAAGGGCTTTCTTTACCCTTTTTTTCTTCTCTGAAGCCTATGAGTATGTTACACACATTGTACCCCATTTAGAGTTTTTGTGAGTCTAAATCTGTTTTATTGAGAATCCTTAATCATTTTCCAACCAAAAGAGATTTTAAAATGCTGGTATTGCTGTGATTGCTGACTCCACCCCTTTTGGCAGCTTTTCAATATGGCGGTGGTGACTGCTGTGTCTCTGCTCAATGCCAGCAAACAGAGCGGACTCAGGAAATGCTGCTACCAGAAAAACCGCTTTTGACTCTGTTTCCTTTCTGTTCAGTATAAGCAAAAACCTTAAATCAATGATAAGCAGTTTGTTGTTTATACCAAGTCTTCCACCAGACTTACAGGTTTAAACTGTGTGCAGTGAACATGCGCCATTTTTAAATTCCAGCCTGAACATCATACCATCTATGTACCATGAATCAATCCAGATATGCAATTCAGAAAACCTCTTTTGGCTCTGTTTCAGTGGTCTAAACCGCTTTTTAAGCTTTTTAAACTTTCTCAGGCTTTATGTGGGTTTTCGGCCCACCCAGGGACCTCATCTGTTGTATGATATTTCCAGGCCCATTTAGGCCAGAAGTTCTGACCTTGCCCGCAGTGGCATTTATCCCCCAAGAAATAAAACAGATGCTTATGTTAATTTCATACCATTTGGCCTATGTCTCAGGCACATTGCTAGCTAGCTCTTTCATCTTAATTCAGCCTATTTCTAGTAATCTACCTGCCATGTGGCCTGGCCTGTGGCTCATTACATGGTTCTTCTTCAGGGGTCAGATGGAGACTGCAACAATATGAAATTTAAGGGAGAAAAGACTGATTTGGGCCTATAGTTTAAGGGGATACATTTGACCTTGGTGGAGACGAGATAACAAAGCAGGATGTTCCTGAGTGCTAGAATAAAAACCTATGCCATTGTGTCCAGCTTCAACCTTATTTATTTATTTATTTGTGGGGGGTATGCTCTTGTACAGTGTAAAGATTTGTCACTCTTATTGATGTATTAAAACATTGATTGGTCAATAAGCAGGCAGGAAGTAGAGGTGGGGTGACTAGACTAGGAGAATTCTGGGAAGAGGGAAGGCAGAGAAGAGTCACCAGCCAGATGCAGAGGAAAAAGATGAAAATGCCTTACTGAGTAAAGGTACCAAGCCACGGGGCTAAACATAACTAAGAATTATGGGTTAATTTAAGTGCAAGAGCTACATAGTAATTAGTCTGAGCTCCTGGCCCAGCAGTTACTATAATATTAAAGCTCTGAGTAATTATTTCGTAAGTGGCTGGGGGACCAGCAAGGCATGACACAGAAACTTATGACTATATGTATGTATGTGTGTGTGTGTGTGAGAGAGAGAGGGGGGGGCTGTCATAGAAGGGAAAAGAAAGCTACTTCTAAAAGAAAAGTCAGACAAGAGATAGGAGGCCCACTCTGGCACACACCATGGTCCTTATAATTCTCTAACCCTCTTGTAGGTTTTGCTGAGACGTGATTCTTGCACACAAGCAGAGAGAAGAAATCCAATTTTAATCACATCATATGATGATGGGCCAGTCACCAGGACCAATTTTTTTATGTGAATTGGTGTTTTGTCTGTGTGTATAACTGTGTAAGGGTGTCAGATCTTGGAATTACAGACAGTTGTTAGCTGCCATGTGGATGGTGGGAACTGAACTCAGATCCTCCAGAAGAACAGTCAGTGCTCTTAACCACTGAGCCATCTCTCCAGCCTCATCCAGGACCAACTTTTAAAAACTGAGCTGGGGCTGGAGAGATGGCTCAGCGGTTAAGAGCACTGACTGTTCTTCCAGAGGACCTGAGTTCAATTCCCAGCATCCATATGGCAGCTAACAACTGTCTGTAGTTCCAGTTCCCAGTTCCAGGCAAACACCAAGGCAAATAAATACATACATTCATACATCTTTAAAAACTGAGCCGTTGGTGGTATGACTCAGTGGTTAAGAGCATTTATTGCTTTTATGGAAAGTCTCATGTACAAGTCCCAGTATCCACCCTAGGTGGCACTTAGCCTCAGTTCCAGATCTTTTGATGACTTCTGGCCTCTGTGGGCTCTTGCATGCACATGATACACATTAACTCATGCATTACACACACAGAGACACACATTTAAAACATAATAAATCTTTTTTTTTAAACTTTATTTATTTATTATTTATTTATTTATTTGCCTTGGTGTTTGCCTGGAACTGGAACTACAGACAGTTGTTAGCTGCCATGTGGGTGCTGGGAATCGAACCCGGGTCCTCTGGAAGAGGTCCTCTGGAAGAGCAGACGGTGCTCTTAACCGCTGAGCCATCTCTCCAGCCCCCATAATAAATCTTAAATCAAACTCTGACTTCCTGCAGCATGAGACCAGGGGACAATCACAGGTCACGGTGGCTCAGTTTGACCTATCAGAGCCTCTGGGTGAAGTAAGGCCAGGAAGGTAGTTGTGGAGAACAAGGCTAGGCACTGACAGGTCCAGGGATGCAGGCATCAAGAGGCCAGCTGAGGCTAAGAAGCACATGGGAAGGTAGCCATGCCCACACTGACTGGGACAGAGATGTCAACTGAGAACTCTGGAGTTTGAAGGCCTGAGCCCAGTGGGATCCATGTCTCAAGCTGCCCATCTGTCTTTTGCTACACATGGAATCTAACATCCCAAGAGTGTGCACTGCCTCCAGTGTGATGATGAAATACTTAGGAGGCTATTAACATCCTAAGTCAAATCCTGTATCGATTACAGCTCTGTGGTTCTTTAACACTCCCAATGCACTTGGACCACACCCTGCCTGTTAAAACAGGAGACATACCTATGTGGAAATATCCAGGAAATCAAGAGGTTGAGAGAACGGGCCCAAGCCACAGCTTTAACGGTTAAGCGTGGTTGGCTCCTAAGATGACTCAGTGGGTAAAAGTTCTTACCAGCAACTTGAGTTGATCCCTAACATCCTTATATAGGCAGAACAGAAACAACCCTAAAGTTGTTCCCCGACACCCACAGAAGTGCTGTGGCGCCCATGAAGCCCTCCACCAGCAGACAGACAGACAGATGATGGATGAATGGGTAGATGTACTTAAAACTATGTGTGGTCGGCAAAAGCCACTGAGACGGTGGGGGGGGGAGATAGACAGGGATAGAGGAAGAAAGGGAGGGAGGGAGGG
>PVIH01002661.1:0-10986 GCA_004025045.1 Sigmodon hispidus | reverse complement strand
AGTACTGGAATTAAAGAAGTATGCCACCACTGCCTGGCCAACATACATAGACATATAAAATGCATGTTTTCATGCGTTCTTATTAGGGGAACTCCAAGGTATGAGTGTCTCAAGAAGGTGGTCTGTCTGTGTTCCCATGAGTGCAGTATAATTCTTTTTCTTTTAAAAGATTTGTATTTGTGTGTATGTGTGTGTGGTGTGTGTGTGTGCATGTGTATAGGCATATGTGTGTCTCAGTACACATGTAGAGCTCAGAGGACACAGCTTTGTAGAACTGATTCTCTCTTTCCTGTTGCAGAATATTATTTTAAGGTGTGCTACTTTTGTTTATGTTGCATTTGTTTAACTCTGTGATGCTGTGTTACTGTGCCTGTCTAAAACACCTGATGGTTTAATAAAGACCTGACCAATAGCAAGGCAGGAGAAAGGATGGGCAGGGCTGACATGTAGAGAGAAGATATAGAAGGAGAAATCTGGGAGAGAAAACGAGGTAACCAGAGAAGGAGGAGTCTTTTGGGCCAGCTGCCCAGCTACACAGGAAGCCACAGAGTAAGAGTAAGATTTACAGAAGGGAACAGGAAAAGCCCAGAGGTAAAAGGGCGACAAGAAAAAAGTTACTAAAAGCTGACAAGAAACAAGGCAAGCTAAGGTCAGGCATTTATAATTAATAAGCTTCCATGTGTAATTGATTTGGGAGCTGGGTGGCAGGGCCCCCAAAAGAACAAAAACACCACTTCCTATCTTTAATTTTTTTCCTTCTTTATTTTCATCTTGTGTGTACAGGTGTTTTGACTGCATGTATGACTTTGCACACATACATAGAGTGCCTGAGGAAGCCAGAACAGGATGTCAGATTCCCAGGACTGACATTATAGTTATAAGCTAGCCTGTGGGAATCAAAACTTGGTCCTCTGGAAGGGCAGTTAGTGCTTTAGTGACCAGCTTCCCTCCAGCCTCTCTTGTTTCACCTGTATGTGGGCTCTAGAGATTGAACCCAGTCTCCATGTTTGCTCAGCCTGCACCTTTATCTGCCCAGCCATTTCAGTAGCCTTGTATAATTTCTTTTCTGCTTAAAAAAAAAGTTTGTAAATAGAAGCTTTACTTATAATTAAAATAACTGTATTCAAAAGAAAACTTCTCATTATTCCAAGAAGAGAAAATGGCAATTAAAATATTCCAACTACATATTAAATAGACATGCTTTCTTTAAAACACAAAACCAAATTGAGCAACCCCTTGAATAGATGGATTGAGGAAATCCATCAGCTAAAGGCTGAAGCCCCAGCACAGTAGGCCATAGGGCAAGTATCTGCCAGAATCAGCCCTTCTGAAACTAACAGGATGTTCTGTGGTAACACATGGCTACGTGATGTTTAGACACCCATCTGGGTTCTTTCCATTAACCAGTGCTTGCCTGGACTTAGTAAATGTGTTGTGGAGGAGGTGCTGGAAAGGATGATGGCCCACAGGTTAAGAGCACTGGTTGTTCTTCCAGACGACCTAAGTTCAATTCCCAGCTCCGCATGATGGCTCACAGTCATCTGTAGTGAAATCTGGTGCCTTCTTCCAGCATGCCTGGATGTATGAACACTACACACAATCAGCAAATCTTAAAAAAAGCGAGTGGGGCTGTGGAGACGAGGCTAGCCCAGCCCACAGGGTTACTATACTGAATGAGACTAAGCCTACAACAGATTGGAGAACAGACCAGCAAACTTCCCTGTCAAAGTCAAAAGCATTTTTTTTTTCAAATTTCCCTTGCACTTTGGGTGTAAATTGTGGTTATGGACTATTGAGCTACTCTTAAAATTGTTCAGTAGAAAGGACAAGGTCGGGCAAAGGGTCCTCCAACTTCAGAGTGTACTGGTATATTTACTAGCCATTACAGCCTTTCATTAATGATCGTTCTCAGGGGCAGATGTAAGTGATGTCTACCGCTCCTCCTGTGGTCCCAGTGAATGACAAACCTGAGGCACAAACCCACCAAAGTTCACCCTGAGTAGACAGTGAGTTTACTGGCTTCTTTACAGAGCACAGATGAGAGATTGCTTATAGATGCTTACCCTCCCCCAAAGGCCACACCACAAAGTCCTTCCTGGGGGCAAAGGTGATGGCTTTCTCACAGCTTTAGGATGGAGGACTTTTTGCTGTTTCCCCCCATCCTATATAGTCTGGTCCCTCCCTAAGGCAGCATTACTGTACACACAAGTGAGAGGTTCATGGCCCTCCCTGCCCATCTATGAAAGAATATAAGCAGTCCATGAAATCACCTAGGATACTTTTTTCAAGTAGTCACAGCTGAATCCCTCAAGATGGATGTTCTTTGGTTCAGTCCTGTACAATATCTATGGCAGAAAAAAACTCTACCAAGTTCTCTTGTAGCTTAATATTCTTGGGTCAATCCAAGAAGTCTGGATTGGAAAAGACCTTAAACTAGAAGTAAAGAAAAGATCCTGGGGTGGGGGGAGACTGTTAGCTATGGTCATGCCATTTTTGTAAGGTTCTTCCACAAAGACAATTTCCAAATGAAAGTCACTTGTCTTGCTCTATCTCTGCCCTCTCTAAACTGTGATTGACGGGCACAGAAGTGCTTATAGGTCACTGGACTATCTTTTTTAATATTTATTTTTATTTTGTGTGAATTGGTGGTTTGCCTGCAGATCTTGGAATTACAGACAGTTGTGAGCTGCCATGTGGATGCTGGGAATTGAACTCAGGTCCTCCGGAAGAACAGTCAGTGCTCTTAACTGCTGAGCCATCTCTCCAGCCCCATCACTGAACACTCTTTAGTCCATCACACACCCTGCCTAACTACTCTTAGCTGTGACCAAATGCAGGCCCTAAAAGGAGAAATCTTCAGCCTCTGGTCCTTCTTCCCCTTTACAGACAGACCATAACTACCCTCCTTTCTTGTGAATAAATCAGAGACTGTGCTCATGCCATAGGTTCTTTTCCAAGTGAAGGCCCGTGCTGTCCATGAGCTGTCCATCCCGTTTTCTCCTCACTGTTTGGAATGTAGACCCTCCTAGGAGCTTCCCCCCCCTTCTTTCCTTTTCTCACTCCCCCACCCCCTTAGCTTCCTTCCCCCTTGAGCAAAACCAGCCAGCATGTCTTCATTGCTTTCTTGCCTCCACCGCTGGCTGACTTGACATTGCATAATCTTTCTCTCTCACCTGAAAAATCTTTTCTGACCATGTGCCAGGTGGACCACTGTGCTGGATAGTCTTGTCAACTTAACACAAGCTGAGAGAAGAGAATCTCAATAGAGAAAATGTCTCCATAAGATCAGGTTATAGACAAGCATGCGGGGCGGTTCCTTAATTAATGGTTAATGTGGCAGAGCTCAGTCCTGTGGCGATATATAGTTAATGAAACTAACTGGAATGTCAGAGTCACCGCAGAACCAAGGCAGGTCAGGGAGGGGTGACCCACATGTTTAATCCCAGCTTTAAGAATGTGCAAAGAAGTTAGGAGAGCTGGGCAGAGCTAGAGAAGAGCGTTTCTCACCTTTCCCAGAGACTTCCCTTCCCTTTCGGCTGAGGGCTCAGAGGCATTCGGTTGGAGGATTCCTGGAGACAGGCCTGAGGAGTTGGTTGGGTGGCTGTGGTTTGTTTCTGATATTCTAGCCCTCCCCCCATATCTGGCTCTGGGTTTTCATTATATGCTAACTAGAATTCATACAGTCCATTGTGGGTGGGTTTGTGGCCCAGGCATTTAAGAAAGCAATGCTGACCAAGCCAAAAAGCCAGCAAGTAGCATTTGTCCATGGCCTCTTCATCGGCTCCTGATCTCACTGCCTTTGATGCCTCTCTGAACTGTGATGAGGAAGTATAAACTTAAAAAAAAAAAAAAAAAAAAGAACTAAAAAAACCCTCTGTTTCCACAGAAGAGGAAGTAAACCCTTCCCTCTTCAGGTTTCTTTTTGTCATGATGTTTCATGATAACATTTGACAACTTCTTTAGAAACCTTGGCACCTGGAGGAGAATTTCCCTGCCAAATTTCCTGTTAGTACCTTAAAGATAAGTGGAGACAGCCCTGTCTCTCCTTGTCCACAGGCCTCTCTCTCACACAGCAGAGTCATTCAGATGCTCAGTTGAAGGGATCTGCCTTTTGCATATTTCCTCAAAGATGCTTCCACCTTGGAACTGAAAGGTTCTACTAAGCCAAAACGTCGTCATGCGTTCTACTTTAACAAAGGGTGGCAACACAGCCCCACAACAGTGGCCACTGCGGGGTGGTAAGGCTGAGGAGGCTAGAGGGAATCCAGGTGACATCTTCTGGTGTTTCTGGCTACAGCTTCCTCTTTGTCCAGTGATAAGATATAAAGTTCTTTTCCTCCTGAAGAGATAATGAAGTTACCTCTCTCTCCTGTTTCCTTTCTTCTCCATTTAGGGTTCACTTGTCTCAGGGTACTTTCTTCTCCATGTGTGCATAGGCTACAGTGCATTTCCTCCATCAGACTAAGGGTTGATACCAGACCTCCATGATGAGAGCTTCTGAGGTGTATTTTAGAGAAAGCATCCACTGTGTTCTAGAGACAACTTAGATTCCTTTGCAGCCATGACAGATATCAGAGGGTGACCTTTCAAAGTCAGATGTTTCTTGGATAGCACTGTTTTCTGTCTCTTGTTGGTCCTTGTTTCCAGCGTATGGTGGAGAAAGAGTGTTCAGGGTCAGGATGTCACGGGACTCAACAAGAGTCTCCAAGTAAGTTGGTAAATATTTTTGCTATTGTTACTAGGTCTGATGTTATTTTTTTTTTAAACTTTATTTATTTGCCTTGGTGTTTGCCTGGAACTGGAACTACAGACAGTTGTTAGCTGCCATGTTGGTGCTGGGAATTGAACCCGGGTCCTCTGGAAGAGCAGCCGGTGCTCTTAACCGCTGAGCCATCTCTCCAGCCCCAGGTCTGATGTTATTAAGAAAGAAAAGAATGGGTAGGAAAGGCGATTCAGCAGTTCAGAGCTCTCATTTTCCTTGTTCCAAGTTTGGTTCCCAGAATACCCATGGCAGCTAACAACCATCTGTAACTCCAGACCTAGGGGATCCAACACACTCCTTTGAATTTGTTGGCACCAGGCATGCCTATGGTGCCCAGGTACACACCAGGCATGCCTATGGTGCACATGTACACATTCAAGCAGAACACCCATACACTAAAAATTAACTCTAGCATTAATTTAAAAAAAAAAAAAAAGGAAGGAAGTTTGCAAAAGCAGCCAGGCCTCTTAAATGCTGATCCAAATAATAGTCAGACAGTTCTCCTGGACCAGCCCCATATTTGAAAGAAGAAGTTAAAAGAGCTGGGCAGAGCAAGAGAAGAGGGTGAACTGTCAAACTTCAACCATTCATCCAGCCAACAAGCTTGACACCAGATGAAAACCCAACAGAACTGTTGTAGAAGGTTTCCTGGGCCCTTTTGGGCCCAGAGGTTTGGAACCTGGCCCGCGGTAGCTTTTGTCCCCCAAAGAAATGAATCAGACACTTATATACTTTATACTGTTTGGCCCATGTCTTAAGCACATTACTAGCTAGCTCTTTCATCTTAATTCAACCTATTTCCATTAATCGGTCTGCCACGAGGCTCGACCCGTGGTTCACCTGTGCTCCTTACATGTTCCTCCTTCGGAGGTCAGATGGAGACTGACTAACTCCACCCTTCTCCTACCTGGCTGTCCTCTGATTCTCCACCCACTTCTACGGTGCTGTGCATAGGCTAAACCAGTTACTTTATTTACATCATACAGAGAACATTCCACCACACAAAACACTTTAGTTACTGCTGTCAGACTCCACCAACCAGATGTGGGGCAAGGCTGGGTATACTCTGTGATGATGCAACTATGACTCCTTAATTTCAGCCAGGAAAAAAAAATGTCAAAAAAGGGAATTTCCAGATGCAGTGGGCCCTCTCCAGATATGGGCTACATTGTCAGAAACCAAGTATGCAAAAAGCAAAGATGCCAGGCAGGAAGCAAATGGGTGGTGGTTCTTGCTGTTATTAGAAGACAGTTGGTGGCCAAACTCCACCAGACCATCCATCTGGGGATAACTAAAACTGCTCAGACCCAGATGTCACTACTAGATTTGGGGTTTGACAATGGCCTGGCCTTCATGGTTAGAGTCTGACAAAAGCCCTAATTGTTGATGAAAAACTACACTACACCTTTCAGCCACAAAACTCAGGGCAGGTTAAAGGATAAATACAATGTAAAAGAAAAGCTTAAGATATGTCTTTGAGACAGGTAAAACTGGGGCCAACCTTCTTCTTTTGGCCCTCTTAAAGGCCAGCTGTATCCCATATTGAGACATTAGTCATAAGACAATAATGACTAACCATTTCCTCCTCTAGTCCTTAGAGACCATACAACAGACCCAGAGGGATATCCATCACACAGCTCAAGAGGCTCAGCCCTTGCCTGTATCTGAACAGCCTGATGATCTCTGTGAGTAAAGAAAATCCCGACCCAAAATGAAGATCACTGATTTTGCCCCCATGAACTCATCACACTCAGGTAAAGAAGGTGACAGAAAATACTAATGACAGGCAGACACAGACCCTATAAACATGATCCTGTGTTGTGTCTTTTTCATCTCCACCTGGAAAAGACTCAAAACCCCCATAAGCCAGGACCTTAGTTAGATATGAGAACTAAGAAAAACCAGAACCAGGAAGCTCATAGTCAACTGGTTCACTGAGACCCATGTTGTATTAGGGTTCTGGCCTGGACTTTACGGGCTAGCCTTGAGATTTGAACCCACTCCCAGCCCCACTGCCATTTAAGCTCAAATAATCACATAGATGCTTGTGTTAATTTTATGCTGATTGACCTAGGGTCCAGGCATATAGCTTGCTAACTCTTTGCCCTTAAACTAACCCATTATCCTTATCCTGTTCAGCCATGAGACTTGGTACCTTTCCTTAGGAGTCTCAATAAACGGCATTCAGCATTCTTCTTACATGAATGACCCAGGAGTCTTGTGTCTTCAGTCACCAGGCCTATGACTTACTGATGCCCCTGCAGCACAGTGTTATATCCCCTAGATGAGTCCATAATTTGACCCGTGCCCATAGAACCAGTGAGGCACGTAACAGAGCCCCAGATCTTAGTAGGTAGGTCTACAGACCTTAGCACAACTGACTCCATGATTGAAGTGCCATTCATGCCATAAAACCTGACAAAATGAAAACAAAGACCTCATCTATCAAAGTTCATAGTTCTGGGAAAGTCAAAATGTATTAACCTTGCCTTTTGGCTTCTTTTCCACTTCTGATTAACTGTTCTTGTCAACTGAGTCAATATACGATATAATTTTTGTGCTTAAAGCTCACCCTGAGAAACACTCAGGGCTACACTGAGATCCCATGCTCCCAGAATAGTCATCAGCTGGATAATAAAGACTGTTGGCTTAAACTCATGTCTGAGCAGCCCTTTCTGGCAGACATTTCACATTAAGAGCAACTCAAATCTCTTGGCAGCAACACTAAATACCAAGAAATGGGCAATGAGAAATATATAATGATATATTTCAAGTCCTGAAAGTACATAGCCACCAACTGAGATTGCCACATCCAGCCAAGCTACTTTTTAAATCTGGTGGAAAAGAAAAGACATTTGAAGACAAGTACAAACTAAGGCATTTCACGAATCACCACTGCAGAAGATACATAAAGGAAAAGTATACACAGAAGGGGAAGAAATGTTCTGCCTGAAGCTCCACCCCTAGAGAGACCACTGGAGACAGAGTTGTCTGAAATGCAACACAAGATTTATTGTCATTCCGATACAAGCCAGGCAGGGAGCTTGTTCCCAGGCACCTGATGTACGATGTACGAGGCAAGGAAGAGCTGAGCTTCCCAAATTACACAAGCTTTTTATAGGCAAAAACTACAAGACAGGGTTACTTGGGGTCAAGAGTACAAGTGTGCTGCTGATTGGCTCGTGCTTAGGGACTTTTTACAGCCTAACATTCCTCGACCCCACCTGCCTTAGGGTTGGATCATCCAGGTGTTCTTATGGTGCTTAAATTATTCTTTCTTGGAACCGAACTTTATTTTACCTTTATAATACAAAATGGCTACTAGAATACAAAACGGGGTTTCTTGAGCTAAGTGTACTGTTTTCAAGACTCAAATTAATAAGTTTAGAAATGAAAAAGAGATACTACTACAGTTTCTAACAAAACAATGAAGCATTAGAAAGTACTTAAACTTATATTCCAAATAACTGGAAAATTTAGACAAAATAAATTTCTAGACAAATGGAACCTACCAAAATTAAATCAAGAAGAGGAAAACAGGTTTCTACCCAGCTGAGGAGTTGGGGGCTGCTGGTGGGTAGATCTCACTAGCACTCTTTTGATAAATGGAAAACCCAAAGTAACCTCAGACTATGCTTGTTTTTGGAAAATAAGTAGAATGAGACAATGGGATGTGTATTAGCCCAACTCTACACACTCCAGGTTGCAATGGTAAGCCAACAAACAGGACATTCTAAAAGCTGAATATTTCTGCCAACAAACAGGACATTCTAAAAGCTGAATATTTCTGCCAACAAACAGGACATTCTAAAAGCTGAATATTTCTGCCAGATGTGAATCTCCCTGTAGAGTATTAACCTCAAAGATGATTTTTACTTACATGTAGGTTTCCAAGAACAAGGCTCATTCCTTGCACTTAGGGTGTGTTGACCTCTGCCTTTTCCCAACAAAACTCCATTACATAATGTGTGGCAATGGGTGACTGTGCTTGACCTCTCACCCTAGAAATAAACAAAACAGGGTACTCTCCTGACTCTGCTGGGAGTGTCCCCCACAAGCTTAACAGAAGCTAAGATAAGTTAGCTGGGGTAGCTTGACTTCAGGTGCTGAGAATAGAGTTGGGCGTTTCCTATCAAGGAGATGGAATTTTCTATCTAGTCAAATCTAAAATGGCCTCAGCAAGAATACAAGTTGGAAAGTTGAAAAGCTCTGCTTTTCCCTGTCACCATATACCTCAGCAGAACGTCTGCCTTCAATGTGATGCTGAAAAAAGAAAAGAAAAGAAAAAAATCACCTGCTAAGGCTTTCATTGCTTTTGCAAAATCCACTCACGCAAACTACCTAAATTAGTGTCTGAATAACTGGAAACCAGCACTCAGCCAAATGGACATACCAATCAGATATTTCAAAATGGTATAAATAGTAGAAGGCCTCACATGAGGTTGTTTTACTGTGCTAAAAATTAATTTATCGTCATAAAAATTAGCAAATCCCCATAAAAATAGAACAGAGAATTAGAAAAGGGGAATTATCTGGGGAGAGGGGAATGGGGGAGGACAAGCAGAGGGGGAGGGACTGAATGTGAGCAAAGCATAACAATGCGAATGTATAAAGACCCCACAATGCATTTGGCTTACATTTTTAATTCTAGCATTTGGGAGGCAGAGGCTAGTGAATCTCTGAGTTTGAGGCCAACTTGGTTTACAGAGAGTTCCAGGACAGCCAGGGCTACACAGTTAAACCCAGTCTTGGGGTGGGGGGTGGAGGGTGGGAACTCTTCTTAAATGGAGCTTGCTGTCAGAACTTAGGGCGGGGCCAGGCTGATTACTATTGGCCAGGTGCGGCTTCAAGGACAGAATCCTAACAAATGTCACACTAACACTATTTTGTGTGCCAGTCTTAAAAATAAACTAAAAAAAGAAGCAGCAGCAGCAGATTCTGCATTTGTTGCTTCAGTTTTACTGATAACAAGCAGGAAGTATTTGAGAGGTCCGGTTTCTAGCATGTCTGCCTGATGGGTTCCATGGCTCTCTGGGTGTGATGGCCCACATCTGCCCACCCAGTGGCCCCTCCCCAGTCATCCTCCTGCCTGGGCTCTGGAGGGCTGGGATTTCGGGTGTGAACCCACCACACTCAGAAGTTATTTGTAAAAATTTTACTTTGAAACAATTTCAAATTTGGAAATCAAAAGAAGAATATAAAATGGCGCTCACATATCTAAAAGGAACGGATCACATGATGATTGCTCAGCATGGAAGGTGCCAGCATTTGTAAAGAAAGACAGAACTTGGAAATAGAAATGTCCAGCTTTATTGTTATGTAGATGTTTGAATTAAAGTTATCCACAGAATGAATTTGCCTAGCGGTACCTCTGTTCTGGAGCATTTATCTCTGAGGACTATAACAAATTCAAGTCTTCTAGAATCACATCCACCAGCCCTGGCAGAATTCCTGTATTTTGATAATTCTCCTACTTCTATTTTTCATATTTATTTTGTCATTTTCTCTATACTTTTGTATAATTTATAGTATGATATTAACAACCATTCAGTTATCAATAAAATATAAAGTGTGTCTGTTATCATTGAATGCATATCACACATTTATTTTTTTCTGAACTTTTTTTTCTTAATTTTTTTATTTTTATGTGTATGGTGTATTACTTGCATGCCTGGTCCCTCAGAGCTGGAAAAAGATGTCAGATCCATGGAGCTGGAGCTACAGGCAGTTGTGAGCTACCTGCCATGTAAGTGCTGGGAATCAAACCCAGGACCTCTGGAAGAGTCCGGGGCTCTGACTTGCTGAGTCATCTCTATCTCCAGCCCTTTTCTGAACAGTCTGAGAGCAGGTTACACACATCCTAACACCTTACTGCTTAACATTTTAGAGTATGCCTGTTAAGAATGGGGAAATTGTGGCTGGAGAGATGACTCAGTGGTTAAGAGCACTGACTGCTCTCCCGGAGGGCTAGGGTTCGATTCCCAGCACCCACATGGCCGCTCACAACTGTCTGTACTTTCAGGCAAACACCAAGGCAAATAAATAAATAAAAGTTTTTTAAAAAAAAAAATAATGGGGAAATTTTCTTAGATATCAGTTATTAACATTAAGAAACCTTGGGGCTGGAGAGATGGCTCAGCGGTTAAGAGCACCGTCTGCTCTTCCAGAGGACCCGGGTTCGATTCCCAGCACCCACATGGCAGCTAACAACTGTCTGTAGTTCC
>PVIH01002660.1:156833-182505 GCA_004025045.1 Sigmodon hispidus | reverse complement strand
TGAAAAAAAAAAAAATTCAGAGGGAAAGATGAACACAAAGAAAATATAGGTGTAGCAATCTTATTTGTATGTCTACCCTTGATAAGCCATGCTTATCATTCTTATCCTCTATATAGTTATTGTTAACTCTTCCACATTTTAAATTCTTTTTACTGTGTGTTTTTTTTTTAATAAATACAAAATAAAGGAAAAAAAAAAATTTTTGACAAGGCAGAGGGAATGAGAGGGATAGGTAAGGCCTGTCAGAGCCACATACTCCGGTGTAATTGTAATAGTGTCTATTACAGACACAGACACAGACACACACACACACACACACACACACACACACACACACACACACACGGACAAGGACACGGACAAATATTGTTTTACACTTTAGTATTCAAAGGGCTATGCTTCTTAACCTGTGGATCAGGACCCCTTTGGAAGTTGAATAACCATTTCACAGCAGTCTTCTAAGGCCATCAAAAAATTACAAATATTTATATTATGTTCCACGAAGTGCAAATAAAAATATTTTTTGGTTAGGTTCACCATAACAAGAGAATCTGCATTAAAATGTCACAGCATTAAGATGTTTGAGAATCATGCTTTCACAAAATTTCATATTCTGCTCAATTTTCCATTTATTTTCAAGTATTTTTGGATACATAAAGTAGATATCATTTAAACAAATATCTGGAAGAAAATCACCAAAGTACTGATGCTGTTTTGATCACTACAGTTTATGACAAATAAATTATTGCAAGCCATTTTCCTCTCCAAAATATTTAATATGTTGCAGAATAAAATCTTCAGTTAGTGTATTTTATTTTTATTTTAAAATAGCTTAGAAGCTTTTAATGCCATTATTTTCCTATCTCAATATAAATCTGCTTCTTGGAAAATAATTTAAAAATGAGTACTACATTTGAGATGACAATAACACTAGTGCTTAATATAGTTCATAAACTATATTTTTAAAAGGAATAATTTACATATGGGGTACAGTCTAATTTTAGTATCAGTTATAAAAGATAATGTAACAATATGAAGGATACATTTATAAAGATGTTAAAATTGGCTCAGCTCAAACAGTTACTAGTTTAATAGTTTTCAGATGTGGGTCCTTGACTGTGACAATGATATTTCTGACATTTACATGAATAAAGACATGAATACAATAATGTGTGTTTTCCGACACAAACATAAAGCCCTCCCTGTTATTTCTATGCTGTTACCATGAAAAATAATTTGATTACATCCAAATTGTTTATAAAAAAATGGTTACTAACTCAAGAGAGATGCAAGGGGCTTTTTATTCTATGATAATCATGTAATAACTTCAATTGAGGTTTTGATGCTTTAAAAACATTGAAATACTATTTTGTTCTTTTTTTTTCTATTTTGACAGAGTCCAAGTCTAATGTATGATAGAGTGGCCTGAAACTCATCATATTTTCCTGAGGATAACCTTGAACTTTTGATCTTGACTCTTCTTTCTGATTCCTGGGATTACTTGACTGTGATACACACAGCACTGATTTGTAAACCCTGGCATTTTCTGGAAATGTACTCTTCCAAGTGAGCTTCATCACTAACTTTTTGTTACTTTTTTGTAGTTTCCATATTGGCATTAAAAAATAAGGTGGAAATCGATGTTTAAGCAGTTTTGTTAGAGAGCTAATATTCTTCAAAGACACTGGTTTCTATTAGAAGAAACATACTAATATAATATAGTAAGCATAATTTTTTAAAAATAAAATGGTAACATAAAATATGATTCATACATTAATATATGTTGTGCCACACTGTTACCAAGAATGGCTTCTCACCACGGATACAGATAAAGTGATAAACCAAAGTACATACATCACTGAAGTACAATTTCATGAACCAAATGAGTCTATTGCAGTTTTTTAAAGAAACAGAGATAACTCATATGCCATTGATTTACCAAAAGCCAAACCCACCATGAATGATGGCTCATAAAATCCAGAACTCTGCAGCTGACTGCCTGACATACAGGTAAGTAATCAGGATGGTGAGCCTTTCTTTCAGGAAATTTAAAAGCTCTGAGTATCTTTGAAACAGCTCAAATGTTGTTATAATTACATAACCTTTTAGGAGGGGCTTGTGTATCTGATAAATTTTACAGATTCCCTGAGACATTTTAGTTGCTTACTTTCTGGGTTTAGATTAATTTTTTTTTTAACTTTTCAAGTTTTGATAATCCTTGCTTTAGAGAACCTCAGAGGAATTTGCTATAGAACACTGAAATAAAGGCAAATGTGTTTAGAAGTAAGTCAGTATTCTAAAGCATTGATGGTATCATTAAAGATTATGTAGTGCTAAAGGGACATTCATGGGCCATAGTTACAGAGAAAATATTTTATATTATAAGATCTAAGAATGTTCACTATATTATGGTAGTGTCATGCTTTCAAAGAAAATGGTCCCCAAAATTAGTGGCACAATTAGGAAATGTGGCTTTCTTGGAGTAGGTTTAGTCTATGGGTAGGAAGCATGTTGTTTTGGAGGCAGACTTTGAAGCCTTATATATGCTCAAAATACTGTCTAGTGCCTAAATTCACTACCTCTTTCCTATAAGATATGGAGTTATCAGCTAGCATGTCTGCCTGTATGCCCATGTCCCACCATGATGATAATGAACTAACCCTCTGAAACTGTAAGACACCACCTCATTTAAAGATCTTTCATGATAAGAGTTGCCCTGGTCATGTCTCTTCACAGCAATAAATACTTTGTTTCTATATTTTTCTCTTGTTCTCTTGTTCTAGTGACTATGTAATTGTTCTCTCGTTTATTCTATCCCATAATTACTCATTAACTTACATGTTTTCTTTGCTTGAATACTTATATTTTACCTTCTCCTGAGTGTCCCTTGACAAAAGATCTGCTTGGTTCTTACCTCTTTGAGAACATAGAATCTGTCACAAACTTTCAGAATCTTTCATGACTACCTTGAAAAATATGGCTGCAGTTAAGCAAGGAATAATTTTTGAGTTATACACCCTCTTAATAAAAGCAGTCATCTTGTACCCAGATTCTTTCCTCTGTATTACAGCGCATCACGCTATCCATCAAATATTTCATGTTATCTACTACAGTAACCAGATACAATATAGTAGATGTATTCACCAATTAAGATCAGTTTGCCCACTCTAAAGATAAAAAAGTATTCCACATTTTCAGTTAAAAGAATATGTACTTCGTGGAGATATAGCATATGAATTTCATATATGTGAAATTTGATTATATGCATAATTTATGGAATATGTCTTAGAAGATAAACTTTTAGGATATCAATTTACTTTAAGCAGATGTTTATTGGTTGAAAGTTTGGGTATATCCTAAAGATGAACATTCACACCCCAAATGCATAAACTCCACTATGTATTTAACAGCATTATTCATAACAATAAGAAATGGAAACAACCTAGATGTCCCTCAGCTGAGGAATGGATTATCAAGCTGCAGTACATCTACACAATGGAGTATTACTCAGCAGTAAGAAAAAGTTATATTCTAAAATTTGCAGAAAAATGGATGGATATGGAAAATATCCTCCTCAGTGAGGTATCACAATCCCAGAGAGAAAAGCAGGGGATGTACTCACTCATTAGTGGACTTTAAAAGAAAATAAAAAGAGAGAGATGTCATTGTACACAATAACTCAAGGTTAGAACATAGCTAAATGACACAATGCCTCACTTCTGCATTGATAGCCTCTGGCAGAGGGATGGATAAGGAAAGACTTGTTTTCTTTAAGGGTCTGGCCACAGGGAGATTAATTATGCTTCAGTAAGCAAATGAGCAGTATGAATGAGTGGTTTCATAAGAGAGATCATAAGAGTGGGCATGATACTGAGAGGTCTGATATCTGAGTTTGATGGGGTGCATGATATTAAAAAACCAAATAATACCTATATATATATGAAGAAGCTAAAAATATAGAAAAAGAAATACTATGATTAATATTACAGTTTCACTGGCTTTGCAACTTTTAAAGACTTTGTTTATTTTTTAAGTTTTATGGAATTATATGATATTTATTTGTCATATATTTTATTTATTATTTATTTTTTAAGTTATAGTAGAATTCTGTAGTAAGTCTATATTTTCTTGTGTTTGTTTCTGTTATTGCTGTTTTTTATTTTTAGTATGGAGTATTTTGTTAGTATTTCAAGAATGTTACAAAGTATGCATTTGTAAAATTGTTCATTGAATTTAGGTTTAATTTTGTTACATAAAAACATTCCAATTTTTTTTCAGAATCTTCAATTTATCAAAACAAATTTATAATGTATGTCCTTATGATTTTCTGGAATTTCATTCATATCTGTTATAATGTTTGCCTTTAAATTTCTAGTTTTATTAAAGTAGATCTTTGCATTTTTTTTGTTCAATTTGGTTAAGAATTTGTCAATTATGTTTAATCCTTAAAAAATTAATGAATAAATTAATTTAAAAAAAGAATAAAAAGGAAAGGTATGTATTCTAGATATCAAATACTTACCTCCAATGAAATTTCTTCCAATCTGGCATGGTTCCTCTTAGGATCTTTTCAACTAGGCCTCAATGTCAGTCTATAAAGACATTACTGATACACTAAGGCAGTTTTTTTAAAAGATGGTTTATTTATTTTTATCTTATGTGCATTGGTATTTTTCCTGAAGTTTTCCCTGTGTGAGGGTGTCGGGTCCCCAGAGGTAGAGTTACAGGCAGTTGTCAGCTGCCATATAGGTGCTGGAAATTGAACCCAAGTGCTCTGGAAAAATAGCTAGTGCTCTTAGCCACTGAGCTATCTCTCCATCCCTGTATAACAGTTTTTAATAAAACCATAACCTTTAGACATATCTCTAGCAGCCTTTAGAGTATTGGCTATGTATTTCTCAAGACAGCCAACATATTTATTATTTGTTCAGACAAAACACAGAGATCAGGCCATTGTTATTAGGCAGGAGACTATTTTCAGTGTGTGCCAATAAACCCCATATATTTTACAAGGAAAATAAAAGAAAGTTTGGGTATATGAAAAAAAAAAAGTAATGTAGCGATTACAATCAACAGGAACCAGGAGAGAGACTTGTACAGAATAATGAGTAGGCATGGTCAGAAAAACAGACAAAAGAAAAAAAAAAGCAAAACAACCAATGGGGGAAAAAACCCTCAAGGACACGGATATCAGGAAAGAAAAGGAGGTTTCTTTTATTATTCTTGTTATTAATTTACTTTTAGAAAATAAAGTCCTTTTTTTCAAGTATGCATTTGCTTTCCCTCACTTCCGCTCCCAACCACTCCCTGTCTGCCTATAGCCTCCTACCTCCCATCCCTTCTTCCCCTCCCTCCAAAAGTCAGGAAGTCATAAGGTGGATCGACTCAGCATCCACTCCAGGCAGGTCTGATTTCCTGATTTCCTCATCGTAATGTCATGACTGGGTTAGATGTTCTTCAGGGGAGAATGGGCTCCAAAGTGCCAGTCCATACAAAGAAACAGCCTGATCTCTCCCCTCAAGGTGCCACATAATGCCCATGTCAGTGGACAGTTGCCTATCCTTGGAGAGCCTAGTTCCTTTTCTTGAATGAGGTTTCTTAATGATAGCCATTAATTTCAGGTTGAATTAATGTCTGTTTCAGATGATGTTGTATAAAAAAATATCCTATGAGTCATGCATTCTTCAGATTTCTATACCGGTTAGGTATTTGATTTCCAAGAAAAGTCATATTGGTAACTATTAAAGAAAAGATTGGTATTTGACTGAAGGTAAATTGCATATTAAAGACACTAATACAACTACTTTAGAAAATTTTGCTAGAAAATTGAACATCCACAGTGTAGAAAATATAGAGAAAGAGTGAGACTTTGAAATTCAGACCCCCTGTTCAGAGCAGAGTCAGAAGTGAGCAGATTCTGGCACCTGGATCACCCATCTGAAGAGTCCCTCTCCAGGTCCAGGGCCAATCCCTAGGGTCTGATCTCTGACTCTCCATAGCAAATAGGAGCTATACTTTGGCCGTGATATACTACTCATCCACCAACACCTAAAAGAGGGGTCCTTGAATGGTGCGACCCCAACTCCAGGGTGAACTGCATCAACAGAGAAGGACTGAGGCTTTGAAATTCAGACCCCTGTCAAGATCAGAGTCAGGGATCAAACTGACACTTGCTCAGAGGAGAAAGTAGACACACAAGCCCTCTTGCTGCAACTGAATAGAAGCTGACTAATTATGAACCACTGAAGCCATGGGAAAACTCCAGTGAAAAAAATACATATAACAATATATAAAAAAGGCAACACCAGAAAAAACTGGTGGTTCCACAACTACAAGACCTGAACAGAGCCATGAAGAGGAAACAGAAGGAAATAACACCAAAAACACCTTTATGACAATTATTGAAGCCATCAATGAAGATATAAAAAATTCTCTTAAAGAAATAGAAGAATATACAAACAAAACATTGGAAGAGATTAACAAATCCTTGAAAGACAACCAAGATAAAGTAAACAATAAAATGAAAGAAACATTCCAGAAACTAAAAACTAAAATAGAAGCAATAAAAAAGGCACAAAATGAGGCAAAGGTAGAAATAGAAAATCTGAAGAAAAGAGCAGGAACTACAGATGCAAGCAGAACCAACAGAATCCAAAGATTGAAGAGAGAATCTCTGGAGTGAAAGACTCAGTAGTGGAAATAGATACATCAGTCAAAGAAAATACTAAAACCAAAGAAGCCATAACACAAAATGTTCAGGAAATCTGGGAAACCATGAAAAGACCTAACCTGAGAATGGAAATAGAAGAAGAAGAATACCAGCTCAAAGGCACAGATAATGTATTCAATAAAATCATAGAAGAAAACTTTCCTAACTTATAAAAGGAAATGCCTATAAAAATACAAGAAGCTTACGGAACACCAAATAGATATGACCCCACCCCAAAAGTCTGCTTACCAATTTTAATCAAGGAACAAAACATACAGAACAAAGAAAAAATTTTAAGAGCTGTCAAATGAAAGGGCCAACTTACCTATAAAGACAGACCCATCAAAATAACTCCTGACTATTCAAGGGAAAAAAATGAAAGCTAGAAGGGCTTGGTCAGAAGTTATACAAATGCTAAAAGAACATGGATGCCAACCTAGACTACTATGCCCAGCAAAACTATTGATCATCATAGATGGAGTAAACAAGATATTTCGTGATAAAGTCAGATTTAAACAATATCTGTATACAAATCTAGCCTTTCAGAAAGCATTAGAGGGAAAACTCGAACCTAAGCATCCAAAATACACCCATGAAACCACAAACGATCAATAACCCCACTGAAGAAAAGCCCAGAAAAAGGAAATACATACAAGCCATGACCAAAAATATCAGGAAACATCAATCAGTGGTCAATAATATCCCTTAATATCAATTAATTCAATTCACCTATAAAAAGACAAACACAAACAAGATGAATACAAAAACAGAAGCCATCCTTCTGCTGCATACAAGAAACACATGTCAACGTTAAAGACAGACATATGCTCAGAGTAAAGGGTTCAGAAAAGATTTTCCAAGCTAATGGCCCTGGGCACAAGGTAGGGAGGCAGGGAGGGAGGTGAGGGGGGCGGGGACCGGCCCCCACCGGAGGCGTCATCGGGAAGGGGGCGGTGGCGCCTTGTCCAGCTCCGGCACCCGTCTAGCCCCACTTCGCGTCCCAGCCCGACCGACCATCCTAATATTGAATAAGTAGACTTCAAACTAAAATCATTTAAAAGAGACAAGGATGAGCATTACTTATTCATCACCTAAAGAATGGTCAAGAGGAGATTTCAATCCTGAATATTTTTGCCCCTAAAAATAGGGCATCCACCTATATAAAGGAAAAAATACTGAAGCTCAAATTCCACATCAACTCTCACATTCAATAGTGGGAGACCTCAATGTCCCACTTTCACCCTTGGATAGCTCAACCAGAAAGTGACTCAACAGAGAAACAAGGAGTCTAACAGAAGTAATGATGCAAATGGATTTAATAGATATTTACAGAAGCTTCCAACCTAACTCAAAGGAATATACATATTTCTCAGCACCACATGGAAGTTCCTCTAAAATTGACCACATAATTGGTCATAAAGGAAATATCAATAGATTAAAAAAAAGAGTGGAAATAGTTCCTTGTGTCATATAGACTACGAGGGCCTAAAGACAGAGTTCAACAATATCAAAAATGACAAAGAAGCTATCATCTCACAGAAACTAAACATCCCTCAACTGAAAAACCTCTGTGTCAAGGAAGAAGTTAAGACAGAAATCAAAGACTTCCCAGAATTTACTGAAAATAAATCCACAATATACCCAAACTTGTGGGACACAATAAAGGCAGACTTGAGAGAAAAATTCACAGCACTAGATGCCTTATGGAAAACCTGGAGAAATACCACACCAGAGAACTATCAGCTCAGCTGAAAGCCTTAGAACAATTAGAAGCAAACTCACCTAGGAGTAGACGGCAGAAAATAATCAAACTTAGAGCTGAAATCAATATATTTTTTAAAAAAAGAACAATACAAAAAATCTATGAATCAAATAATTGGTTACCTGAGAAAGTCAACAAATTGGTAAGCCCTTATCCAAACTAATCAAAAAGCAGAGAAAGAGAGTATCCAAATCAGAAAAATGAGAAATGAAAAAGAGGACATAACAACAGACCTCCATGAAATCCAGAGAATTGTCAGGTCATACTTTGAAAATCTATACTCCACAAAAATGAAAAAGCTAGAAGAAATGGACAGATTTACAGACAGGTACCATTTACTAAAATTAAATGAAGAGGATATTAAATACCTAAACAGACCTATAACCCTGAAGAAAATTGAAGTTCTCATTAAAAGCATCACAAGTACAAAGAAGCCCAGGTCCCGATGGTTTCAGTGCAGAGTTCTACCAGAGAATCATAGATGATCTACTACCAATAGTCCTCAAACTGTTTCACAACATAGAAAATGAGAAATATTGCCAAACTCTTTTATGATGCCACAAATACACTAATATCCAAGCCACTCAAAGATGCAACAAAGAAGGAGAATTACAGACCAATTTCTCTCATGATTATTGATGAAAAATACTCAAAAAATTCTGGCAAACCATATACAGCAACATATAAAAAATATCATTCAACATGATCAAGTATGCTTCTTCCCAGAAATGCAGGGATGGTTCAACATATGAAAAATCATAAATGTCATCCATCAAAAAAAACAAACTAAAGAAAAAAAAATCCATGGTCTTATCCTTAGATGCTGAAAAAACCTTTGACAAAATCCAACAAACTTTCATGATAAAAGTCCTGGAGAGATTAGGAATACAAGGAAAGTATCTAAATATAATAAAGGTGATTTACAAAAACCCAACAGCCAACATCAAACTTAATGGAGAAAAAAGTCAAAGCAATCCCTCTAAAATTAGGAACTAGACAAACATGTCCACTCTCACCTTATCTATTCAATATAGTTCTGGAAGTTTTAGCTAAAGCAATAAGAGAATGAAAGGAGATAAATGGAAAACAAATAGGAAAAGAAGAAGTGAAACTACCTCTATTTGCAGATGATATGATTGTATACATAAGTGGCGAATCAAATTCTACCAAGGAACTTCTACTGCTGATAAACACATTCAGCAACATACCAGGATACAAGAGTAATTCAAAGAAGACAGTAGACCTCCTATACACTAAACCTAAAAGGGCTGAAAAAGAAATAAGGAAAACATCATTGTTTATAATAGCTGTAAATAACAATAAATACCTTGGAGTAACCATAACCAAAAAAGTAACAGATCTATTTGACAAAAACTTTAATTCAAAGAAGAGAGAAATAGAAGAGAATATCAGAGAATGGAAAGATCCCTCATGTTCTGGATAGGTAGGATCAACATAGTAAATGGCAATTCTACCAAACTCAATCTACAGATTTAATACACTTCTCATCAAAATCCAAACTCAATATTTTACAGACTTTGAAAGAACAATACTCAATTTCATGTGGAATAACAAGAAAGCCAGGATTGCTAAAAACAATTTTGCTCAAAAAAAAAAAAAGGAACTCAGGAGGCATTATCTTCCCCAACTTCAAGTTATACTATAGAGCTACTATAATAAAAACAGCCTACTACTGGCATGAAAACAGACTTGTGGATCACTGAAATCGAATTGAGGATTCAGGAATTAGCCCAAAACCTATCAACATCTGATCTTCGACAAAGAAACCCAAAATATTCAATGGAAAAAAGGTAATATCTATAACAATTGTTGTTGGCATTGCTGGAGGGTAGTGTGTAGAAAATGCAAATAGAACCAAGTCTGTCACCCTGCACAAAACTCAAATCCAAGTGGATCAAAGACCTCAACATAAACCCAGCCATACTGAACTTGATAGAAAAGAAAGTGGGAAATATACTTTTATGAATCAGCACAGGCGACCATTTCCAAAATATAACACCAGTGGCACAAACACTAAGATCAACAATCATTACGTGGGATCTGAAGCTGAGAAGCTTTTGTAAAGCCAAGGATATTGTCAATAGAAAAGAATTTCAACAGTTGACAATATGTGTATTCCTGAAGCCTTTTCCCTATTCTGTGTGTGCATGCTTTACGTTCCCTTACAGAACTGTGAGATATGGCTGATTTTCCAAGTGTTTTCTCATATCTATCTTCTTGTCTTTATTGAGTCAGAGTAGTCCTCTACATTAGGAGTTGTAGTTAGTAATTCCATGAGGGACAAATACCCATATTCTATAGTGTACTACATTATTAAACAGTGGCATTCAGTCAGGTTATGTGTATCAAATGACTTCTTTCTATCTTAACAATATTTTTTCTGTATGGTAAGTTCATAGGTTGACAATCCCATTTTAAGTAGGTCATCTGTACATGTAAATGAATAAATTAACATTCTTTAGTTTTGGAATATTAATTTTTTAGATCTCTTCTACCCCCACACAAATTTCTTTTCCTGACTCCTTAAAGTTCCCCTTATTTTTTCATGTGTCTGGAATACATTTTTTTATATATATAATTTTTAAGTCTTAGTAGAAGATGTAATTCCTCTAGTTTTAACATGAAATCTGTGGTTTACCATAATTAAAACTGACTACATGGCTACTAAAAAAATTATATCTTCCAACAAGTTAGGTATACCCCTCATTTGTATTTACAGAAATAATTCCAAGAAAAAATATCTCAGAGGTTGTGGCTCATCCAAGTTTATGCTGCACTATTTACAAGTGCTGAGTTATGGAGCCAATCTGAGTATCTAACAACAGAGCAATGAGTAAACAGAAGCTCATGTGCATATTATTTTCTTCATTAAAGAACTTATCTAAGTCGTTTTCAACAGAAAACGTAAACTATATAATCATATTAACCTCATATTAGAAAGATAAATATTGTGTTTTCTCTAATTTTCAGCTCCTAGACTATTCCTATGTATTTCATATGGTATATGTAGATATAATAAGAGAGTAGAAGAAAATGGACAAGAGAAAAATAGACATTATATAATGGATACACTGGATAAATTGCATTAATATAAATTTTTAAAATTATTATTTAGTGTTACATTTTTATTATATTATACTAATATTATTTTTATTACCATTCTCTTCTACTACTTTTTCCTAACCCCTACTACTACTTAAGTGCTTTAACTTCCTTTTTTTTTAAACTTCATAGCATGTATATCTTATTGTGCCTCTCTCTCGGAAAGCCTGGATATAAACATATTCATATCTCTTGAACCCTTTGTAGGTTTCTGGGTTTATGTGCTCCCACTCTCACATGTAATCACATGTATGAGAATTAGAAGCACTGGGAAAACTTCTCAGGATTTAAAGACTCTTGTTGCTATTTACAAAAAGCTGGAGTTAGTTTGACTTTCAGAACTCATATTGGGCTGGGCAGGCCAATACTGCCTGTAACTCTGTCCTGGGAATTTGATACATCTTCTGGTCTCTGTGACACTTTGGTATGTTTGTATACACACACACACACACACAACTGCAACTATAAAAATTAGAAGCTAGAATGAGTTAGAGAGAATATGTTGTATTTGTCTTACAAGTAATTTTTTAAAAGCCTCATTTTATATATGCGAAGTAACATGTACAGGAATATATGCAGTAATCTTTGTTTAATAAAATATTTTTAAAATGAAATAAAGAGAATTGTGAAAGACAAGTGAGGAGTGGTGTTCTCCTAACATCTCTGAAAATAAATAAGTTAATTTGAAAGAAAAAGACAATGGATTATACAGTTTCTTGTTCTAGAAAATAAGAAACATCTGCCTATGTAAATAGCACAATGGTAACCTGCAATTCACTCTAAAGAGAAAACAACTGGAATATTACTAAAATCTATAATTTGAAATAGTTGAGTTTATATCAGAAATGAACTTAAAAGTAAAGTATTAAAAGGCTCTTGAGAATGACACATGAGAAAATATTTTAAATTAAAAAAGTATTATTTTTAAGTTTCTGCTGCATCATTAGCCTTCTGGTCATCTTTCTAGAACTGAAAGCATAGAGGCTTATTTTCTAAAGAATCACTTCTTGCCATTATTGAGTGTTAGAGAAGCATCAATGCTGGTCCTATACGCTTAAGGAAGGAAATGTCTTTTTAAAAGTAAAAAAACTTCTTACAATATACACAAAATTAGTGACAGAATTTATTATATAAGAACTTGACATTTTATAAGCCAAAATTATATAAACACAGCACTAAACTGATCACATAGAAAATTTATTAAAATGTAAAAAAGAGAAACTTGTAAAAATATGTGCTGAACATATAAATAAGAATTTAAACTGATAAGAACAGATACTACACTTGATCTTAGCCAAAAGGCCAAGAAGCAAACTACAGATGGCTGAAAGGCACCTGAAAAAGTGCTCTTCATCTTTAGCCATCAGAGAAATGCAAATCAAAACAACTTTGAGATACCACCTAACACCTGTTAGATTGGCTAAGATAAAAGGCACAGATGACAGCCTATGTTGGAGGGGATGCAGAGCAAGGGGAACACTCCTCCATTGTTGGTGGGAGTGTAAGCTTGTTCAGCCACTTTGGAATGCAATATGGCGGTTTCTCAGAAAATTGAGAATCAATTTACCCAAGGACCCAGCAATACCACTTCTGGGTGTATACCCTAAAGAGGCACAATCACACTCCAAATGTATTAGCTCAACTATGTTCATAGCAGCATTATTTGTAATAGTAAGAACCTGGAAACAACTTAGATGTCCCTCAACTGAAGAATGGATTAACAAACTGTGGTACATCTATACAATAGAATACTACTCAGCAGTAAGAAAAAATGATATCCTAAAATTCGCAGGCAAATGGATGGATTTGGAGAATATCCTCCTGAGCGAGGTATCACAATCTCAGAAAGATAAGCAGGGGATGCACTCACTCATTAGTGGTCTCTAAACAAACAAACTAGAAAAAAAGCGAAGCATGCCCAAGCTGGAAACCACAACCACTGAACAGCTTGGGATCAGAAACACCCTGGACTGACCCTTCGGATCCCACTACACCTATAGGAACACCTGACTCACTCTTGAGGGAGGGGGGAGAAAACTCGATCTGCCAGGAGTGGAGACTGATCCAAGCATTATTGGGTCAGTGGGACCATAGGACTGTCTGCTCCCTGCCCAGGGAGGGGATGGGGAGTTGTGGAGAAGAAAAAATGACCTGATGTGGTGGGAGGGGGAAGGGACCTTGAATAAGGATATACAGAGATGGAAAAAAAAATTTAGAGGGAAAGCTGAACACAAAGTAAATATATGTGTAGCAATCTTATTTGCATTATCACCCTTGATAAGTCATGCTTATGATTTTTATCTTCTTTATAGTTATTTTTAACTTTTCAGCATTTTAAATTCATTTTACTGCTTTTTGATAAATACAAAATAAATAAAGAAAAAAAAAAGAAATAAATGGAGGTTGGATTGTTATATCTGTCAAACTTATCTTAGCAAAAATAGATGACAATCTTTGAAGTGGATATCAATTTTAATATGTAATTTCTTACATACATGTTATCATTTTTAAAAAGCTTTTTAATGTAAACATTTAATTTGGAGAAACATAATTTGAATTGTTTCACAAATAGAAATTAAAAAACATTAAAATAATTACTATAAACATATTTAAACTTACAATTAAATTAAGGTAAATCTGAATTTGTTCTTGAAAAATGATTAGATAAACATGTTTCTGGGTGCACACAGATATTCAGTGTCTCTTTGTTCTGTATGTTTTGTCTTCCTTTTGACTATATTTTTTTATCTCCTTTCCACTCATCCCCTCCCTTTCCCTTCCTTTGTGCTTCTTCTTTCTACTCCTCTTCTGTTTCTATTCAGAAAGAGGCAGGCCTCTAGGGATAGCAATAAAACATGGCATATCAAGTTTCAATAGGACTGGCAGCTCCCCTTGTATTAAGGCAGGGCAAGGAGACCTAGTGTGAGGAACAGGTTCCCCAAAACCAGCGAGAGCCCTGCTCCAACTGTTTGGAGTCCAGAAAGTATACCAAGCAACATAACTGTTGCATATATGTAGAGGTTGTATGCGGGTCCCATGAAGTACTCCTTGTTTGTGGTTCATGCCCCCTGAACTACTATGAGCATGAGCCCTGGGTAAGTTGATTTTGTGTGTTGTCTTGTGATGACCTTCACACCTCTCTGGATGCTACAAAGCTTCCTCCTTCTTTTTCAGAGGAATTCCTGGAAACTTTGCCTAATGTTTGGCTGTGAGTCTCTGAATTTGTCCCAGGGATACAAAGATCTTACCTCCTGAGTGCTGGGATTAAAGGTGTGCACCACAACATACCCTATGCAGAGTGTTATCAAATTATTTGATGTAATTTTTCCCCAACAGACTTACTTTATAGTAAGGATGTTTGAGAAATGTTCATTTCTCAATGTTCAAATGAGAACTTGAGACAAATGTTCTATAATATGTTTATATCTACATCGCTACTTCCTTTATGCTTACATGTGTAGAGTCACTTGAAATGCCCATCTCCATTGTTTCTTTCCTTCCTCGTTCATATACTTCTAAACACAGTCTGTTAAGTCAGTCATTAAATTTCATTAGCATTGTTCTTCCTTTAATAGCATTAGTTACTTTTTAGTTACTCTTGTATAACAACAATTCATGCATACTTGCTTTGCACACAGTTCTTATGTACAAATATGTATTCTATTTGTTGAAACATACACTTCTCCAACTGTAGTCTTAATGCTTTGTTTCTTTGAAAAATGTTTGTCTTTTTCTTCATGACAATAAAATAATGATATCTTACTTATATATGAAAAATTAGGGCCTCAAATTTTATCTGGCAACCATACTATTCAATTCTTCTTATACTTACTACATGTTTCATGTCTATGACAATGTAATACTAGCCATTATATCTCTTTTCTATTGCCATGAATCTCAAATATTTGAAATAATTAAATGTTTTATAATTGATGTTTATTCATTATTATTTGTGAACATTAGGAAGGGAAAACTATCAGAGAATATTGCCAAGCACTTTTAATGCCAGCTCTCAGGAAGCAGAGGCAAGTTGACCTCTAAGTTTGAGGTCAGTGTGGTCTACACAGTGAATTTCAGGCCTACCATGTATAAATAATGAGATCCTGTCTTTAAAAGTGGTTTTGGGGAGGAGTAAATTTGTATTCTATATTGTCTTTACAATATAGAAAGATTATTTGAATCATACCTATAAACTTCCAATCAGCAAAATGTAATATTTTAGAAGAAACTTTATTCTGACCACAAATGAAGTTTAGAAATAATGGGGCTTCATATTTTTTTTAAAAAAATGGCATGTATATGAATGGTTTGATAGAATCTAAGCCTTCCAGAGCTTATTATCTTGTGCTCATACTGTTATACATGTAATCTGCTGATAGTTCAGTAACTTTAAAGGTTAATTTCTTCCTAAATTCCTTAAAGTAAGAAGTCCTAATTCTTTGTTTACTTTAATTTGTACTTCAAGAGAAAAATCTAGACTATGTAAATTATTCTATGCATAAAAGATTTGCCCCCAAAGTGTTGAATGACCTGGCTTTCCACCACAAACACATTAAAAGCTACATATGTTATCATGGGTTTATAATCTCAGTACTCTAACAATGAGTTGGCAAGTGGAGAGGAGAAAATTCCCAAAGCTTGTTGTATCAGCTTATTAGGCATAGTAAGCAGTGAACAAAGAGAGCCTGTGTCAAGAACAACATCCAAGACAAGGACAGATTCCAGAAATTTTTTTCTGATTACTATGTGGACAATGGCAAGTTTGTGTTCAGACTTGAAGACATGCACAGAGACACACGCATGGGAGAGAGAGAGAGAGAGAAAGAGAGAGAGAGAGAGAGTTTTTTATAGTAAATAAATAATATAAGTAAAATCACTGTGAAATTCTGATAGTTCATAAGTGGAGATAGTTTCCTGATAGGACTCCTTGCATAAATTCAATTGGTCTTTGTTTCTGTACTAAATAAAATAATTCATGTAGCTAATTTTAAAAGATGGAAGTCAGAATAGTACTTAATCTTTCCAGAAGTGCACTATAATCCAATTCTCAGATTATGTCATAGACTCTATCTCTTATAATGCTATTTACTCAGCTTCCATAATTATGTATAATAAATAGGTTCATTTTAAGGAAGATAACTGTTCTATTTTCATATTCTCCTGCTTTCAATTTTTATGCAGTCTTAATAATCCTGTAAACTTCTTTGCTATTTTGCTATTATTTATGATATTATTTAGAATAAAAATGAGCCAATAACTTAAAATTATTACAATAATACACTTTGTGTAGTTGTATAATTTGAAGTTATCATTTTCCCTGTAAACTCAGTCTGCATATTCCTGACTAATGACAAATGGGAATAAATGAATCAATACTTAATAGAAGCAAATTGAGAGATATTCAAGTTTATCATTAATTTTATTGTACCACATACAGAAAAAGAAGACATCATCTTTTTGGTGCAAGGATTCTATGTAACAAACGACTGTAATACAAGTTGTTTTGGGGTTGAAAACATAGATTTTTGCATCTTACTCTTGCCAGTTTCCTTGAGAACATGTCCTTTATCCCGTGATTAAGCTTGGCTCAGCTATGCTTGGACCTAGTTCCCTGAAAAAAGGATATGTATTAGGGAAATTTTCAAGTTTTCCTTAAAGGGAACACTGCTTCATCCTCTTCCAGTGACAGATCAGTAGAATCCACAAGAGCAAGCTATGACAAACATGACTGCTGTTATTCCTGCCATTTTTAGACTGAACTGTTTAGACAATTTCACTATCATTCAGTCACATGAAAAAAAAATCCATTTGGGAAACAAATTCTTACTGAAGAGCAATATAAATAACAAGTTGTTGAAAAATAACTACTTCTATCATAGTGGATTTAAGTCTGAGATCAATAGTACCAAGAAGCTTTTTATCTCACTATGCTCCCTGAGACAGATTTGAAGAATCTCCTTTCATGGCAACTTTAGCCTTTCAGCTACCAGCACAACATCAGTACTATATTCTTCTTGCTTTAAGATCTAAGATTGCCATATTTTGCCTTAATGAAAATGAGGATGATTTCTACTTAATGAATATCTTATACATGTGAATTTACACATATAATTTTTAAATTCTATATTTTCTCTTTGAAAATTTTACAAATATATATAATGTACTTCAATTATACTCAGTGATCCATTCTTCTATCTTAAGGACTTTTATCATATTTCTCTACTAGATTTGTATCCTCTGGTTATGTTTTTTTTAAATAAATGGTTGAATAAATGATTGTACTCACTGAGAACAGTTAATAATCCTTGTGTTACATATGTGTGAGGTCATTCACTGGAAACACAGGTAGCCCAGCAATGGAACAAGCCCTAAAGAAAAGGGACTCTACCTTCCTCAAGATTCATCCACTTCCAACAGCTCCTCAGGCAGGGATGGCTCCCCAGGACCCTCTCCCACTTGGCTTAATATTTTAGGTCGTGTGTAGGTAACCACAGGTGCTGTGAGTTCATGCATTTAGCATCCTTATCATTTCTAAAGGTTAGCACTACACTATTATCCTCTCTTTTATCTAGCTCTTATATAGTTTTTTTGAACAAGGATAAGTTAGGTTGATATAGATGTCTACTCTATGGTACTAAACACTAAAATTGCTTATTCTCAGCACTTTAACAGTAATATGTCTTGAATTAACCATTGCCTTCTTAAATAAAAACCTTCTCTGAATAAAGTTAGAAGTGGTACACACACACACAGAGACAGTTTGGTAGAACTGTTTAGAAAAATATGAATAAGCTCTCCCCTAGAGCCTATGACTTCACAATGAATTTGAGCTGTCTTAAGATTAAACATATGAATTAATATCTGTGCAATAGGTCTCAAATCAAATGAAGAGAATGGTTGTTTATTCTAGTAAACAGTACTGTCACTGTTTTATCAGGATGTACACTGCTGCAGAGTTGGTATTTTGGCATGCAGGGTTTAGTGCTGAATGAGAGACTAGGGATGTCCTTTCTCAGTAACCAGCACAGCACCTTCTAGCACTATGAAATATAGACAGCAGAGAGAATTTATTTTCCAGTTTAAGAATGATTTCTCTTTGCTTTGCTAACAAAGTGTGTGGCACATTCATCAATACATCACTTTACATGTGATGGGCAACATGGTGCAGTAGCAATGCCTGGACTGGTTTTGCAGACTTTTGGGCCTCTAAGGCCAGTAACTCTTAGGAAAATAACTTCTGCATGGCTGTAACATTTTCATCTATGAAACAAGGCATATGAGTGAAGTACTATTCACTAATGCACAGAATCTCCATTCAAAATCACTCTTTAAAATGTTACATTTTAACTAGCTTAAAAATTAGTGGAATTTATTCATGTTTCTTTAAATCTGTACTTTGTATATTAAAATGACACATATACATTTCCAGATAGTGCCCTGTCCTCTTCTCTCGTCTCCAGTCCTTTCTCCTCTGTCTCTCATCATAACTACAGATACCTTTGGCTAAAAATATTTTGAAGCATCAATTGTCTACTGAAAACACCTGAGTCTTCTTATCATTTCTTTGATAGTGCCTCTGTCATAATGGCTTATTTTATGACAGCTTCTGGGTTTGATCTTTTTCTGGATGCTGCTTTTTACTGGTAAAAATTTTCATTTGGTTAGAAATAATTTTAGCTGTATCTTTCTTCTCATTTTCTCATTTATGCTTATGAACTCACCAGCCCCTTTTAGAGCCCATTTTGTCATCTTGTCATGACTTTCCAAATGAAACTCTCATTACTAAAACTTTGTTAGAGAATTTTTGATGAAAATAAGCCTGGAGTCTCTTAGATGCATTGCCAACAGCTTCCTAGTAAAATGATAATTTCATCAAAAGCTTCATATGTATTATATGCAATTTTTCAGGTTTCTGGAAGGACTTTCTAATTACATAAAGCTTTCATGACATTTTATCTGCTATTTCTTTTAGGTTTTGCAAAATTTTGTCAAAACATCATTACGAAATATGTCATTCAGTAGTAGGTGATTGCTCATACCAGTAACCTCCGTACTCAAGACATGGAAGCAGAAAAACTGGGAATTTAATGTCTCCTGTGGTCACATCTTGATCTTGTGGAAACCTGACCCATATGTGAGCTTGACACAAAATGATGAATAAGTATCTCACTTAAAATTGTACACTTTAAGTGAACATTTACTGTTCCACTTATTAGTGTGTGTATTGGCTGAGGCTCCACAGTGTATCTGTTGTGTTATTGAACTATGCTAGAATTGACTTAGCTTCTGTCAGAAGCAGTGGGCTACAGGTTAGTTCAAATAACATAATGTATGCATGTTCTGTTTACTCTCCATTCAGAGACTGAGAACTTTCTGTCAGTGACAAATACAAATAGACTGCAATTGTAACTCTAATTCTTGCTTGATAGTTGTTCTGTTGTATGTAGTTTTGCTGTCTTGAAACTGAAACCTTCCTTTTTGATTAGGCAGAAAAGATGAACTGTAATAGAACTGTTTTCTCTATGCAGTTCTGTAAAAAAAAGAGCTGTTTTGGTGTGTAGAGCACCGTAGAAGAGGGTGGAGAAATCAGAGTAGACACAGGTAGGAGGGCGGAGCAAGTCAGTCTCCATCCAGCCTCCAAAAAAGAAACATGTAAGGTGAGCAATGGGCCATGGGCAATGAGCCACTTGGCAGGTAGATTACTAGAAATAGGTTGAATTAAGATGAAAGAGCTGGCTAGAAATGTACCTGAGACACAAGCCAAACAGCATGAAATTAATATAAGCATCTGAGTCATTTCTTTGAGGGATAAAAGCCATTGCAGGCAAGGTCTGACCTCTGGCCCAAATGGGGCTGGAAGCCATATACAACAAGTTTGCAACTTGCTAATATTTAAGTACCTGAGACAATTTAAATAGTAGGCTATTAATATTTGGATGTATTTTATTAAATTATATGCAATATTCTCATAAATAAGAAGTTAGTTTACATACCATATTTTATTTAATTAAAAATAATTTTTATAAACACATTTTTATTTTTAATTGAAAAATAGATATTTCCTCACATAGAATATCTTGATTATGAATATACATTTCCCTTTCTCTAGCCCTCCCAGTTCTTTTCCACCTTTCTCACATCTAGATACACTTTCTGTGTTTCTTTAGAAAACAGTCACATTACAGCTTAGCAAGCAGGAAGGTTAACACCAGATAGATTTTCACCTCTCCTGCCCTTTACATAGAACTCCCCAGGATCATTTCCAGTTCTGCAAAATAACAACTGCTGCAGTCTCCCTTTCCTGCTTATCCACAACTCCAGAGGACAGCACAGACCTGTTCCTAACTCTGCTGCCAGCATTGATTTATCCTGGCTTCCAAATCTTACAGGGACTTCCTGGGACACCAGTAGGCTGACAGCAGATCTTCACCCTCTCTCCATACCTCCAAGTCCAATATTCTACTCTCATCTGAAGCTCTGTAGCAGAACACATGTACAGACTCCTGTTACCTCATTTCTGGTCTAGTGAATAATAGTAAAATAAAATATAATGAGATACAGCTCTTTATAACGTCTGGCTATGGGTCTCTATATTTGTTTCCTTCTCTTTCAGAAGTAAGCTTCTCTGATGTTAGTTGAGAAAGACACTGACCTTATTTGTCTTTTTTTTTATTAGTAATATAACTTTATAGTTATTAGACTTTAAAATTAATGTATAGTTATATGAAATATATGTAGAAAGCAAAAATAAACATGCAGTGAATCAAATATATGTGAGTCTTTACAGTATACATATTATAAGACAATTTTAAAGCATTCATCAATTTTCAGAAAAAGTATAATTTGCTGAGTGTTCTTGACTGAAAAATACTGAAAATTTATGAAAATATCCTATGCTTTATATTTTTAAGATATACTAAAATATTCACTAATTATTCAAATAACAAAAAGGCACAAATGAGGTTTATAATATTATTTCATGTGGTTAATGATTTCTATGATTAAAATTTATGTAATTGGAAATGGCTTATAATTATATTAGTATAATAACATACTTGCCTTTAAATTTTATTTGTATTTATTGTAATATTGACTTTAAATTTAAGTTTGTTTTGATTTTCTTTTTTTTTCTTCTTTATTTATTTTGTATTTATCAAAAAAAGCAGTAAAATGAATTTAAAATGCTGAAAAGTTAAAGATAACTATAAAGAAGATAAAAATCATAAGAATGACTTATCAAGGGTGATAATGCAAATAAGATTGCTACACATATATTTACTTTGTGTTCAGCTTTCCCTCTGAATTTTTTTTCCATCCTTGTATATCCTTATCAAGGTCCCTTCCCCCTCCCACCACATCAGGTCATTTTTCTTCTCCGCAACTCCCCATCCCCTCCCTGGGCAGGGAGCAGACAGTCCTATGGTCCCACTGACCCAATAATGCTTGGATCAGTCTCCACTCCTGGTCAAATCCAGTTTTGTTTGATATTCTTAATGTTATTGCTAATACAAATAATAACTATTATTAAGAATATTATTAGAATTCAAACAAACTGAACACTTAATTGTAAGTTACTATGGGTTATTATCTAATTGCCTGAATTTAAAGTAATCAGATTTTTAAACTCATTCAAATGTTCAAGAATGATTGATCAATTATCAACGTTGATATTTGTGCAGAAAGTGATTTATGAACAATTATAATAAAACCTAACAATCACATTGGATATTGTCTACCATTCTGTGTAAGTTTTAGTTCACAATCTTACAACAAAACCTTGATTCCCTCCTGAAATGAAATGATCTAATCTACCTCTTCTTTCTTTCTTCCTTTCTTCTTTTCTTTGGCTTTCTCTCTCTCTCGTGCTCACTCTTTCCCTCTCTCACACACACGTGCAAACAAACACAGTGATGTTATCTACGTCTGTTACTAGTCGCAGGGCACAAACATTAAAATAATTCAAAAGCATAAATATATCAAAACACTTTTGCTACTGAAGAATACATGTTAAATTTTAATATCTGTAAGTATTCAATTTTGTATAAAAATTCCATTGATTTTAATGAAACTCCAAAGCCTTCGAATGTTTATTTAGGAAATGTGTATCAAGGGCAATTTATTAAGCCTATAAAAATATTCATAAACTTAGGATACTACCTTTGGTTTTGTACAAAATTGGCTAATGTATTACAGCTTTACACACATGATCTCCTATCGTTTGCAAGTCACAGAAAATATCTCAACCTTGACAAATTTTAGTACTTAACACTATAAAATAAATAGGAAATGAGGTCTTAACATTTTCAGAAAAAAATGTCTTCACCTATTCTAGTTAAAAGTAAAATTATTGAGCACAAATAAGACAAACAAATGACATTTCAGGAAGTATCTTGAAAGGAAAACATAATCATTCTAGAATAAGTAGAAATATTTGGAAAGAATCTCAAAGTAAAATAAGGAAGTGATAAAACAGAAACAAATAGGTATCTGATGAAATGCCACATTCTTATGTATTTTTTTGCAATAAATGTATTATCAAATAAATGAAAACTTAACTTTAAACAGGAACCCATGCCTGAGTACTGATGAAAAACTATTGTTGTTCAGCAATACTTTTTTCAAATGTCCAAGCTATTTTCTAAAAACACTTTATTTTAAATTATGTTCATAAATTGGCAAAATCTGAAATTACTAAATGCTAATGATTCCCAATGCACTGTTTAAATACAAATACATTTTGCTTAATGTTTATTTCAAATCATATGTATGAGATAGTTATTAAACAACTCCTAAGTTTTGAAATGTGCAACATGTTATTGTTCATGGTAATAGGGTATTTGTTACTGTTTACTTATATCTTGGCATCAATGTCCTGTCCACACCTTCCTGTCCTTCCTCCTAACAGTTTCTGGTAATCACTTGATGTAGTCTGTAACTACCTTTTTATGATACAGTTGAATAATATTATCTGGCAGTTGCTGTTCTTAATTTTGCTTATTTCACTTCATATGGGAATCTGAACTTTTCTCTTGTCATCTTGAAACAAATTATTCCTGTATATTTCTAAAAAAATAAGTCAATGTCAACATGTGCCACATTTTTAAAATTCTTTTATCAGTTAAGGAGAAATTAGCATTCCCTTTTCTTGTCATTCTAACTATTGTAAATTATTTATTTCTCTATTTAAAAGAGAATTACAAAATGAGAGACAAAACTAAAAAACAGTGTAGAACCAATATAAGTCACTTCAAAGTGTAAAAATTAATTCATCAATGTGATTGACTTCATGATGAAATTATTTATTATTAGCACAATCCTTTTTTTAGCACAGTTCTTGAAATAAGAAAGAAACTAGACAGTTATTGAATTTTCCCTGATTTACATATATTAAAATACAGATCATTTTTTCCATTTTATTTTTTCATTAAAAATAGAACTTTCTGCTTTGAAAATTATTTGGAAATTGGATACTGAGTTGTAAAATTGAATAACAAGCTGTATTTTCATGTTTGGGAATGTAAAAATAATTCTAAAATATTTATTAGGGTGAAATACTCAAAAAGTAAATTATGTTTAAAAATTTAAGACTTTAAATTATATCATTATACATAATTTATAAAAGTATAAAATACATTGGAGTGGAGTGTAGTGTATTGCAGGGCAGATAGCTTTGAAAAATAAGAAACTTGTATAGATTTTTGCACTGTAGAACATTAGAATGTAATTACTTTTTACTTACTTGTGGGTAGATTCCAAATGTTCAGCCTCTTGCTCTCTAGCCTTTCTTATACATCTCTAGTATTCACTGTTATAATTCCAATCTACACTTAATAACTTCCACATAAGTGGGAATTGCAATGTTTGTGTTTCTGCAACTGACATGTATTATTGTTCTCGATGTCTTCTAGTTCCACCTTCAAAAAAGAGTAATATGAAAAAAAGAGTAATATGCTCTCACTTTTTATGAGTGAATGACTGTGTTCTCTCAGCACATCTCTGTCACTCCTATATATAACCATGCATGAATATGGGAACAGCTGTAGTTATGTAAAATAATTTAATAACTAAGTTCTTAGTGCTTCAATATTCATGATGATTCAAGAATTTTTGATGTATAAATACTATACTTTTTAAATATAAACCCACGATTAAGAAGATGCTTTCAGTCTTTCAAGAAACCATGTTATTTTCCTTAAACTAGCTGTTCCTGATGTATAATACTAACCATATATGCGAATTCTTTCTTCATTGCTTAGAAGCATAACTTCGTAAATGTTTTTCCTAATGCTCATATTTAACTGGAGTCTGATGCTATCTCCAAGTGGTTAATAGTTTAAAGAATAAAATAGCCAAGAGATTGGTCACAGTTACAATTTCAGGGCAATAATAGGTTAAGTTTGTGTCTACATAGAAATGTGATGTGATAGGTTTTTGGGTTAATGTCTGGATCCTCAATTCTATTCCATTCGTCCACAAGTCTGTTTTTATGACAGTACCAGGCTGTTTTTACTACTGTAGCTCTATAGTAGAGCTTGAAGTCAGGGATGGTGATACCTCCTGAGGTTCTTTTGTTGAGTAAAATTGTTTTGGCAATCCTGGCTTTCCTGTTATTCCAAATGAAATTGAGTATTGTTCTTTCAAGGTCCAAAAAATATTGTGTTGGGATTTTGATGGGCAGTACATTGAATCTGTAGATTGCCTTTGGTAGAATTGCCATTTTTACTATGTTGATCCTACCTATCCAGAAACATGGGAGAGCTTTCCATTTTCTGATATCCTCTTCAATTTCTTTCTTCAGTGATTTAAAATTTTTGTCAAATAGGTCTGTTACTTCTTGGTTATAGTTACTCCAAGGTATTTAATGCTATTTGCAGCTATTATGAAGGGTAATATTTCCCTTATTTCTTTTTCAGCTCTTCTATCTTTAGTGTATAGAAGGGCTACTGATTTCTTTGAGTTAATCTTGTATCCTGCTACATTGCTGAAGGTGTTTATCAGCTGTAGCAGTTCCTTGGAAGAATTTTGTGGGTCACTTATGTATACAATCATATCATCTGCAAATAGAGATAGCTTCACTT
>PVIH01002660.1:128122-156733 GCA_004025045.1 Sigmodon hispidus | reverse complement strand
CTCCTTAATCTCTTTTCGTTCTCTTATTGCTTTAGCTAAAACTTTGAGAACTATATTGAATAGATAAGGGGAGAGAGGACATCCTTGTCTAGTTCCTGATTTTAGTGGGATTGCTTTGAGTTTTTCTCCATTAAGTTTGATACTGGCTGTCGGCTTCTTATAAATCGCCTTTATTATGTTTAGGTATTCTCCCTGTATTCCTGATCTCTCTAGGGCTTTATTCATAAAGGAGTGTTGGATTTTGTCAAAGGCTTTTTCTGCATCTAAGGATATGATCATGTGGTTTTGTTCCTTTAGTTTGTTTATATGATGGATAACATTTACAGTTTTTTGTATGTTAAAACAGCCCTGCATTTCTGGATGAAGCCTACTTGGTCGTGGTGTATGTTGAGGTATTTGATCCACTTGGATTTGAGTTTTGTGCAGGTTGGCAGGCTTGGATCTATTTGCAATTTTCTACACACTACGAACCAGCTATGCCAACACCATTTGTTAAATCTTTTTTCCATTGAATATTTTGGGCCTCTTTGTGGAAGATCAGGTGTTCATGGGTTTTTGGGGTTAATGCCCAGATCCTCAATTCCATTCCATTGATCCCCAAGTCTGCTTTTATACCAGTACCAGGCTGTTTTTATTACTATAGCTGTATAATATAACTTGAATTCAGAGATGGTGATGCCTCCTGAGCTTCTTTTGTTGAGCAAAATTGTTTTGGCAATCCTGGCTTTGATTTCATTCTCTGTAATCACATATGAATAGAACAAACTTTCACATCAAATGTTAAAGAAGAGTTAGGTGCTTTGAATCACATCTTTTTCCTGGGATATTTGAGGCCAAGAAGGTAGAGCTATAATTCTAAAGACAGGTTGGGCTACCTATTGACTTCATGGCAAGAGTGGGATACATATTAACTACTCTCTCTCTTGAACAAACAAAAATCTTACTCAAATTTTTCTTAGTGTGTTATCAAAATACTACAAATGCCTTCTTGGGAGCTATCATACCTTTTGCCATGCCTGGCAATTGTGAAGCCTATAGAACAGCTCATTCATATCAACAACTGATTCAAACAAATACAATTCCTCCAAATATTGTCAATCCATCATGTCCGTTGGACCTGGACAGAGATACATACTATTATTTGATCAGAAGGTAAGCTCTGTCCTGTTTTTACCCTATTTTCCTACATAAATACAAAGGTTCCCTGGTGCTTAGCACTTCAGGGAAATCCACTTCCCAGATTTCTTTCTCAGCTTCACTGTAAAATCCATTTCTTTTTTTTTTTTTTCATTGAGAAAACATTTATTTAACTTTTTCCTTTCTACTTTAAGTTTCAGAAGAGATTTTTCTTGATTTGTTAACTATTCTATTTTCTTTTCTTTTTCTTTTTCTTTTTATATTATTATTATGAACAAAGAAGTCACACTTTCTATCCCTGTATATCCCCATTCAAGGTCCCTTCCCCCTCCCACCACATCACGTCATTCTTTCTTCTCCACAACTCCCCATCCCCTCCCTGAGCAGGCAGCAGACAGTCCTATGGTCTCACTGTCCCAGTATTGCTTAGTTCAGTCTCCACTCCTGGCAGATCCAGTTTTCTCCGCCCAACCTCAAGACTGAGTCAGGTGTTCCTCTCGCATCTTTTGTAAGTTTTCGCACTATTTTTTCTAAGTAAACAGGGATTGCTTACTCACAAATCACAAAGATACAGCTTCTTGTGGTCCCTAGCTTAACTTTTTTTTCCCTAATACCAGTTTTCCTAATGTTATTCAACACCATACAGCATGTAATAGGATCAGCATATTTGTATTACCTGTCTTCTCTGTTCAGATTTTAAACTTCAAAGACAAAGTTCTTATTTATTTAACTTTATGCATTTTTCAATCCTCAATATTAGTACTCGAGCTGACACATTATCTTAATTTATTAAAAATGAGTACCTTTAGGAGTATAAAAGATTGACATTTTAAAATATTTCATCAGTATTTTCTATGCATTTTTATTTACTCATATGGTAATCCTATTTCCTATTCACGGAATTCTTTCATGTGCTAAAATAATTTATACAGTTAAATAAGTAAAAACTTTAAATGCAATGACAAGAGGTAGCCTTTTCTTCTGTCCTTAATAGTTATGTAATCCATTTGATGTCCTCTTGCATAGAAAAGAAGGAATGTCAAGATCTACATATCAATTACTCCAGTGCACACATTCTGTCAAGTGAGTTGCTCTGGCTAAACTTGTATATTTTATACCATCCTTTCTCGTTCTTTGTTCTCTCTCTCTCTCTCTCTCTCTCTCTCTCTCTCTCTCTCTCTCTCTCTCTCTCTCTCTCTCTTTAGAGGTTCATTTTTCAAGCACATTACCTTGGCATCACTGACAAAGATTACTCTTTTTTTTTTTCTCCCACATCAAGGCTGTTCATGCAACACATCTCAAAATTCTGCTATTTCTTCCTGTTCCTGTCTTTAAAAGCTGTTACTTCCTTTCTGTTATTGAAGCCAAAAACCTCAGCCTAATATCTTCATCTAACAAACATGAGTCAGCAAACTTTTTTAAACTTTTTTTCTTTTTTTTTTTTTTTGCAAAACTACTGTGAATTGGACTTTAATTCGTGCCCAACTCTTCTGATCTTGAGTTCATACTGACTTACCTAGGTAGTTTTAAGAAAATAAAACAAATTGCTTGCAATATTAGAAATAGTTTTGTTATAATTGTTAGCATTTGTATTTCTGAGATAAACAGACATAGTTTTTACTTTAGAATCAAAATTTATTAGGATATATTATGCTAATAAAGCTCCCGGGTTACAGCATCAAATGGTAATTTACATGAGTACAAGTTCATCCCCTCATATAGCTATACACTACACAGCAACTATCATGTGAAATGCAAACACACAACAGCACAACATAAGACATACTTATTTTTTTTTTAGTGAGACTCTTGACCTGAAAATATAACTCAGTGGTTAATGCAGCTTATTGCATTATCATGAATACCAGGGCATAGATATCTCCAACCAAATAAGCCAGCCATTCCATAATTACTTCTAACTCTCACTCTAAGGAAGCTCTTGCCCTTTTCTGGCCTCTGCCTGATCATAGACAGGAGTAACATGTAACATGTACACTACACACACAAATAATAAAACAGCTACAGATTTAGCAGGAACTGGCATCTCTGGTCTCTGTAAGAGCCTGCAGTTGTGTGGATATTACCACACAATGGCACAAACATATAATTGAAATTACAAAACAGTAATTGCTTTTATAAAACATTTTCTGCCATATTTTAAAAGAATTATTATTATGTGCATCCTGAGAATTACAACAAGTTACTGACTTGCAATATGTTATTTAGTACCTTTTTGCAGGAATCTTATACTTGTAATAAAAGTGTGTGTGTGTATACTTGTGTATGTGTTTGTGTGTGTGTATGAAATATATATTTAATTCAAATCTTTATGCACTATGGGTGAGATTGCCATCTGCCAATGAGCACTCAAATTTTGTTTCCACAAGCCTTATATTGTCTTATTATAAATAACAATCAAAGAAAGAATCAAGGTTTCCTAACAAAGAAGGGAATGCAAGAGACCCATGGATACTTTGTGGTTTCTTTCACTGAGCTAAAATCTTTCAGCTATAATTTATTTTCAATTTGAGGCTTTGGTTTGATGTATTGTAAGAAGGCAATGAGGTGCTTTGGATACTTAGATTTAGACTCTTGGAAGTGTCATTTGGATCACCAGAGACAATTTCAGTTCATCTTTGCTAAATTTCAACAATAAACCGGATTGCAATGACATTGCTTTTCATCCAACACAAGAGTAGAAGCCACTTTTTATTTTCAGTTCAGTATGATGATCATAGTCTTGTCAAGTAAGGCCAGGGTGGAAAATCCATTCACCAAATATAACTTCACAATTTAAGGCAAAATAAAAATTGTCTGTAAGATAGAAAGAGATGATGAAATCTTAAGACATAAAAAAGTAAGATAAATTGAATTTTCTAGATTAATGTTTAAAAGGGCCCAGTGAATTAGAGTAATATTGTTCCTCTTTCTGAAAGAGAAGATGCAGTTATGACTTGCTAATAAAAAAAGCTTCAAATGTCCTTCTAATGCTGAAGTGGACCAGGAATTGATCTAGATAAATTGGAGTTTTTACAGAAAGAGACACTTTGCACTGCAATAAGAAAAAAAATACTCTTTACAATAAATAAAATATACATAATTTTCATGACACATAAAAAATAAATAATTTGTTTTTGAAATCATATTTAAATTGGATTTCTATATTATAAAATAGAAACATGATATTCATTTTATTAATTTGACAATAGTTTTATCTGATCAGAATTTTATAATCTGTAATATTATTTTTAATCATATATATATGCGTATATATATATAAAGAATTTTGATTTACTTTCACGTATGTGACAGAAAGACAAGAAAGGTATGATCTAACCAAGAGAGAGCAGGAAAACAGATTATCTGTATAAAAATTGCCCTTTCATTTACACTGCCTTTCTTCTAGGTCCTCTGAACTTGAGGAAAACACTTTGCTGTGAGCATCTCTGATTTTCCCAAGAAAGGAGTAGTGTCAGGGTATTGAAGTCTGTGCTCCACTAAAGAAGGCTACAGTTGGCTTACAAGTCAATTTTAAAAATACTTACAGCTTCACTTTTCTTTAACAATTCCTTTGCTCAAAATGTTCTTGGCACTCTTGGCCTGCCTTGAAATTGATCCTGGATTTGAAACTGACAACTGTGAACTAGCAAGAAAATGTCCCTGTGGGGATTTTCATGTCAGAAGGAAATTCAAATACAGTTCTGTTTTTGCTGGTTAGGGTTCATCAAGCAGTCACAAACAAAGATTCTTATCATTGGAGATCTTTAGACCATTCAGAAATGTAATGTGTATTTTAGTGCAAATATAAGTATATTTGCAATAAAATGTAATATAATACACATATCACATATTACATGATACTCTGGATAGGGTTGGAAGCAGTATCACATCATCAAATACATTAATATTTCTGTACCCAAAATGAATAATGGCCACATTAAAAGAACTATGTGGCAAATTGGAGACTTTGTTATGGCAATTTTATTTCTCTTTTCAAAATAAATAAAATATTTTCAGTGCTTATTGTATTTTTTGTTGTAGAGAAGATATTATAAGATTTTACTTGATAAATATTTGCTTTAGTACCAGTGGAAACATTTTTAAAATCATTAAAAGCACTGTTGAGGAATTTTCGAGATTAGATAGACAACTCTCCCATTTTAATGTGTACCCATTTTGTGTGAAGAGATGTGCTGGAAGAAACACAAAATATTAAGAACGAGCAGAAGTTAGCATTGAGAAAACTAATGTGCCAATAGATTTTGTGAAATGTGGCTTAAGAGAATAATGCCATCTTCACATTTGAAGTAAAATAGACTATTTAATAACTTTTCTGAAACTATCTTTGCCCCTTCTACCCCACTATCAGACCTACTATCACAATGGACCAAACTGAACCATAAAAACATTTGTGTTTTTCCTCTGCTGCTATATAACGAGTGGGGTGAGAATTTTAGGGTTGAGTTCTGACACATTGCTTAGAATATACATGATAGTTACAATACGCACTGTACATCTCACAATGGTAGGGATGAAGGCTGCCGTAAAGAAATTAGGTGAAGTTTAATCTCTCAACACTACTTTTTAACCGTTTATCTGTCTTTTTACTCTTTGTTACCAATGTGTACTCACTAATTAATGTTTAGCATTAGACAGCCTTTCAGTGGCTTGATATCTTCTTTTGCCCTAAAAAGGATTTTTGATTTCTTGTGATTTGAATTCAAAATTATCTGTGCAGCTAAATTCAAAAACACTTCATTGTATAAATTGATAAATTCTTTTGTTTTTTATAGTTATTTAATTTAGAAACCAATTACATATATGCTTATATATATTTCAAAGTAGTAGTTAATATTTGATTTATCATGTTTACTGTTATCACTTCTTCTGAGTAGATATAAAGTACTAGAGATTTATAAAGTTAGTATGCAAATATCTAGCAGATGTTCACTGTAATATAAAAGAAAACATTAGGTGAAATATGCAGAAAGAACAATCTTATAATTAGTGATGACAATTACTAATTTTGATTTATAAATATTAAATATATGTATATATATAATAAAATTTCTTTAAATACTGGAATTATCACAGGCCTCCCATGTACAATATTTAGATTTTTAAAAAGAATGACTTGGTCTCAGCGTATTGCATCTAATAATTGTAGAGTTGCCAATTTCAAATGAATATGATAATTTACAACTCTAAATGTTTCTAACTGCTTAGGAATTGTAATAGGTCAAATGTCCCATTTCAAGTTCATCTCCTTAATTTTCCAGTCTTTTTGTTTTTTTCCCACTGTATAGTGCATTCAAGCTAATTATAAGCCATTTGAATTATAGACACCATTCACATATTTGCATGATTTTCTATTAAAAATAAAATTCTTCAAAAACTATCTAACAAAGTATTAATAGCTGGTATGTCAAACATATTTTCATTAAAATTAATATCTTGAAAATGGAGAAAATGCCAGACTGCAAATTTTCTATATTTCCAAGACATATTTGGGGCCTAAAATTGTGGAGTAACTAAGCTATCTCATCTTGGATAGGCATGCTAAAAACTTCTTTCACCTAGAACAGATCCGTCAAGATTGACCATCTGTGAGAAGTTGTAGTTAAACATAGTAAATTATAGAAAATTGGCTGGGAAGAGATTAATGAGTTACTTGGAGTTGTAGTTGTGGAAGAGATAGTTGTACTCTCCTTCTGGGTTTCAAAGACAAGTTCACAGAGAAGCTGAGAGAACATTTTATGACATTGGGCTAAAATAGGAAAATGGTTGTCAGTGCTGAATTTTACTTCAAATTGTGTGTCCTCTTAACTAGAGAAAATTTATTCTTTCTATTGGCCATGAAATAAAAGCCATGGCATAGGTTTGAAGCAATCTGCTTTGGGAATGTGCAGAGGTATGTTTATTAATTTGTAAGTTAGAATATTTGAATATTATATGACATTAGTTTTTCCATTAATTAAATATTAATAAAAAGGGGGTTTCAGAATTATATAAAATATTAAATATGGTAAATGCTAGGATTATCCAGATAGAAATCAAGGCAGGCAATGTCAGGGTCATGGTCTTATGTAATGAAAGAAAGGGAAAAGAATAATAAAAGAAAACCACAATGATAAAGATATGGAAATGCATATTTCCAACAAGATTTATTGTATTAAAAAGTAAAATAAAGCACAGTAAGATTAAACAAAAGCTATTTTAGACATTTAAAATGCCGTAACAGAGAATATGTACTTGGTATGATACATAATATGTAGAAGACATGAGGTCATGAATGGTGGTATTCAGATTTATATTTAAGGTAAGTAAAATATGTTTTTGGCATTATTGGATAATGGTCATTCTAGGAAATGACATCTCTGAACATCCTTGATATGTCATATGTTTTCAGTTATTTGACAATAACAAGTAATAATTTTAAATATTAATTTTTGTTATTGTATAATCAAAAAATTAGATGGTTTGTTCCCTTTTGAGAAACTCATGTCTTGGTGCATGTCTCAAGTTGTGAATTTTTATTTATTTATTTATTTATTTGATGTTGACTTCTTGGGGCATTTTAAACACCTATTCCCTATCATCACTAAGTATATTTGGTAAAGATATTTTCTCATTCTGTGAAGAGTATTCTTCATACGAGAGCTATTGTATTATTTACTTTACAGAAACCATTTGATTTCTTGGGGGTCCCATTTGTTAATTGCTGTTCTTAATGTCTATGATATAGAGCTCTAGTTTTGAACGTCCTTATCTAAGACAATGAGTTCAGATATCTTTCTCATTTTCTCCTCTGTCAGATTCTGAGTGCTTTGATTTGTGTTGAGATCTTGGGTCCATTTAAATTGGATGTTTGTACAGATCAGTTAGAGATTAGGGTGGGTATCATTCTTGTGTATTTACCTGCACAGTTTGACCATAACCATTTATGAATGATGCTGTCTTTTCTCCAATATCTGTTGTTAGCCTCTTGGCCAATAATCATATGGTAATAGAAATGCTGGCTCAGAAATGGACCCTAAATTCTGGCCAATCAATCTATAAAACTTTAAAACTTATTTTTCTTTCATATACTACATCCTGACCACAATTTCTCCTTCATCTCCTCTCCCAGACACCTCACCACTCCCTCCCTGCCCTGCCATCCGCTTCTTTTTTTGTTTTCTTTCAGAGAAAGGCAGGCCTCCCAGGGACATAAATTAAACATGAATTATAAAGTGACAATAAACCCAGGTTCCTAGGCACCTCCCCTCATGTGAGGCCTGAAGGAAGCAAACAGTATGAGGGAAAGGATCCAAAATCCAATGAAAGTGTCAGAGACAGCACCAACTCTGTTAGGAGTCCTTCAAGACTTTACGCTTCAACCATAACATATACTCATAGAGCAGAGGTCAGTCCTTTGCAGGCTCCCTTTGCAAGTTCAATCTATGACCTTCTACTTGGTTAATTAATTTTGTGGGCTGTTTGTTGTTGTTGTTTTATTTCTGATTTTTGTGAGGTCGTTGACCTCTTTGGCTCTGACAATTCCTCCTCCTCCTCCTCCTCCTCCTCCTCCTCCTCCTCCTCCTCCTCTTCGAGAGGATTTCTCCAGCTTTCTCAAGTGTTTGATTGTGGGATCAATGAGATTTTTTTTTGTGATTCCTCAAGAAAAATAAGATTATTTTGAGTTCTTTTGAAGAACTGCATTTAAATGCTTATGGAATGACTCTTAACATTTTATATTATTAATCCTACCAAACACAGCAAAGAGGGCATTTTCTCCATTTTTTTGATATCTTTATTTATTTATGTCTTTCCTTATGACTTTAATGCTTACATGTATAATTCCCCTTACTCCAAGATACATTTTGTTGAGGCTAGTGTGAATGCAATTTTTTCCCTGATTTTTTTCCTTTTTTTTAATCTGAATACAATAAGACTATTGAGTTTTATATATTAACTTTATATCATTCTACTTACTGAATTATTTTTTCATATTTCATATATCATATAGCCATGTTTGATCAAATTTTTGTATAAAATCATATTTTCTGCAAAAATAATAGATTGAATTTTCTTTTTCTTTTTATATCCCCCCTACCTCTAATTTTGTCTTGATACTCCTGTGAGGCCCTCCCTTCTCTGAACAGAAATGGAGCAGAGGTGGATTTGGGAAAGAGGGATGTTGGAGGAGAAGGGCTGGGAGAAGTAGAGAAAGGGAAAATGGAATATATGAGAGAATAAATCAACCACTAAAATAATATAAATAAATAAATAAATGACTCCAGGTATTACATTCAACCTGTCAGAAGGAAGTAGGCATTGTTTTTTTAAAAATTAGATTTTATTGTAAATACTTTGGGTTTTTCTACATTTAGCAATATGTTGGCTGTGCATGCATTATAGACTACTTTTATGTTAAAATATATAACCTTTATCTTTAGGTTATCTTAGACATTTATCATGAATGGATATTGGATTTTTGTCAATGGCCTTTTCTGAATCTAATGAGATGATCATGTAATTTCAGTCTTTCAGTGTATTTATGTGATCATTTATTTTCATATATTTTCAACCAACACTTGAAGGTTTCTTAAACTAAATGTTTTGATGAATTCTTGAATTAACTTTTTAAATATTTTATTAAGAATATTTACTTCTCTGTTCATTGGAGATATCATGCTATAGCTTTATTTTTGGTGTTTGGTTTTGATATCAAGATAATAGTAGTTTCATAAAAATTATTTGGAAATATTTATTTTATGTTTGCAGAAAGTTTTGTAAGTATTGTTTTTCTTTGAAAATTCAGTAGTATTTATGCTAGATCAATCAAATGGCCAATACACTTTTTTAACTTAGAAAATCATTATCTATATAGGAATTACAAAATGAAACCATTTTGATAGTTTCATCTTAGTCAGAATAACTAACACACACACACATAAACATGCACACACACATACACACAAACAGTGACATTTTCACAGGGCCTTTGGGAAACAGAGACATATGCTAATGTGTACAGTCATTATGAAAATCAGGTGTAGTGAGAAATGGATATATCACAAAAATCTAGTTATACTACTTTGCATATTGGAGATAAGTAATCAAAATTTCTATCAACTGAATAATTGCTAATGAAAATATGGTGCATTTATTCAGTGGAAAGATATTCAGTTGCTAAGAGAAATAAAATTGTGAAATTCTAAGATAAATTAACAAAGCTGGGAATAATCAGTTTGAGTAATAAACAATTATTCTGAATGAGGTAAACTGAAGTCCAAAGGACAAGCTTCATCTTTTATTTTATTTATAAATATTGGATTTGAATATTTAGATTGATATACTTTATTTGCAGTATCCATAATAGTCAGAAATTATCTCATCAGAGGCATAAGAGAGGGACATTTGATGAAGGGGAAATAGAATATCATGACATTGGCATTAAGATTAAAAAAGAAATAATAGGAAAAGTGAGTTAAATTGGGCTTAGGGGCTAAGAGTACTTGTTACAGGAAGAAAGATAAAAAGAAACTATATTAAAACATTTTAAAAAGTCATTTAGACTAAAACTCTACAACTTTACACATTCATGAGAGAAAGAGAGAGGCAGAGAGAGAATTAAAATAGTTAACCTATAAAGTGGTACTAATGACCTTACTAGACACCCCTGATTAGCATCCAAAAGGCCTAATATTAGGAATGAAATACTTTTATTGGAGTTGTTTTTTAGAGAGGTCCCATATGTCTTCAAACATTAGAAGCCATTGCCATTGTCATTGGTCACCTTCCAGAGCTTGAAGATAAGATCTTATTGCTGAAAGAAGCATGTAGTTGAGCCAAAGGTTATGATGTTATCAAGCTTCAATGATATTAGCTAGCTTTTAAATTGCTAAAATGTTCTCTGCAAGGTGCTGGAAGAGAACAATAATAAACAACATTACTCTTCTGTGAACCATGAGAGCTAGAAAATCACTGACTCATCATAGACATGCCTTGCAATAGTAGCATGAAATAATGAGAGTAACCAACAACTTTTTAATTAAATTTAAGTCCTATTCCACAAAGTGAAAGACATATCTGTTGTGGGTTAATGTACCTTTAAATCCTCATAAGAGAGGGATTCCATTTCCAGAGGATTATAAATAAGGTGAAGTTACAAGGTAGTAGTGCTAAAAGTAATGTGGACTCTGTAAGAAATAATTAAAGTACTTAAGAGATTGCAGAATGCTCAGACAGAAGGTGAGGTCTATATGACATCATGTGTTTTTGTGTGAAATATCCCTCAGAGGGCTGGTTATTTTAACACTTGATGCCTAGTTGATAGTGCTTCTAGGGAAGTTTTGAGAGGTACAGACATTTTTGAGAAAGTATATTGCTGAAATTATTCAAATACGATGCACCATACAAGGGTTAATATTTATTAGAGGGAGAGAATGACTTACACATACAAAGAGCGATTCTAGAAGATTCAGAAATCCACACTGGGACATTCAGCTTTCTCCCAGAGAGATGAGGAACAAAACATGCCGTCTGGTCCATGTTCCCATGCTTGATTCTACCTAGCCAGACCACAATAGGGGTCTGGTCTTCGGGGTCATTAGGATACACCGAGATGACCAGAACTTCCCTATATAAAGCCAGCATTCCACTATAAAAGTATGTCCCATAGGGTGGGCTTTCAGAATATGTAACCCCAAACAACTTCCATTTTGTTCTCTTTGCCTTATGCTTCTGATTCAATATGTGAACTTTTCAAAAGCAGCTATAACCACCTTAGCTACTATGCTGCCTAGCAATAATGGTTTCATATTTTGGAACTGGTAGTTTATATACATTTCTACTACATGTTGCTATTGTACATTGTATTTATTACAGCAACAGAAAGTTACTAATGCAGAATTTAGTAAGAGAAAGTGTACATTTACTATAAGAAACTTTACCATATTGGGTTTTGGAGAAATGTATATTATTTTAGAAATTGCATTAGCTCAACTATGTTCATAGCAGCATTATTTGAAATATCAAGAATCTGGAAACAACCTAGATGCCCATCAACTGAAGAATGGATTAAAAAATTGTGGTACATGTACACAATGGAGTACTACCCAGCTTTAAAAAAATGATATCCTAAAATTTGAAGGCAAATGGATGGATTTGGAGAATATCCTCCTAAGTGAGGTATCACAAACTCAGAAAGAGAAGCAGAGGATGTACTCACTCATTAGTGGACTTAAAAAAAATGTCATTGTACAAGAGCTCAAGGCTAGAACATAGTTAAATGACACAGTGCTTCACGTGTGTATGATGGCCTCTGGCAGAGGTGTGGTTGAAAAGGGATTTTTGTTTCATTTAAGGATGTTTAATTATGCCCCTGTAGATAATTGAACAGCATGAATGAGCTTTTTTTTTAAATGGGGAGATCATAAGCGTGGGTATGAAACTGAAAGAACTAATAACTGAGTTTTATGAAGTGTATGATGTAAAATCACCAAATAATAAAAAAAGAAAAAAGAAATACTATGATTAATATCAGGGTTTAACTGGCTTTGTAACATTTAAAGGCTTTGCTTATTTTTTAAGTTTTATGTAATAATATGATTTGTACTAGTCTTAGTTTTTAAGTTACAGTAGAATTCTGTAGTAAGTCCATATTTTTGTGTTTGTTTTTGTTATTGCTGCTTTTTTATTTTTAGTATGTAGTATTTTATTAGTATTTCAAGCAGGTTACAAAGTATGCATTTGTTAAAATCATTCATTGAATATAGGTTTAATTTTGCTATCTAAACACTTACCATTATTTTCAGGTTCAATTTATTGAAATAGATTTATAATGTATGTCTTTAAGATTTTCTGTAATTTCATTCATATCTGTTATAATGTTTGTCTTTCAATTTCCAGTTTTATTGAAGTAGGTCTTCCCTTTTTTGATCAATTTGGTTAAGAATTTGCCAATTGTGTTTTATCCTTTAAAATAAATAAATAAATTAAAAAGAAAGAAACTTGGACTAGCAAAATAGTTGATTTCTGTAAACTGACCTTAAAGAGCCTACTTTACATGAATTTAGAAGGTCATAGTGTTAAAATCAATGTGTGCTATAGATGCTTCAATCCTAAGATTCAAAGAGAAAACAAGGAATTTAGAAGCAATTTGGATAGAGAGTATTTATAAGATGTTCTGGAAAATAATCTAGCTTTCTATGCTCATTTTCAGAAATTTTCCTGAGGCTAAATTATATAGTAATAAAGTAAATTTATTTGAATAAAGAAATTTCAACTCAGCACTATGTTAAATCTGTAGCATAGATATTAATGGATTTAATAGACATGTCTACATTACAAAAGAGAAAGTGAGGGAGAAAGAAGTCTGAAATGTATAGTTGAAGATAAAAAAAAAAGCACCAGGAAACTTATTTCTGTGGCCAAGGGTTGAGGTGAATGAGAAAGATTAGTTTTAATATGAAGTGGCATCCTGTTTTGCATCAGGACAAGCTTACACAGTATTAAGCTGACTCTTAATGACTTATCATCACACACACAATTAATCTATATTTTATCCCTCATCAAAGAATCTTCTATTTATTTATAATAGATGTTGTTAAAACATAGAACTCCAACTAGTCAAGACACAGAACACAAGAGATTGCAAGAGTATTCATCCTTAAATAGGATATTCACTTCATAGCTCTTTCTTCCAAGGATATACATGGATCATTACAGATGAGGGGGTGGAAAGAGTGTACACCAGAGATGGTGGATGACTACAATAGAATTGTGATTTCTAAAAGCAACAGGGCAAATTCTAGCAAAAATGACAATGGTTTTGACAAGATACACAAACTCACTGGACAAAATTCAACTATGCAACATGCAAAAGTACATGAAATTCTACCTCTCTGAGAAAAATTTTTGGCAACTGATAGGTACTAGGAGACAAACTTCTTTTTTTAAGAGTATTTCCCTTGGGGAGTTAACCATGCCCAGTGGAAGACCACATGGCCAAGAATACATGAGTAAAAATTAAACACAATTATTTTCATATTAGTGATGTAAGTTGTGACAAGTGCTAAATGCTGAGACAACCCAGAACATTCCTCTGAGAGTGCACTTACTTAACATTTATGGAATGAACAAGACATAATGAATTCACCCATTCATCTTGTTATGTCCATGTACCTGAGATAAAAGTAATTTCTGGAGGATTTTAAGTAATACAAGCAGCTTTGAAGAATTCTCTTGAAATACAGCTAAATAATATAACTTCCTGTGATTGAAAGTACCTTTAACTTATAATTTAAAAATAAACTGTCAAAGAAGTTTAATTTTAGCATTATTTTTAATGTTAACATTTAAAGAATTTGGCAGAATGTGCGCTTATTTTATAATTGTGACTGAGATTGAATTTTCAGGCACATCATTAACTGTGTAGCTCCTTAAATATATCACACTTCCAGGAATTCAACTTCCTAGAAAATAACAACAGAACGTCCTTTTATATTTTCTCCCACATGCATATTTTTCTATGGGAATGAGTTTCAATTATAATTCTGTGGGACTCCGGGATTTAAGTGTTTTCTCAGGAACTGACAATTCTAATTTCCCAAATTGTAAATTAATGTATAATGCTATTTGTGTACCATACTTCATTGTGTGAAACTGCATAATACCATGTACAAGGTTTTCCCTTGAAGCTGATCAATATAGTACCAGCTTGCACTGCTGATTTAGTACATAAAGTGCTAGTTCTGTTTACAAAAATAGCTAAAACTATGTCAAAATTATGTGCTTTAGACTCTTGAAATTTTGATAATGTATTTTTATAATTGTAAATACAACTGTGAAATTGTTATCCTTTTCCCCAATCTTAAATCATAGGTACGTATAAATATATATATATATATATATATATACATATATGTACATAGACATAGATCTATATGTGAATGTATATGTTTTGTAAATGGAGTTTGACTGGTCATAATAGGTGTCCTCCTACTATGTATCCTTGACTACTAAGTAGACAAGTGATATAGGTTATATGGAACTGTGACAATAAGTCTGTCAATCATATTATAATCTTCTTCAGTTCTATGCATACAAGACAATTTATTTCTCTAATAGGAAGAATAATTTGTGCTGATAAAAGATATTAACGGTTTTTGACATGTATTCTAGGGAATGTTAAGCAGGAGTATTTCAAAGTGTTTTAGATTCATATGTTTAAATAAGATAGAGGCATAAAAAAGTAAACTTCACATGGTCAAAGAGGATATAAATGATACTCTGATTTGTCTAGGACTACTAAAAAATCAGATTGTTGGTTTCCAGGACAAGTATTTCTCTAGCAGTAAAGCAGACACTTTTTCCTAGTGAAATACATGAGTGGGTGGTGAGTATTTCAGATCAGAACACTTAGTTCTTGTGAGCAATATATGTGTGTGTGTGTGTGTGTGTGTGTGTGTGTGTGTGTATATATATATATATATATATATATATTACATATTTTTCCCTCTCTTTTCTTTTAGCCTGGTCATTATACAGGTTTTTAAAAATGTATGCTTATAGTTCTTTCACAAATAATATATTAAAGAGATACTAACTAAAGAGAAGATACAGATAATCTTTCTAAAAATTCTTTTTTCATGATTTCTTGTTTTAGGATATCTCCCAAATGCTCAATCAAGCCAGGATTCAATTTTACTTCTTTCTTTCTCAGTCAAAAATGAAATTGCAGCTCAGTTATCATTTAACTTACTTGTCAAGATCTAAGAAGAGATTTTCTTCCTTGGATTCTATTTAGGGGAAACTATAGGAAATATAGAAGGAATTTTAGTAGAAAATGAAAAATTCATTTATTTACATTTTACTCTGTGTAACATATAGAATAAAACAATAATTTACTTTGAGTCTTTATGCTTACTAAATAAATAAGGTATACTCTATAAAGCACAAATTATTTATGTATCATCTATGTTTTCTCATATTTCAATTTTATCAGATACTGACACATATCTTTGTCAGAAGCTAACATCATTTGACATAGTCAGACTATATTACTTATATATTAAATATTATACATGTGAACATATATTATTTCTGCTAAGCAGCTTGTCTTCTGAAAAGTAAGAAAATATAAGTTTTAGAATTATCAAAATAATACCAAATAAAAGTTTGGGCAAATTCAGATGATTTCAGTGTCCTTTATGGGAAGAGTTAAGTGTCATTTGGTATGTGGGGATTCTCACAGAACTTACATCCAACAATGAATAGATGTGGAGGCAGAGATACATCCCTGAGCACTGGGCTGAGCTCCTGGTCCAGCTGAGAGCAGGGGAAGAGATTCTATATGAGCAAAGAGATCGAGCTTATGAGGAAAAGTCACACAGTGATGGCTGGCTGGAGCTCCAGGAAGCTCACTAAATTAAGAACAGCCACTGGGGAACCATGAAGCAAAGGAACTAGGCCCTCCAAGAATAAGCAACTGTCTACTGACATGGGCAATTTGTGGAGCCTTGAGGGGACAGATCCAGACTGTGTTTCTGTTCATGGACTGGCAACTTGGAGCCCATTCTCTCCAGAGGAAAACCTAACCCCGTCTTGATATTAAGATGAGGAAATTGAACCTGCCTGGAGTGGATGCTGAGCTGATCCACCGTGGGACCTCTTTCTCATTTTGGGGAGGGGATGTAGGAATGGGGAGGAGGGAGGCTGAAGGCTGACTGACAGGGATTGAAGTGGGAAGGGAGGGAGAACAAGGAGATATATGGGAAAAAGACTTTATTTTATATAAAAAAGAAAACAAAAAAAAAGATGAGTAGAAGCAATTGTGACATATTTGTTAAATGACATACGACGTCAGGCTTTTTTTTTTTTTACCATCTTTACCATGTCTAATTTCTAGATTATAAAGTAAAAATAAGTTATTCACAAATTTGAGAGAGAGAAAGAGAGGACAGAGACTTGAAAACACTTCTGAGAATCCTCAGCATTTTATCACTCTTTCCTTTATCTAATGGAATAGAGAAAATTATTTTAGTTTTTGTTTGTGGGTGCATATTATATATTTAATAAAACCTGTGGGCAATATTAAAGGCAACACTTTTATAAGAAACAACACTTGAAAAGGAGTTTCTGATAGAAAAAAGCAATTGTCCCAATTTTCCTTCATCACATTAAGCATCTAATTTAATTATTTGTCCTCAATCATTTATCAATGTTAGAGCCTAAACCACTAGTCACATGGAAATATTAATGTTTCCTAATATAATTTTTTTTAATACCATGGCAGGGCAAATTAAAACAGTTGGATATGGTAAAGCAGTCAGCATGCCTTATTTTATTTTATTGTTTTACTTGTCAAATTTTCAGCTCATACTTGAGCCAGACAGGAAATAGGCTTAAAAATAGAAAAGAGCTTTTTTCTGTATGTACTAAATTGAAGTCAACTCTTGTAATATTTCAAGTTTAGTTTCCTAGTATATGAAAATAACAAACTGATTATATCCAAATACACTATCCACTAATGATACTCTAACAAAAATTATTTAAAGAAAAGTAACAAATTATTATTTATACAGTAGCCATTGTTGACTTCACCTTTTTTAACATTAGAGATATTTTTCAACTGACCCTAAAACATTTACTCAATTTTTGTGTTGTCAATTTAATGTTATGAAATGAATTCCAAGCTATTTAAACACTTGTGGCAGTTTTTGTTCTGTTCCTTCCCCTCCCATTGTTTATTATACACAACTTTTTCTCTCTCAGGCAAAAAAAGTTGTATTTGAAATGTATTTCAGGTCATATTTCTTTTCTTGAACATTTAAATGGTTTCTACCACAACGACCTCAAAATTCATACACTGTGCAGTGGCCATGATGGGTTATTATTACTATGTGTAGTGATATGTTACATATTTAATAAAACCTGAAATACCTGGAGATCAACACACATTGAAAACTTGGGTAGACATAGCTCAGGAAGTTCTTAATCTTTGAGTGTGAGGCCAAACAGCTGGGCTTCAATAGCACACACCTTCAATACCAGCACAGGGAAAGCCTGTGTGTGCTGACCTATGCCCTTAATTTCATAACTCCAGAGACAGAATTTTCTGTGTTTGTGAGAGTTCAAAGCTGACTACCAAATAGAGTAAGCTCCTTTGTTTGGTCCTAACCTAGATGGGATACAGCTGGAGAGAAGGGTATTTAAGGTGCTGTAGGAAACCAGCATAGGGAGAAGTGACCAGGAGTGAGGCTGAGGAAAGTAGAATATAGCTGGTTGAGATTTAACTGTGATGTTTTCTCTCTCTGACATTTCAGCCTTTCCCCAGTATTTGGCTCTGAATCTCTTTTATTACAATCAGAATTCATGCAACAATTTTTTATTTATTTAAATATTTATTTTACATCTTAACTACAGTTTCCCTTCTCTCCTTCACCCTCATTCTTCTTCCCATTCACTCCCAGCTTCCCTTCACCCAACTCCCCCATCCACTCCTAAAAAAGGTTAAGTCTGTCCATGATGAGTCAATAATGTCTGAGATATCAAATTGAGGCAGGACCAACTTCCCTCCTTCACCACCCACACCAAGACTAAGGAAGGTATCCCTCTAAATGAAAAAGCCTATCCATGCATTAGAGATAGATCCTGGTCCCTCTGGCAAAGGCTTCACAAACTGCCCAAGCTATTAAACTGTTATTCATATTCCATGGGCCTAATAAGGTCCCATGATTCTCCCTAGATGTCAGTCTAGAGTCAGTGACCTCCGAGTTGCTCCAGTTAGCTGTTTCTGTGAGTTTCTTCATTATGATCTTGACCCCTTTGATCATATAATTCCTCTTTTTTCACTTCAACTGCACTTGGAGCACAGCTCAGTGCTTAAATGTGGATCTCAGCATTTGCTTCCATCAGTTGCTGGATAAAGGTTCTATTATGACAATTAGAGTGGCCATCAATTTGATTACAAGTGAAAGCCAGTTAGTATATCTCTCTACTACTGTTTGAAGTCTTAGATGGAGTCATCCCCCATGGGTTACTGACAATTTCTCTAGTACCAAGTTTTTCTTTAACCCCAAAATGACTCCATCTCTGAAAATATCGGTTTCTTTGCTTACCCTTTCTTTCTCTCACTCAACTTGACCATCTCTTTCTATTGTGTTCTCTTCCCACCTCTCCTTTTCTTCTTCTTCCATGCTACCAACTTAGTCAGTAGATCTTATTTATTCCCTTTTCCAAAGGGGATCCACAGTTGTCTCTCTTAGGGTCCTCTTTGTGACATAGCTTCTCTAGAGCTGTGGCTTATAGACTGGTGGCCCATTGATTTATGTCTAATATACACTTATGAGTGAGTACATACTGTGCTTGTCTGTGTAACCTCACTCAGGACTGATTTTTTTTTAAATAAAAAAAAAGTTTTTAGTAGATTTTAAACAAATAGTAAAGTATACCCATGTTGCAAACCACAACTACTGAACAGCTTGGGATCTGAAGCACCTTGGACTGGCACCTTGGAGCCCATTACCTCTAGTGGAACACCTGACCCAGTCTTGATGTTGGGATAAGGAAATCTGACTTGCCTGGAATGGATGCTGAACTAAATTATCTTGGGAACTATTGCCTTTTCTGGGGAGGAGATGAGAAGATGGGAAAAAGAGAGAGTGACTGGGAAGGGTTGGGAGGGTGAAGAAAGTTTGAATAAGAAGATACATGGACAAAATAATGAGACTTTATTCAAAAATTAAAAAGTCCTTTTTTTCATATATTCCCCTGCTCCTCCTCCCTTTCATCCTCCCAATTCCTCTCAGTCAGCCTTCAAGCTTTCCCTCCCCACCGCCCATTCCCTTCAACAAAAAGGACAAGAAGTTCTAAGGTGAGTCAGCTCAGCCTGGCACATCCACTCCAGGCAAGTCTGATGTCCTCATCCCAGTATCAAGACTGGGTTAGGAGCTCCTATGCAGGGAATGGGCTTGAAGGTGCTAGCCCATGCAAAGAAACACAGTCTGATCCCACCCCTCAAAGCTACACATACAGCCCATGCCAATTGATAGTTGCCTATCCATGGAGGGCCTAGCTCCTTTTCCTGATGGCTTCCCAGTGGCTTTTCTTGATTCAGTGAGCTCTCCAGAGCTCCATTCAGCCATCTCTGTGGGACGTCTCATAATCTCTATCTCCTTGCTGGTATAGATTCTTCTACTCACTCTTAGCTGGACCAGGAGCTCGGCCCAGTGCTCAGCCATGAGTCTTTGCCTACACCTCTATTTATTCTTGGGTGTAGGTTCTGTGATAACACTTAGGGTTACTATTCATTCGCTTCTAGGGGAAGTCCTATTTAGGTACCACCTCCACTATTGGTTGGAGACCTAGCCAGGGACATCCCGTGAGTTTTTGACAGTTTCCCTAGCTCCCAGTCTTTTTCTAGTACCACATTGGCTTACTCTATCAAGATATCCCTCTCCTTTTTTCTCCTCTCACTCAACCATCTCCTTTTCTCATGATTTGTTCCCACATCTTCAGATTTTTCTAGTTTCATTCACATCCTGCAAATTTCAAGATGTCTTTATTTTTTTTCCGCTTTGTAATACTCCATTGGGGAAATGTACAACATTTTAAAATCTATATTTTAATTTAGGGGAATCTAGGTTGTTTCTAGGGTCTGGTTATTACAAATAATGCTGTTATGAATAGAGTTGAACACATGTCCTACCTCAAATAATACCAGTAGCACAGATGCTGAGAGCCACAATTAAAAATGGGACCTCCTCAAACTGAGAAGCTTCTGCTAGGTAGTGGCATGGTCAATAAGACAAAACAGCATCTAACAAAATTGACAAAGATCTTCACCACCCTACATCAGACTGAGGACTTATCTCTAAAATATACAACAAACCCAAGAAACTAGACATTAAAATACCAAGCTACTTAATTTTTAAAATGGTGTATAGATCTATATAGAGAAATATCAACAGAAAAATCTCAAATGGCTGAAAGAGACTTGAAAAACTGTTGAACAATTTTAGCCATCAGGAAAATCCAAATCAAAACTTTGACATACCAACTTTATTTTTAACATTTTATTTATACAATAAAGTCTTTTTAATCCATGTATCCCATTACTTCCCCTAATTTCCCTCCTCCCCGTCCCTCTCATTCCATCTTCAGCCTCCCCCTTCCTATCCCCTCCCTGAAAAGGGAAATAAGTCCCATCTTACACCCCCTAGAATGGCTAAGATAAAACCACTGATGACAACCTATGTTCACAGGAATTTGGAATAAAGGAAACACTCTTTTACTCCTACTGAGTATACAAATTCGTACAGCCACTTTGGAAATCAGTATGGTTTTTTTTTTTTTTTTTTCTCAGAAAACTAGGAATGAATCTATATCATGATCCACCAATACTACTCTTCGGCATATACCCAAAGGATGCATATTTTTACCACACACAAAAAAAATAACATCAAAGTAAAATTTTCTTTATGTAAACTTTCTTCTTTCTCATTACCTTTGGTTGTTTTTTTTTTTTGTTGTTTGTTTGTGTTTTGGTTTTACACCTGTCAGATTGGCTAAAGTAAAAAACAAATTAATTGTAATCAAATAAGAAATTTTTTTCTTTTTTATTATTAATAAAGAAGTCACATTTTCTATCTGTGTATATCCTTATTCAAGGTCCCTTCCCCCTCCCATCACATCAGGTCACTCTCTCTTCTCCAAAACTCCCCATCTCCTCCCCAGCATGGGCATGAGGTTCCAAGGTCCCAAGGTCCAAATATTGCTCCGTTCAGCCTCCACTCCTGGCAGATCCAATTTTCTCCCCTCAACACCAAGACTGAGTCAGGAGTTCCTCTAGGGGGAGTGGGATCAAAGGTGTCAGTCTAAGGTGTTTCGGATCCCAAGCTGTTCAGTGGTTGTGGTTTGCAGCTTTGGCATGCTTTGCTATTTTCTTTTTTGCTTAGAGTCCACTAATGAGCGAGTACATCCCCTGTTTATCTTTCTGAATTTGAGATACCACACTCAGAAGAATATTCTCCAATTTCATCCATTTGCCTGGAAATTTTAAGATACCACTTTTCTTATTGCTGCGTAGTTCTCCACTGTGTAGATGTACCACAGTTTGTTAATTCATTCTTCAGTTGAGGGGCATCTAGGTTGTTTCCAGGTTCTTGCTATTACGAATAATGTTGCTATGAACATAGCTGAGCTAATGCCTTTGGAGTGCAAATGTGCATCTTTAGGGTATATGCCCAGTAGTGGTATTGTTGGGTCCTTGGGGAGACTGATTCCCAGTTTTTTGAGAAACTACCATACTGCATTCCAGAGTGGCTGAAAAAAACTTACACTCCCAGCAACAATGGAAGAGTGTTCTCCTTGCTCCACAACCTCTCCAGCATAAACTGTCATCTTTGTCTTTTATCTTAGCCAATCTGACAAGTGTCATGTGATATCTCAAAGTTGTTTTGATTTGCATTTCTCTGATGACTAAAGATGGTGAGAACTTTTTCAAGTGTCTTTCATCCATTTGTAATTCTGCTGAGAATTACCTTTTTAGATCTGAACCCCATTTATTTAATTAGGTTATTTAGGGTTTCGCGAGGGAAGAGAGAGGGAAGGGAGTTTGAACAAGGGGATACATGGATAAAACATGAGACTTTATTCAACTAATAAAACAATAAATAAATAAATGATCTTAGAAAAGATTTAAAGCATTTTGCCAAAAGAAGGTAGGAGTCATTCACGTGTATTTAATTTGTATTTGTTCTTCAACAGTTTCATATGTTTATATAATAAATCTTAATTGTTGTTACCTTAAAAAAATAACAAAGAAGAAAGATATGTGGGAAAGTTTGGAGCTAGGAAAAGTATGGGAGAAAAGATGTAATTGTATCATAATCTTAACAAACAAACAATCAAAATACTTGCACATTTAATGAATGAACATGATACACTAGAGTTTATATCAATGTTTATATTTTAAGCTCTGATTTATACTTACGTTTACCTTATAGTTATTAAATGGTTCTATGGGGAAACTGTGCTTGGTCCAGATTTTAATGTAACAAATATACTGTGTCTAACTTAAAAAGTGCAATTGGTAAAAGAGAAAATAAAATGATACATTCATAGTACCTACACCTACAAAGACTAGAAATACAGTTAACAAAGAAAAAAAAAAACAAATGCGACATTTCTTTTGTAGTAGTATTAAATTATAGTACCAGTGTAAAAGTTACATAATTTATGAATATATAATATCATATTATAAGCATCTCTCCTGATTTCAAACAGAGAGAATAAATTCCTCACACTGAAAAACTATAGTACATAGCTTTAATAACCTTTTGCTTCCCTTATAACTTTTTTGAAGATGAAATTACCAACACTTCAGAAAATGACCATGCTAAATTCTCGTATGCCAGAGAAGACTAATAAAGTACTTAGAATAATGCACAAAATTGTTATTGAAGATATATTAGTTCATAAATTAGGCTTAGTTCAAATGTTTGACTCAGAGAATATGCATGTAAGTTGCATATGGAATTATTAAATTAGTAAAATAGAAATTATAATTGATCAGAATATAAGATAGCAAATACAGGTAGTCTACTATAAATAAAGAGTAGAATAATAAGAAAAACAATGCCAGAAGGGAAAGAAAAATAATTAGAGGTCCCAGCATCTGATTCTCCGTCCAGAAAGTTGCTTTCCGGGACCAGGGTCAATCTGTAGATTCTGATCCCAGACTCTCCTTAGCAGACAGGACTAGGGTTTGGCTGTGAGGGACTCCTCCAGCCACACCTAAAAGAGGGGACCTTTCATGGTCGACCCCCCTTCCAGGGCAAACAGCATCATCAGAGAAGGACCGAGGCTTTGAAATTCAGACCTCTGTCCAGAACAGAGTCAGAGATCAAGCAGATACCTTTCTCAGAGGAGACAGGAAACACACAAGCCCTCTTGCACCAACTGTCTAGGAGTGGCCTAATCCTGAACCACTGAGGCCATGGTCAGACACCAGTGCAAAAATACATATGATAATACAAAGAACAACAAGGTAACTCCAGAAGACACTGGTGGTCCTACAACTACAAGACCTGAACAGAGCAATGAAGACGAAAGAGAAGGAAACAACACCAAAAACACCTTTATGAAAATTATTGAAGGCTTCAAAGAAGATATAAAAATTCCCTTAAAGAAACAGAAGAAAATAAAAACAAAAAAAATGGAAGAGGTGAATATTTCCTTGAAAGAAAACCAAGAATAGGTAAATCAAATAATGAAAGAAACATTCCAGGAACTGAAAACTGAAATAGAAGCAATAAAAAAGTAACCAAATGATGCAAACATGGAAATAAAAATGTGAAGAGAAGAGCTGGAACTACAGATACAAGATAACCAACAGAATCCAAGAGATGGAAGACAATCTCTGAAGTGGAAAACTCAGTAGCAGAAATAGATATATTAGTCAAAGAAAATACTAAAACCAAAAATCTGTAACACAAAACGTTCAGGATATCTGGGACACCATGAAAAGACCTAACTTAAATGGGGCATAGATTACCATACATTATTTATCTTTTCAAAGACATATTTTTTTAAAAGAAAACAGAGACAGAACTAAAAGGTAAATTGATATAAAAAGATATTTATCATAATGTTTTAGAAAGGCCATACAAATTATGCTGTTATAGGAAACGTGCATGTGATTGGTGATAGAGAAAACAATGATAGAAACATTTCTTTAAAAAAAAACCCAGAATTAAACTTTCTTGCTAAGATTGTTTGGATCTTTAAATTATTCACTGGGTAGCAGATAAACCAATTCTATTATAACATATTATCATATATTTTTATCAGTTTATACTTTACTTCTCATATTTTTTTCTAGAAACAAATATAAATTAGTTACATTTTTGTATATAGAGTAATTACAGTAATTGCAATCTAATCATTTATATCTGGTTAGTGATTAAGAAATATAGATTATGCAGAAAATATCATTTGCCTTTTTTTACATATTTTCTCACAGACTTATAAAATCCAAAAATTCTGTATCTAAGAGGTAGTTATATATACTAATACATCATTCATATGTTTTCATCTATAATAAAAGCAGAACATATATTGCGTTCTATTACATATAAATAATATTATATATTGTGTATTATTTTAATCCATCTAAAATTATAGAACAGAATTTAACCCTAACCCTAATTACAAAGTTGAGGATTACTTAAATTATTTAAAGAAAATAGTATTTAGAATTAGAATTCAGAAAATATAAAAAGACTCCTTAGATGTCCTAAATGTAGGTAAAAAATAATAATTTATAAAAAAATATCTAGAAACCCATCATTATTTCTCTGATTGTGCAAATGAGTTTGACATTTGCTAGGAGCTAATGAGATGCTTATTTGCTGCCTAATTTGTCAGTCCTTTTGGGATGCCGTGAACAGAGAGAGCTTCCACAGTTTAAGCCATCAGGGCACACTGAATCAAAATATACCACAATATAAATTCTCTGACAGAATTTCATGCAAGAAGTCTAAAATTGAATGGTATTATATTTAAATATAGATTGAAGTAGCTATCATTTTTCACTTTATATACTTTGTTGAGCCTGTATGCAAGGTAAATATGCAAAAGCAAAAAAATTTACTTAGCCTGGTAGAGATTTGAAATTTCTGCTTTCACATACCATATATTTTGTACTTGTCTCCCATTTTTTATAATTTTTATCTTAGACTTTCAAGTTTAAAATTTTTAAATTATAGTTTTATTCATAAATCATTTCACAACAAGTATGAATATCAGTTAGTATTTAAAGTCTGGCTATTAGGTTTTTCTATTGATTCATTATATATCTGTTTTAAATATATGGTACACATCATTTATTCCAAAAATTGGATGGCAGAATTCTAAGAGTTTGAAGCCAACCTGATCTACTTTCTGAGTTCAACATTTTCATTTTTTATTTTATTTTATTTTATTTTATTTTATTTTATAAAATAAAGTCTTTTTTCTATATATCTCCTTGCTATTCCCCCGCTTAGCCCTTCCAATGCCTCCCTGTCTGCCTTCAGCCTCCCTCTTCCCCAGCCCTCTATCCCCCCCAAAAAAGGGCAAGAAGTCCCAAGGTTCAGCATCCACTCCATGCAGGTCCAATTTCCTCATCCTAATGTCATGAAAAGGTTAGGTGTTCCTCCGAAGGAAATGGGCTCCAAAGTGCCAGACTATGCATAAAAACACAGTCTGATCCCTCCCCTCGAGGCTCCACATACTGCCCATGTCAGTGGAGAGCTGACTACCCTTCCTTTTCTTGATGGTTCCCCAGTGACTGTTCTAATTCAGTAAGCTCCCCAGAGCTCCAGCCAGCCATCACTGTGGGAATTTTCCTTATAAACCCTATCGTTTTGCTCATAAAGACTCTAACTTGTGGGGGCTGGAGAGATGGCTCAGCGGTTAAGAGCACCGTCTGCTCTTCCAGAGGACCCGGGTTCGATTCCCAGCACCCACATGGCAGCTAACAACTGTCTGTAGTTCCAGTTCCAGGCAAACACCAAGGCAAATAAATAAAAATTTTAAAAAAAGTTAAAAAAAAGACTCTAACTTGTGTCAAGTTGACACACACAAAACTAGCCAGAACATAATTGTATATGCATCTTTTGATAGAAGAAAGAGCACTTTTTTCCTCTTATAAACATCATAGTGGCTTCAAATAAAATTTTCAGTGTTCTTCCAAATATCATCTCTGATTTAGTGTTTTGAAAATTCTATTTTTATAATTAAATCTTGCATTTCAAGAAATTTAGCTGATATTAGAGATGATGATTATTATCTTTGAGCTAATGTTAGCTGACCACTACATGCTTCTTATTTCTGAATTTGTTATGAGTTCATAGCAAATGCCAAAAATGTGATAGCACAAATATAACTTATCTTTTATATTTTTTTTCAAAATATTGTTACTTCTCTATCCACAAGATACAGAATTACATTAATTCTCAGCATGACTATAATCTATGCTTGTCTGGTAATAACTCAGTAGTTGATACTAAATTATTATAAGTACTCATACCTCAGTCTGATAATTGACTGGATGTGCTACTATGTCCATCTGTACTAATTTTTGGAATACACATTTTATTAATTTGTATGTAGTATTAATCCAGTCAGTTCTTACAAAGCACTATAAAGGATAAATTTCTATTTGCAGTAGTATCCAAAAAATGAATGAAACAATTCTAAACTATCAGAATTTTAACAATTTAGAAAATGCAAATTATGTTGCTCTGGGGTAGAGAAGTTCACTCAGCTATAGAAGCATACGTCAGAATAAGGGGAGCAGATTCTGTGTTGCAGAGTGTTGTGCACTGAAGTAAAACATAGGCTCAATCACCATGCTTATCAAAGAATGAGCCAATATACACATAAGACTCTCTTTGTGAGCAAAAATGCAGGCAATCTTGTTTTATATAGAGTAATTGTTATTGTGTTGGCTGATTGTTATAATTGATAAGGCAGACTATGTAATGCTATTGCACAGTATTTCTATATTTTAATTCTGTTTTTTACTTGTTTTATGCAGTGTCAATTTATTTTTTGTTATGAGCACATATTTTCTACAAGATCCTTGATGGTGTGAAAACTTCTTAGAGAAACAAAGAACAATTACCAGTCTGACTGCTCTTTGATCAAGAAACTGGATGTGTTATGTGGATGAGATAGGTTTAAATCTTGCATGTTTTTCCAATTTCCATAGGCTTTAAGAAAGTAATTAGAATAATTTTACTCTCAGGCTCCATATCAGTATAAGGCTCTTAAGGTTATTGAGAAAAACACATTTTTGTTAAAAAAATCCTACTTTGAATATAAAGTGTGAATCAATAATAAGGACAGTGGAGGTGTCTGGAGAGAGGAAAGGTCAGGAAATGGGAGACACTCAACAGGAAAAGATATTAAAGGAAGAACAGGAGCCCAGGCTGGCAGTTTTGTGCAGTGTGAAATTGTCCTGGGCCTTAATCCAGTGTCCAGGGAAAGATAGAAAAACCTTTAAAATGTTCTTTACTGTTCACATACTCCAGGAATAGCGCAGATGGAGAGATTGTGACATAAACTTCAGGACACTACTTTTGCATTACCCAGCACATAGGCTGTGCTGTGCGACTTCTCACTTCTGTCCCCCTCCTTTTCCTACAGCTTCCCTTCTCTTACCTCTTTCTCTTTGCATTTTTCTGATTCAGCCATACAAGCAGGCTTCTCTAAAGAATCTGTGGAAAGTGTTTCCTGGGGGTCTGTTGTTATGTCCCCCTTTTCATTTCTGATTTTGTTGATTTGAACATTCTCTCTCTGTTTTTTGATTAGTTTGGCTAAGGGCTTATCTATCTTGTTAACTTTCTCAAAGAACCAACTCTTAGATTCGTTGATTCTTTGTATTGTTCTTTTTGTTTCAATTGTATTGATTTCAGCTCTAAGTTTGATTATTTCCTG